>JALBCR010002315.1:222500-615856 GCA_030710515.1 Abscondita cerata | reverse complement strand
AAAGATTTCACCGAAACTGTCTGGAGAAAGAGAAAATTAAAACAGATATCCTCACTTTAGATGAAATTGAAGAGGCTGAAAAAGTTGTATTAAGACTTGTGCAAGAAGAGAGTTTTACTGGTGTTGATGACAAGCGATTATTATCTTTACTTCCGTTCAAAGACAATTATGGTTTGATTAGACTAAAAACAAAAATAACAGAAAGAGATGATTTTACAATTTTAGATATCAATTATTTTGCCCTCGAATCACCCTGTAGTACATCGGATGATTTGTCAATATCATGTGGATAATTATCACATTGGCGTTCAGGCTCTAACAAACATGTTAAGAGAAAAATATTGGATTATCAGAAGTCGAAAAACGATCAAATCAGTTATATCCAAATGTGTGAGATGTTAAAGACATGAGTTAAAGAATTTAGAGACTCCACCAGTAACATTACCAGCTGATAGAGTAGAGACGTTGCGGTTTTTGAAGTTACTAGTATTGATCCATGCGGACTATTGTATATAAAGAATAACGAAAAAGTTTGGATTTGTATCTTCACCTGTGCTGTCTATCGTGCAGTGCATTTAGAACTAGTAGCTAACATGTCTACTGATAGTTTTCTTCAAAGTTTGAGAAATTTTATTAGCAGAAGAGGACGTCCAGAAATTATTTACAGTGACAATGGATTAAACTTTGTTGGGGCTGATAATGCATTTAACTCCATTGATTGGGACGCTATTAAGAAGTTCTCGACCATAAAACGAATGATATTGAAGTTTAACCCTCCTACAGGAAGTTGGTGGGGTGGATGGTGGGAGCGTCTTATTCGACTACTTAAGCAACTATTGAAGGAAACACTTGGAAAAATATCATTGTCTTATCAAGAATTGTATTCCATTTTATGTGACTGCGAAGCGTTGACTAATTCTTGACTTCTTCATCTTAATCTTATGGAGAAAATTTCTTATTTTCCTTCACTGCACAGATAAATAGAAATAGAACTGAGTTTGTCTTTATTTCTACAGAAGTTAAGTTACCGTTAATTTAATTGTTTAAAAAAACATTTAATGCAACGGAAATTAATGGGTGGTCTTACGTGGTTCAATAGCTAAAAGTTTGAAACCTTTTTAACTAATTTTACCATAGTATGAACTATTAATTGCATTAAGATTGTTATCTACCGGGTTAAGCCGTGTTCGATTTTTTCTTCTTCGTTCTCAGATTGACGTTTTGCTAACCACGCTGTTAGCTTCTTTAGAAGTTACTTTAAAGACTGATGTTGTCTTCTGCTCCTTGTTGTATACCTATGTTCTGTTAAGGTTGGTTAATGATTTCGATCAGTGACAGGTGGTTGGTTTTCGATGGTTGGTTGATCTTCTGTTGAGTGTTTACTAATTGTGTAGTGACGTTTGCTTTCTTTGTTTTTGTGACGAGTTAGTTTCCATGTGTTGCTTAAACGGTAACCATCTTTTCGATTAAAGTTATTTTTATTTTTCATCATTTCTAGGGTTTCTCTGATGATTCTCGGATAATAGTTGTTGGTTCGTGATAGAACTTTGGCTTATTCGAAGTTGATGATGTATTTTCCTTTTTTGTGTAGGTATTCTGCGATTGCTGATTTATTACCGCTCTGGACTTGGCGTCTCGGTGATGTTCCTTCAATCTACATTTTATGTTGCGTCCGGTTTGACCAATGTAGACCTTTCCACATGAACAGTCAATTTGGTAGACTCTTTTTTGTTAGCAGGCTATCAATCAGTATGGTTTCAGTTCTTGTTGAAGAGAGGAACTGAAAACAAGAACTTTGACTTTGGTATCAACTTCTGTTTCAATGAAGATAAAATTTTCCAAAAAATTGTAGGCATGTGATGTAGTATGTCAAATAGTATTTTTTCCAAAATAATTTAAAAGTTGAGTTATTTCTCAAAACATCGACACATTTTTGTGAAACTTAATTTAACTTAAATAAATTTTTTAGTTTTAATATTTTATTCTAGTCACATTTTCTCTAAAATATAACCATTTTAAAAGTTTCTTTTCATTTTGCCCTCTTCAATTAATTTCATAATATAATAAAGTTTGAAAAAATAGTTTGTATCTAAAAATAATAGGTGTGCATTATTATTAAGAAAACAGTTTAAAAAAATTTAATTTAAATTTTACTTTGCAACAGTGCTATTATTTTGGTCAATCTTTATCTTAATCGAAACGGGTAAATTGACGCCGAAATCAAACTTTGAATAAATCTCTTAATAAAACAAATTCAATATGATGCGTACTTTACTGGTCACATTGTATGCATAGGATTTAACACGGTATTCAATACAATTTGATCTTTTAAATGCTTTTGAGATAGATATCTGATGGCGTCAAAATCTGCCTACCAGAGTAGAACATAGTACAGCTTGAAGTGTTTCAACATAGAATTTTTGTGAACTCTTTGAAGTTGAAGTAAAAAAAAAATCTCTCTCTCCGTCTGTCCAACAAAAATACTGTTAAGTCTATGACAGTGCTGGCAGTGGGTAGAAAAACAATGTTCACATTTTCAAGAGTCACTTTGGGATGAAACGTGACATTATCCAGAAATAATAAGAATTTTCTATTTTCTTATATCATTTTTTAATCAAATTTTTTTAGCCAGGAAGTCATAATCTCTACCGTTATCCAAGCTTTTTTATTAGATACCCATTCTAAGGGCAATTTGTTGATATGAGAGACTTTAAAGCATCTTGGGTGTTTACTTTTTCCAATGATTAACGAATTATCTTTATCATCTTCCATATTTGTATCAAATAAAATTGTCTATCTTTGTTTTGCAGTTTTTTTACCACTACATTTATCGTTTTTTAAAGAGAACGTTTTGTTTGTTGAAAACAGTCCGGTTTTGTCAGCATTGTACACATTTTTGGATGAATACTTCTGCAATATTACTGACAGCTTTGCTTTCCAAGCTTCAACAGTGTCAGGTTAATATCAGCTGACTCCGCAAATTGTTTTAAAGGTTATGTTATGTCTTTGACAAAATTTCTTAAGCCACCCATTTGAAGCTTTAAAATCCGTCATTTTTAAATTTTCCGCAACTTCCAATGCTTTCTCTTTTATTAAAGGTCCAAATATAGGGATATTTTTATTCCTAGCTTTACAAAACCTTGTAAACTACGGTCAATTTCTAAACCTTCAGTTTTTTTTTCTGCTCTGTATTGAAACCTTCTTCAAATAGCTTTTTAAATCACATTTGTTTTTAAAATATCATTAACTTGTGTTCTTCCAACACTAAATTTTTCAGCCAACTTTCTAACACTGGTATTGAACTTTTCACTTTCCACAATTATATTAATTTTCTCTTTAAGAGACAAACGTTTTCTTTTTAGCGACATTGTAATTTTTCTGTACGTCTATATGTAACAGCACTGTTGTTGAACATACTAACTCAAACTATGTACGCAAAATACGATTTTTGGGGTGAGCTTAATGAGCTTTTAATTGCACTTTCTCTGTAATGACTGTCTATTGTAAATCGACAAAATTCTTTAAATCCGTTCTTAAATACCGGTAATTACTTAAGCCTCACACAATGAAACAATTATATATTATGCACAAGTTGAACGCTAAGCTGTTGTCTACTAATGACCTTAATTAAGAATGACCAGAAATGTGAGGTAGAATTACATGTATTTTTCCAAAAAAGTTTGCACATAAGTGGCCGTGGCCGTCGTCAAGAGGTGGTCGCTATTAGGAGGGTCATTAATATGGATATTTCCGTATAATTGGTTTTGACTTGAAAAACTTGGCTGGTTTTAGAGGTGGCCGCTTTTAAAACGTAGCCAAAAATAAAGGTTTTACTGTATAACCAAACAAACTGCATATTCTGATTAAGGGAAATATGCAATTAAAGTAAAGTTTTTCTATTTTTTTAAATGATTAAGTTATTTAAAAAAACATTTTTTTTGTTTGTGTTGTACATTTTATAGAGTTTACGATTTTGGTTGATTCAGTATATATTTAATAGATATTGGTGGCCGATGTATCAGTTTCAATGGTTTCTGCCTGGAGGCTTTGTTTGAGAATATCAATTACATCGCACTTTCTGCCTTAAGACCACTTGGTCAAATGTAAAAATATCCATTGCAAATGCAAAACTCGTAACTCTTTTATTATGTTATGGTTTAATTACTAACGTATTCCTTTTGAAATAAATTAGCTGAAATTCGCTTCCAGTATAACCGGCAGTGACAGAAAGACAAAAGAATTATAGTTAAAATGGTTTCTGTTTTAAGTAGTTTCTCATATACAGATTGATTAAGTGATCATAGAAAACCTTGACTCAAAAGTCTAGAATAATAAGGGTAATTTTTAAAATTTGGAAAATATAAAAAATAGTTTTAATAAAAGTTGTTTGGTAGTGTACTTCAAATTTTACAACAATTTAACAATTTTAATAAATTCCAGGCCATTTTTCACAAAAATATCATTACGTAAAATGCAAAATTAACATAATTTTTTTTTGAGCAGACATTGACCTACCTCTGTGACAGACTCAACTGGCCCGCTCCTCGGTCAGAAACTTTTTTCAAAATTTGAGGTTAAAAAGCAAGATTTTGATTTTTTTTGAAGTTGTAAACGCCATCCCTAAAATTTCAAGTAAACTACCAAACAACTTTTAAGAAAACAATTTTTTTATATTTACCATATTTTAAAAGTTACACTCATTATTCTAGATTTGGTCAAGAGATCAATAAAAAAAACAGGGAGAGCTGTGAAAGTGAATTGTTATGAAAAACCACATCAATAGAATTATTTAACCTAAACATTTGTAATTTGATATTTTTATTGTAAACAAAGTATATAATCTTAAATTGAAGCTTTCTATTTATTCCGTTCGAACGACACATTCAATAGCTTTTGCTTTTAGTTGAGTAGTGCATACGATTTTCCAAATTTTAATTTTTTTTACTAAATTAAAAAATTGACAAGAACTTTTAATTTTAAATCATTCACATCAAAAATGTCATTCCATGGATGTGGCTAAAGTTCCAGTTCAAAACAATTCGCTTTCACAATCCACTTTGATTGGTTTTTTTTTTAGATCTTTATTACTATAATCAAAGAATATTAATTACCAACGGTAAAGAAGAAAAATCTTACTTAGTAAATGGGTTGGTGTCAAAATTTATATGGAAATGTTAGATTATAAAATTTTGAAGTATGAAACTACCTAATTACAACTATATCTTCACGTATTTATACTAAGATTCAAGACCGCCACTGAATCAATTTAGGAGGTACGTTTTAGAATTTTTATTTTCACACAAACATATAGTATAGGACACCTATTAATAGCGAACGTACTAATTTTTACTGGATAAGATTGGAGTAGTAATTAATCAATTAATTGCATTATAGCGCACGAAATGATGATGACTATTTTTATTTCAGTATTAAATATTATATAGGGATCGTGAGTTTCTTTAAATATGTACTAATCTATAATAAATAAAAAAGATTTTTACTAAAATCACAATTTGACGAATTTTTTTCTTACCCTTCCACATTTTACGGTCGATTGCACAAGCCAGTATATTGCATTAAACATGAAAGGCGACCGGTTGCTCTTAAAAGTTATGGAAGCGATAACTCCGACTCTCACTCTAGTGCACAATTGACTACAATTGCCTTGGGAACGTCGTCTTTTATACCCCGTGACATTTTAACTTGGTACTTATATCTATTAAGTTTTTTTTTAAATATAAAATATTGTATTTCAATTTCATTTTTTTTATTATGCGTTTGTAAAACCATTGTTTAGTACACGATGTGTATGGTAAAAATAGAGCATATTCAAGAGAAATTAAAACTAGTGACTGCACTCTTATTTATAGTTCGCATTTATCCTAACGTGTCAAGATTGTTTTTTGTGGGAAATTTAAACATTACTATTTTATGAATGGGTTATGTAAGCTTGAATCACATGAACATGTCACCGCTTTGTCACTTCTTATGTTTGTCGTGGCAAATTATATTTTTACTCTACGTTTTTTCACTTTTTTCAGCGAATTAGAGTCAGTACCTACCATTCATCCGATTTTTGTGAAACTTGACATGTAGGTGTTATTCATAATAACGTAGATATGATTATATTTTGGCAATAATTCAGCCAGCCAAAAGGGTCGTTCACGTACATTCTTGGAATATTTACGTTTTATTTTTTACATTTTATGTTCAAGTAAAAGTTGTTTGTAGTTTAATTATACACAGCTTTTGTTTAAGCTATTTTTGATTCGACAAGTGTTGATAATAGTGGACCGATAAGCAATTACTGAAATATGAAAATCACATGTTACTAATTCTTTTAACAATATCTCCACGAACATTAATTATACAAAATAAGGTGTAAAGTTGTTGGACATTTTATCACATATAACATTTATTTGAACTACTTTTTTTTAGTTTCGAAACATGTTCAAGGTGATGAAGGCGCGTCGGTCCTAATATTTTCCGTTTTTTAAATTTTTTTTATCAAAATTGTAAATTCTGTAATATTTTTCGGGTAAAATGTTTCACGTCGCTGCACCCTTTCTCTAAGCCTTTAAACATTGATGACATTTGAAACTCTTAAGGTTTACCAAAAATCAATTTAAATGTTTGGTTTGCGACTCTGATTTGTAACCCAGCAAAAAAACTCACATACTTTCTCCGGTACAGTCTGGTTTTCGACCTGGCTATAGCTGTAATACCGCACTTCTGAAAATTGTTGACGACATTTTAACTGTTACAAATAGAGGCCAACTAACCGTTCTTGTCCTGTTAGATTTTTCGAAAGCATTTGAAACAATAAATCATTCATTACTGTTATCGATTATGTCATATATTGGTTTCTCTCAGTCTACTATTTCATTTTTCCGGAGTTACCTGGGGGGTCGTAAGCAGGCGGTTAAAGTATCTGACGACATAACAAACTTTAGGGATATTAATACTGGCGTACCTCAAGGTTATGTATTAGGCCCTCTTTTATTTATGTGTATACTTCCCATCTCTTATCCGTAATTAAACATTGCCAATCTCATCAGTATGCAGACGATACTCAGTTATATTACAGTTTCTCGCCGTCAGAGGTACAAAGTGCATGTATTACAATTAATAAAAACTTGAACTCACTATACGAAATGTGTAACAAACATTCTCTTCAACTTAATCCTGCATAATCTCAATCCATCATATTTGGTAAACGCAGTGATAGAATTATTGCATCACCTTACATTTCAATCGCAACAAATAATGTACCAATTCCGATAGTAAATATTGTAAAAAATCTCGGATTATTAATGGATGTAGAATTGAGATTTATAGATCATGTAACACTTAAGGTTAGAAAGGCTTATGCGGCATTGACTAAACTATATGCAAATAAACTACTGCAATGCTGTATATGACCCATGCAATGATAAATTAACCGCAATACAAAAGGTTCAAAAGTCTTGAATTAGATATATTTTCGGCCTAACAAGAAGATCAAAGGTGTCTTATAAGTTAGCTCAAATTGGTTGGCTAAACATGAGTAACAGAAGATATTTTCACTCTGTATGCCTCTACCATTCCATACTAATAAATCAATTGCCTCCTTACTTACATCATAAAATTAGCTATAGAATAGACGTACATCACCTCAACCTTAGATTTAGGGTAACTATTCCACCTCATTGTTTGCAATTATACAAAAGAAGTTTCAGTTATTGCATTGCTTCCATTTACCATAGAATTCCCCCTAACTTTAAACAATTGTCTCTCTTAACTTTCAAAAAAATGATGCGAAGGTATTTATTAGACTGCCAATAACAACGGTATGTTAATTAATCAATAATATATTTAATTTCATTCTTAAAATTAGTATAGTAAGGTTTGAGCGCTTTACGTGCAAAGTACAAATTTTTCTTTCTTAAATTTATCGGAATTACTTAGATTTAGTTTTATAAAAGTTAGGTTAGAGCAGAGAACAACTTCTGTTATTTTACTGGACCTCGCCTTGGAAAGAATTCAAATTTTTGTATATCTAAATTTATATTATGTTAATAAAGACATTTTCATTTATTCATTCATTCAAATGGCGGAGTGACTTAAATATTTCAAAGGTACCGACATTGAGTTACGTTTCTGAATATTATTACTTGTGAGGCATTTATATTATTTATACATGGCATCTAACAGTTAACCATACCTTATATTCCAGTTACAAAATCCTTAGAAACACTTTTGTCACATTATTTAGAGTTCGAAGTGCGGGTGTTAATTTTAGAACAGTGTAGTTTTTTACTAAAAAAATTACTTTTGTCTAGTGTCTCAAATAAGGATTTTTAGGTTAAAAAACCAACTATTTATATGATTATCTAGAAAAATATTTGATGTAAATTAAGAAATGATATTGATATTACCGACCAGCGTGAAACACGTTGATTTCATATACAAGTAATCAATAAAAAACCAATTAGTGTGGCCTGTAAAGTGAATTTTTTTGAAGTGGAACTTTAGCCACGTCCACAGAATACATTTCTGACGTGCAGATTTAAAAATAAGGGTTTTTGTCAATTTTTTAAATTTTTTATTTGGTGGAACAATTTAAAGTTTGGGAAAATGGTATTCACTACTCAACAAAAAGCGAAAGCTATTTAATGTTTTTCTTTTGACTTTTATAATGTAACCAGTTTTGTTTTTGATTAATGTTTCTTTTTCTTGTACAGTCTTTATTTTTGTCATTTATATCGATCCTCTGTAGGTTCTTCTCTATTTGCTGTCAATACTTTACTTTTTGATCTTTCAGTTTCTACATTGTGATTGAGTCAGTATACAGAGTCATTGATGGTCAATGGTAGGTTAGACGTTTATGGAAAACGGGGCGTAGGAGTAATCTAAAAATTTGGCTACTGCCATAAATAGACACGGTCTATCTTTCTAAAATATTTTCATTTTGGCGGTGTTGCTGTTTCTACAAAATAAAGTTTTTTCCTTTTTTGTATGTCACGTCAAAATCATTAAATTTAAACCGCCCTGTATAAGATAAAAACAAATTTATTTAGGTAGCTGTTAAATACACGGCTTTTGCAAACTGCATCTAAAATTTCAGCCTTATATGGGTTCAAATAGCAGCTAAATTTAAATTTTGGTGAGATCATATTTTGAAAAAAAATAACCTAAAATAATTATTATCTCGAAAACCGGTGTAGATAGGTATAGGGAACTATTCAGAAAAAATTATCAGTAACAAATTGCAATTCTAAAAATTCAATAATATACAGAATGTTTCATTTAAAATTAATTAAGTTGTTACTATTTTTGATAGTAGAAGCGGTAACACCGCCAAAATGAAAATATTTTAGAATGATAGATCGTGTCTATTTATAGCAATAGCCAAATTTTCAGATTACTCCTATGCCCCGTTTTCTATAAACGTCTAACCTACCATCGATCATCAATGACCCGTATATTTATCTCACTTTAACGCCTCTTTGTGTCAGTCCCCTTTACATGAATTCTTCTTCTGTTTGCGTACTCAAAAGTTATTTTTTTAAATTTCTATTTGCTCTTTACTATACAGGGTGTGTCTCGACAATAGCATGTTTAGCATACTTACTGAAAATACTTTCATGGCGGTGTCAGTTCCGGTTATACCGGAAGTGGATACCAACTTTGTAATTTTCAATACAATGTAACAATTTTACGTCTTCTACTACCAGGTTTGTCGTACCTATCTCTTACCATTATTAAGAAAAAAATAATTTTAGGTGTAATCAACGAAAATTTGAATCTACTGGAAAATTAATATTTCATGAAACTTAAAATGCAGATAAGAGAAACTTGTACAACTGTGTGACATGGTATAGGACTATGTTTTCAGCAGTAGGCATTCTTGAAATTGATTTCTATGGGAGGTCCGGGAGTAACGGTAGTTAAGAAAATTAAAATTGTCAATGAGCCAATTTTTTTTAAATTATTCAAGTTAAATTTATTTAAATTATTTAAAATAACAAAGTTGGTATCCACTTCCGGTATAACCTTATGATTTTTGCTGATTACGGTATTAGGTAATCAAATGTTCCTAGAAATTTGAAAATAAAATTATCCAAGATAAAATGCTAAAAACTATTTTAGAGTTTCTGAAATAACCATCAAGGGTGCACTTGCTATTTTGTATTTTAAAACCCGTTTATTGCAAAATTTTTGTATTTTAACGACAGTTACTGAGACAAACTTAAACTTTTTTGTAAAATGTTTTTTGTTCTATCTCTGAAAATAAAGTGATGGGAGGTTTTCGAACATCTTTGGAAAAAAATGGGTTAAAGTATTTTTATAAATTTCTAATTGTTAAAAGGGCTTTTTCTATGCTATTAATGCTGTTTACGAGTGATGTGATTGCGATTGAGATTATGTTAGAAAAAGCCATTTCTTGGGAAGGTAAGCAATAGCATATCACATTACTCATAGTCTAGGAAATGCCATTTTTAACGACTAGAAGTTTATGAGAATGCATAAGTCTTTTTGGAGTTGTCGACATTTATTTCCAAAAATGTTTAAACACCCCCCTCCACTACTATTTTTCAGAAATAGAGTAAAAGCATTTAACAAACAAAATGTGAATATGTCTCAGTTTGAAAACAGTCTAACCATCGTTAATAAATAAAACTTTTGCAGAAAACTTTTCTGAAAATTCAAGATGGCTAATTATGCCTCCAGGTGGTCATTTTGGAAACTCGGAAGTTATTTCCATCATTTTTTTGGGGCATTTTTTGCTATTTTTCCTACAGTATCTTGTTTCATTTTTTATTTTTTCTATTCTATTTTTTGATTTCCATTTCACTCGAGTAGTATTTTTCACGTTATATTAAGCTTTACTGTCTCAAATGTTCGTTTTTTCTTGATAATAATACTTTTTATATGCTTTTTATATCTTCGCTATATTATAGCCTTTCATGCGTTTTTATTATATGATGTTTCTACTTTTAGTATTTTTGTGTTTATCCTGTTGTTGTTTTTCCTTCTTTTCTAACTATTCCTGGTAGGCTAATCTAGTTCCCGCATAGATTTGTTTTGTATTTTGATATGGATCACCAAAAAAAATTTAAGAAATAATTTCAAGGTACATTTAATAAGGACATTGCAAATCTCATCTAGTTTTTAGAGATGAATAGATTTTACAGCATGAGAATTTGTCTTTTCTGTTAAAATTTCAGATGGTGTAAATTTATATACACGGAAAGAAAACTAGGTTTAAAGTCAACCTAACCACATCTATATTACTCCGTAAATGGATTAATATAGCTCCACTCCGTAAATAGATTGATATTAGTAAAGAATAGAATAGATTTTAATTGAAAGTGCATTCGGCACTTTTAATGAACCAAAATGATAATCAGTGAATTTGGGATGCGTGATCAATAAATATAAACTGATATTCAGACAAACTTCGAATAATAATAATAAAATGATACTAATATAAAATCACAGAGGACTGATATGCGTCCATACACAAAGTAATATCAAACAAAAAAGACTCATATTAGTTTAACATCTACTTGAATATATTCAGAATATACCGATAATCACTCCGATTATGACTTATATTCAGACAAACTTTGAATAATAACAATAAAATGAGACTAATATTAGTCTAACATCTACTTGTATTCATTCAGAATATACCGATTATCATTCCTATAACGACTGGTATTCAGACAAACTTCGAATAATAATAATAAAATGAGATTAATATTAGTCGAATATCTACTTGTATTCATTCAGAATGTACCGATAGTCATTCCAATTATGTCTGATATCTAATGTAGTATTTATTCATTTTAATCCTCATAACTAATCATCATTACATTATCACTACTATGAATACGGTGCCGTTCAGTTTGAAATAAGTAAATAAAATCCTCCTTTAATTTTAGGTTATATTTTATCATTTTAGATTGTATACAAAAATAAAATGGACATAGTAAGTACATAAAAATATTATATTAATAATCACTAACTTTAACTGCTACTCTACCATTACACGACCAATAACTATTAAATGGCTTTGTCTTAAAACTATCCACACCTGCAAATGAAAATTTATTAGTTTTCCGTTTACAAAATAACAATCAAAGTGTAAGTTTTTTATTTGTTATGTCATACTCTTCTAAAATAAAATAAGGAATATCTTTAAAAATACAAAAAAACCTCTATTTTGAATAGTTTCCTATTTCTATAGAGAAATAGATCCTTACTATAATTAGTTCCTTTATAATTAATTTTAATGGCATATGTGTATTCAGTTTGTATAAGCTCATCTTTTACAGTACTTCTATAAAAAAATTCTTCAGACACATTTCTTTGATAATATTTAAGAATAAGGCAATCGTTTGTCCGTGGTGTCAACAGAAAAGACGTAAACTTAAATGCACATTTCTTTGCTATAGACAAAGACACATTGCGTCTGGACGAGGTACTCTTAGCATAATTAATAATTTCTTTGTGTTTTGCTTCACATCTCATTGTCCAAAAATGTTTAACAGGACCGGACTTTCGAATAACGTTTGGGTAGTGTACCAATAGGTGATGTTTTGGTTTTAAAGATTCGCTGAACAATTCCATATACAACGAATGATGAGAGGAAATCATAGATTCCAAATATACTATCTTCATTTCATCAAATTCTGATGATAACACTAAATTCGTCAATTAACTTAATTGAGATATATAAAAAAAAAAAGCGATTACCTTCCTAGACAAGTTCACCTACGAACAATGAAAAAAAGCGTACCAAATTCAAAGATTCTTTCGCAGTTTTATTTTTTAAATGCCGTGGCTTAATAGGGTGACATTTGTTTCAAACTTCAATCTCACCATCATTAAAATTTTACACACGGTAATTAAAAGTTTCGAGTGAAAAAGTTTTTTTTTTACAAAATGTTGCAGTACATTAACCAGACCATACTTTATGACACCTTCCAGCATATCGTGCATTACATCAACAGATGGGTTATCTGACACATCAAAAGATGAAATTGAGTTGAAAATAGGTATAAACTTAATTCCAGTTTCAGCATAAACATTATTTTCAAATGTGGCTTCATCATGCTTAAGACGACACAAAGAGGTATCTTCACGTAAAAGGGATGAACATACTTCTTTACTAGCTACACAAAACCGGCAGTAATAATTATGTGAAAATGATTGCGAAAAACCGAGCAACTTGTTTAATGCTAAATTGTCACCGACTACTAACCCCAACAAAAAATATACTCTAAAGCAGCCGTTCTCGGTGACAATATCTAATCCTTCAGATTCTAACTTTTTATTTTTTGTATTAGCGGATAAAGTAAGGAGTTATATGAATTGTTTATTAAATGTATTGCCTTGACAAACATTGCTGGGAAATGATATGCAAGTTTGGATATATTTGAGGATTTTGTCAAAGGGAACCAATAATAAAACGCTGAAATGGATTGTGTCGACGTATGACTGCCAACAGGGTGGTCATTAATTTGAAAATCGTCGTTGTATAAAAAATATGGAATAACAATTTTGTTTTTGAAATTACGTATTTTGATTGCCAGCACGACCCTTAAATAAAATTTTCAATTTTATCTGCCGTTTTAGCATATCAATTTCATGTACCATATCAGATAAAACATTAGGTTGTTACAAATACTTTTTAAATTGGAATTCCATTGGCATAATACTACTACTAGCTTTCACTTTTTTAATAACAGAAGTTCCACGAACCATATTTTCCTTAATTTCATTATCAAGTTCTACTTCTGACGGAAGCATTAATACATCTTTACGTTTTAAATGATTAGATAGCTTATATTCTGTACCAATAGTTTGGAAATACATTAAATCATTTTTTAACAAATTAAAATTAGAACCCCTTGAATTTATTGGAAGTGAATTAATTTGTTCAATTATATCACAGATGGTACTGAAAATATTTCCTACATCACTTATAATTCCAAAAATTTGTTGAAAGTTTAATTGACTTTGACCATACAACTTGGAAATAAAAAACTCTACTAAATTATTTAAGCCCTCCCAGTTTATGGAATTGTCGTCACGGGTACTGTTACTTTGGATATTCTCATTCTCATGATGATCTGGCGATGCTTTACCTCTGCATTGTGTATAATATGAAACGTCGGGATTTTTCTTTTCGGAAATATTAGGGGAAGCTATATTTCCGGAAATCAGATGAGTTTTTAAATGTTTTTTGAAAGCTTTAAGGCTTGTAAAGGTCGAAGGACAATTTTCCTGTCCGCAACGCAATGTGTCGGTATCCTTTAAATTGTGACTGAACGTCAAATGCAAACATAACTTATTAACTAAAGGAAATACGTTTTTACAAATATTACATACATACATTTTGACTTTTATCTTAGGGACTCAACAATTTAAAGCTGTAATTATTTTGTTAACCACACTTGGTAAATTATTATTTACTTCAAAAAAGTAACCTTGGATAAAATTCCAGAAGTTTTCAGCAGGTTTTTGGTAGGCAACGTCAAAAACATAGTGGATTTTGAAAAGTGTTGATACTGCCTCTAAAGCATTTTCAAATTTATAGAGAATATTGTCATAACTGGCAAAATATTGATGAGCCTCTGAGATTGGCTTTAAAATTATCAATAAAGGTTGAATTTTTAAATCATAAAGCGCATACTTGTTCCTTAGGTTTTCTAAGATTTCATTTTTTTCTGTTGGTGAAGAAGCAAATACAATGAAACCGTCCACGCTATCAGCAATGCTGTATTTCCACCGCTTTTTAGTTTTTTTTTCGGTAGAGCAACCGGTTGGTGGGACAATTGAGTGGAGAAGTTTCATAATCAAAATATTTCGATCATCTAAAAACAAAATATTAAAATATACCTATAACTTAAGTTAAAACATACCTTCATTTGAAATGTCCTCTAGATTTTTAAAAGTAGACGCGATTGTTTGTCCTTGATGAACTGCTTAAAAATTGGAATTATTTTTTCTTTAAATACTGGCCACTTTTGAATTAGATTTTCCAGGTACAATTTTTAATAACTCAAAATCAATACGATCTGTAAAATTGTAAAATATTTGATTACTGAATTACAGAAATTTTCAGTATTTACCAGCCGTTCCCCATTGCTTCGTTTATAAGCAGGCCATTCTTTGTAAAAGTGCTCCCAAAAACCTAATTTTGCATTATTTATAGAAACACGACGATGGTTAAAAGTAGAACGCCACTTAAGTTCTATTGTTTCCCACGGTTGTGTATTATATTCCAACCATTCTCTATCTTTGCTGTCGGAAATTTCATAAGACACTAAACAGTGTACATACATCAAATGTAAAATTCCACAGTAATTTAGGTAGTTTTTATACGCTTTATAAGGTTTTTTAAAAACTTAATGGTATATAAACTTGCGCCTATACCTAAACCAAAATAAGAAATTTTATGTTTTACATTCTGGAGTAACGGGACTACTTTTTTGAAGTTTTTGATTTTTTTTTCTCTGGGAAATAGGTTTCCTCTTCGCAATTTAGCAACCGAGTTCTTATAGTAGGTTCTTAAATTCCCAGACCCATGGTCATTATAGTAGTCCGTCTATTATAATAAAATAAAATGTAACATTGATTGTTAATGGTTGTATATATTTTTTTTCTGTAGAAAATAATTTTATGATTTGTTGGTAAATTAGAACAAATTCTCTATCATGCATAAATCTGTTTCTAGATATATAAAATTTGACCGCATCTTGGATGAGAAAATCTCTATAAGTGTTAGGAAGTATGTTTAGTTCCTGATATTTTTCAATATGTGTTGGCCTTGATTTGCCATATAACAAACGGGCGCAACATTTGGTATATGGAACTTACAAAGTCTACATCTTCTCGTTGAGGTGTTGAGTCTCTTGACACTGAAGGACTCGTTGATGTGCTATTAAGCCTGTCTCTTTTTATTTTTTTATTTATTTAATGGATGGACAATTAAGAACTTTTATTTTTCATTAATACACCTTCAATTACATGACATACAATCAGTTATTTATTTATTTTTTTTCGTAACTAACTAAAAACTTAAAACATGGAAACCAAAAACAAAAACCTAGTTACACACTATAATTAATGTAATTTTAGCATTGTACACAACACCCCCCTTCGCTAAAATCCTTTAACCCAATACAAGATTTAAATTTTGTAAAAGACGCATTTTGAAGCCCTTTAGTCAATATATCAGCTTGCTACTCAAAAGTTTCAATATACAATATGTCCCCCTAAGTTGGAATCATATGAAAAACTTTTTTATTAATAATTTTAGGAAAAAAAGTTATTTTTTAATAAAAGTTCTGCATGTTCTAAAATCTAAAATACAGTTATCAAATTTTTTCAGTCGTATACGAGGTTTGTCAAAAAAAATTTATTTTACTCAAGAGTAAAGTACCTTTAAATTTAACAATATCGGAAAATGTTATTAAAAAGTTGAGCAGAATTAAAAACTACGTTCAAATATGCAATTACAACCATTTACATTAATAAAATTATTATATTTATTGAACATTTTTGAAAAATAAAAGTTCAACACCCTGTAGAAATAAAATGACTCACAGCATCGTAAAAGTATATTATAATATTTTAGTCAAATAGTAATAAATAATCACAAGAGATAAATGTTCATTCAAAATAGATATATTTTTGCATTCAAAAAAGCTGTACTCACGTCTATTTGTATAATATGATATGCAAATTGATTACTAATGCTTAACAATATTCTCATAGTTGTCAATCTAGCTACTGGTAAATAAATATTCATATAATCTGATTCTTTATCTTGAGCAAAACCCCTACCTACTAATCTAGCTTTATACTTATCATTCAAATTTTCTTCAAACTTCTTGAAACTATAAACCCATCTAGTGTCTAAAATTTGTGAATTTTTAGGTTTGTTTACTATTTCCCATGTGTTGTGTTCTTGTATAGATTTTAATTCCATATCCATAGCATTTTCCCACATTTCTCTATCATTCCTACTAGCTAAATCGTTGAAAACTTGTGGTACTTCATCTACATACCCTACAGCATCAAATGCCATGTAAAGTTCATAGTCATTATATCTACTTGGTAGTTTTATGTTGCGTTTACTTTCTCTACAGTTGCTTTCAACTTTGTTATCATTGCTATCGCTCATTTCATCTTCATTTAAATTAATATTATTTTTATTCTCAAGAGAAATTTCTGATTTGTCTACATTTATGCTGTTATTTCCAAGTTCTACCTCCTCAATCTCTAATTCTACTTTACTTTTGTTATACCAAAAATCATTTTCATTAAACTTAACATTCTTTGATACCACTACTTTTCTCTTTTCTATATCCCATAATCTATAACCATTATTTGTATTACCCTATCATCACACATGTTCCTACTTTTGCATCAAACTTATCTCTTTTCTCATCTCTTATATGATTATACGCCGTTACACCAAAATTTTTAAATTACTTACATTTGGTCTTTTATTGTACCAAACCTCTGCTGGAACGATATTATCCAAATTTTCTGTCGGACCCCTATTAATGACATAATTTACATTTAATATTGCTTCTCCCCATAAATACTTTGGAGCTCCCGATTCATGAATAATTGCCCTTGCTCGTTCAATCAAAGTTCGGTTTTTTCTTTCAGCCTTACCATTCTGTTGAGGCGTATATCGAATCGTATAATCCAAAATAATTCCATTTTCTCTACAAAAAATTTTGAACTCCTCAGACGTAAACTCACCCCCATTATTACATCTAAACTTTGACACTTGACACCCAAACTTTGCTTTTGTCATAAAAAAAAATTCTCGAAATTTTTCAAAAGTTTCATTTTTATGTTTTAATAGATAAACTACCGTAAAATTTGAGAAATCATCTGTAAACGTTAAAAAATAATGGAGTAATTGGTCCACAAATATCGCTATGTATAATTTGCAATAACCTTTTACTTTTAGTTCTTGGTTGTTTAGACATTTTTCCTGCTGTGCAAGGTTTACAAAATTTAATTTCAGATATTTTTACATTTTCTATGCCCTCAACCATTCTATTATTTATTAATTTTTTAAACTCGAAAAATTTAAATGTGCAAATTTTTGTGCCATATATAGAAATCGTTTCTATTTGTAATACCCGCAGCTTTACATTCGTGCTTATTTATTTCAAAAATTATCTCATATAGACTGTTTCGGTTCGCTATGCCTATAATATTATTGTTTCTAATTAACTTGACAGTGCCGTTGTTGAATCTAACTTCTATTCCCGATATTTCTAATTTCTTTACAGACATCAAATTTTTTCTTAACTTAGGTACATATAATGCATTTTAATTTTACATTCAATTCTCCTACTTCCTACGTGACTAACAACATTACATTTCCAACTGCTGTAGCTAACAAATAGTTTTCGTTTTTTGCTATTGCTATTTTAATAGGAGTTTCTAGCTTAATTACTTCAAAAAATACATTCATATCATTAATTAAATGGTCTGTGCAACCTGAATCAATAAAAATTTTATAAAATTTGTATCACACGATTCTCTATTTATACCGTTTTCGCCAATGAAACAAATGTTATCACTTTCACTCACCTCATGTGAAGTTTCAATAAAATGGCTTGTATTTGTAGAACCAGCATTATCTGAGCCTGCACTTCTAAAACCCCTGTAACTGCTTCCAGACTGGTATCCTCTATTTCCATAATGTCCTCTGTTTGCTGTGTATCGTCTTCTTTAGTTTCTACCACCAAAACTTCTTTGTCCTCTATTTAACCCACTTCCAGAACTTATATTTGTTAATTGAACCCTGCATTCTCGCTTAAAATGTCCCGGTTTTCCACACCTAGAACAAACAATTTCCGATGTGAACGCAGCTTGATTTGTTGCCACTTCCTCGGTCTTCATTCCCATTTCCATCCTAAATTTCCATCTTTGATAATTGTTATTTTTTAACTCTTCGATGTTATAGACACTTTTCTTTTCTTGAGCCATCTGGGCCCATAACCTTTTATTTTTTTATTTATTTAATGGATGGACAATTAAAAACTTTTATTTTTCATTAATACACCTTCAATTACATGATATACAATCATTTATTTATTTATTTTTTTTCGTAACTAACTAAAAACTTAAAACATGGAAACCAAAAACAAAAACCTAGTTACACACTATAATTAATGTAATTTTAGCGTTGTACACAACACCTCTTACCCACCCCAACGGAGTTACTCTTTCGTATCCCTATATAACATGTTCCGTTGTTAATAGATACTATAAATATTTATTGGGTGTCAATAAATTGCAGGCACCACTTCTAAGGGTTAGAAAGAATAAAATAACAAACAATTTTTGTTATTAAAATCTAATTAAAAAATTACTGATTAGGAATTTTAGTTGCTTAAACTAAATGTATGTTTCTTTGTGCTCTCCAAACTCAAGAAGTTTGACCATGCAATTTATTAACGGCCTGTATAAGTAAGATGCAACCTAACATTGGTTTCCATCCACTCTGATAGTTTTGCTCAGAAAAGGACCCGATCGTCTAGTAAGCTTGGAAATATTAAATTCAGATCATACTCGGTTAAGAATTTTAATGAATTTATTTTAGTTAGTCCTATATCTAAAATTAAATAGTTAAATAAATGTGTCTAAATTAAATAGTCCTTAAAACGTACTCTGAAAGCGTTCGAATAGGTTAGGCATTCCTCACGCAGTCAATAAATCATACAAATCATTACTTTGCGTTTGGCCATGACTTACAGATGGATTGGGTTGTGTTATAGTACTAATACTATTAAATTCATTTATTGTTTGGAGATCAGTGTATGTCATTTCGTTGCCTAACGGCAACACATAAAGTTCAGAATTATCGATTTGATACATACCGTTACCAGTATGTAGCAAATGTATCACTAAAAATCAAAATATCATTGTAATGTTATGCTCATCAATTCGCCCAACATGTATAAATATAAAATTGATTACAAACTTATGAGATGATGGACATGGGTATTTTCCACAATTGAGGTAGTCAAAAATTATAGTTAACAAGGTAGCATAGAGCGTCTTTAGTGTACAATTCAAATAGCAAGCAGAAATTTCAACGTGCATTGTTTTAACTTTTACTGTACTTACCTGATTAGTATAATCTAAATAATGATCAAATCACAACCGGACCACTACACCCTGACAAAATGGAACTTTTAATTTTAATTCACTCCGAAATTGTACAATGTACATACATGAGAAAAGTAAATTGGGCGACACCATGGCGCGACGCAAAGTAGGCAAAACCATCGGACTTACGCATAAAATGATCTTGTTGTGACTGATGTTAGTCTGAACGGATAAAATTCTACTTTTTACTACTCATCTACTTGATTCTATCTTATTAATTTTGAAATTATCAATATAAGAATAAAATTGGAATTACAAGAACATACCATAAGCTGAATAAGCTGAAATTTATTCAATTTGTACTGTTTTTTCATAATCATTGAAATTGATATCATTAAAACAAACATAATTTTATCCAAGTAAAACTCGTACTGAAACTGTAATATATCAGTCTTAACTAGATTGATGTTCGCTTAATAGACTGAATATCAGTAACATACATTAAGAGAGATTTTTAAACTCTACATACTGATGGTCAGTTTGTAAAGATAGAATAATACTAGTAAATATTTTTTGATACAAATATGGAAACATTTAATATCAGTGTCCTTGCACTAAAAATCAATGTAAATTGTTTGGTATCAGAAAATACATTTACTGATTTTTAATGAATCTGTTTTTCCGTGTACTAATAGTCAGTCGAATAAGCTGAAATTTATTCAATTTGTACTGATTTTTCACATTCATTGAAATTGATATCATTAAAACAAACCTTATTTTATCCAAGTAAAACTCGTACTGAAACTGTAATATATCAGTCTTAACTAGATTGATATTCGCTTAATAGACTGAATATCAGTAACATACTTTAAGAGAGATTTTTAAACTTTACATACTGATGATTAGTTTGTAAAGTTAGAATAATACTACTAAATATTTACTGATACAAATATGGAAACATTTAATATCAGTGTACTTGCACTAAAAATCAATGTAAACTTTTAAGATTGGAATCAGAAAATACATTTACTGATTTTTAATGAATCTGTTTTTTCCGTGTATTGAAATTCATTTATTTTAGAATTTGTACTGTAATGACATTCATTACAATACAATTTTTACTACGATATGCAGAGAATAGACTTATACCGTTACTTATTATTCATATTGACTATTGCCAACGTCATACCTCAAACAACATTGATACAAAAAGTGGTAATTAATATAAGTACTCACAAGTTTTTTATCTGACTGTATTCAACTATTCTACGTTTTGTGACGGATAAGAATTTTGTCAATGTTATGTTTTAATTTTGAGTCAGTTTGTTATCCGTTCGCGTTGTAGAAATTTACTTGAGTTTCGTGTATTAGATGTTACACCGGGTACAACATAGTAAAGACTGATTTAAAAGGTAGGATTTTTATACCAATTTTTTTTAAGTTTAATATTCTAAAGGCTAAATGAAATAAATCAAAATAAATTTTTGTTCAAAAAAACTATTTAGTCTATTGAGGTGCGATATAATGAAAACTTCTTCCCTTTTTAGTAATAATTTCAGAAATAATTTTAATTGATTGGGTATATTCATTTAAAAGTATTTAAACAAAAAAAATAGCAGTTTGTGTTACAATACGTGTCAAAAACCGTGACCTTTTATTTGACCATGAACTGGCAACAAAGCAAATCGTTAATATAGAATATTTATTGTGCTAATCAAACTCAATAGTATTTTTTTAAATTTTTGTTGCAATTGCTCCTTATTTTTTTATAAAAACGTCCCTTACAAATACTTTCAGTTACATTCGTTTATGTTTTTTGCACTTTTTCAGTTTTTAAGATTCACATCTTTTAAATAAGATAAGGAGTTATGCGAACATTTTCCAACCAAAAATTTAAACATTTTTTTTTTCTTTCTGTGACAAATTAGAATTAGTACCATATAATAAAGAGAAAGTGAATTTCTTGACTTTAGGCCGTGCGTCCGTCCTCATAGAAACTCGATACCTATGTAAAAAACCACCGGTCCGATTTTAATAAAACTTGACGTGTAGCTGTTTTTTTATAATACCGGAGGTCTCTTTATCCTACATAGAATTTGTTATTTTTGTAATATTTACAAAAATATACATTTTACACATCTTTTTCTTCAAATAAAAGTTGTTTGGAATTTGATAATACACAAATGTACTATTTTTTGGTCCGATAAGTAATTACACTGAAACTTGACAATCACGTGACACTAATTGTGTTAAAAATATCAACAATAATACTAATTATACAAAAAAAGTTATGAAAGAAAAATTGTTGTAAATTACATTATGTACAACTTATAGTTTAAGTTTAGTTTTCTACCAGACATTTTTTTTTTCACTTTTTCTATCAGTATTTTTTAAGTCAAACCACTTTCTATACGATATAATATAATAATTAGTGTCTAGGCGATGAGGAATACTGCGTAAAATGTTTGTTTTGTAATATCTGAAATTTAATTAGATTGTTTGTCAAACCAAAGAAGAGTAATTTTGGTTTTTACCAAACATCGATGGCAATACAATAGTTTCATAACTTTATCATAATATCCTGCCGATGATTATCATTAAAAAATTGATTTACGAAAAATATAATTTATGTTAACAAAATTAAAGGCTCAACAGAAAATGGTTTATTCGATATATCGTAGATGTCTCTAGTGCATTTCTTCAATATGTTTTTTTTTCCTAAATTGGTTTTATTTAGATTGAATGTATTACATTATTAGTAGTTCTTTTTTATGTATTTTATAAACAAGTAATTAAAAATATAGTTAATCTTTACTTCAAACATTTTTTTCTAAACTATAATGGTTTGGATGTGGAATCATTTCTTTATAACCAAAACAAATTAAATATTAAAAATTTTGCACCTCTGTTTTAATAACGAATAAGACGTTTTAATTTTGACTCGTTACAAGCAACTAGAAAAATTTTTGGAATTTTTTTCATAGTTAGTGGTACTTTCTTTGACAGTTAAGAACATACATGATATACAGATTAATTTAAAATTTCAAGTTTGATATATGCTTGGAGTGGGTTGTGAAATTTTTTTGGCGAAAAAATGAACTTTTTAATTTTATTATTTATCGGTAACGGGTATTTTTTACGTTGGCAACTTTGAACTGTTATTTTATTCAACTGAGCAACCAAGCAGCTTAATTTTTTTCTTGTTCTGTGTTGCACTAATTATTATTTATTTTGGTACTACTTTGTACATCCGGATAATATTATACCAGAACTGCATATGCACTAAAAAAGTAAGCATTCTGTAAATTATATTGCAAACTTAATAAAGAGATAATCATGTGTGTAGTGTAGAAGCATATACAAATATAACAAGACAACATAAATTCAGACCACAACACAAAAAGTACTGATGAATCTATAAGCGTTGCGTACCCATTAGTTTATAGTCAAATCACGGAAATAGAGTCATTTTAGTGTTTCATTGACGGCGATGGAATTTATATAAAAATGGTGTTTTCAACCCTATGTGGTAAAATTTAGGAGAACATTAAGTGAGGTCTTTTATAATTTTTTTCCTAATCTTACTTGTGTCGAGAAAAAACAAGGGGGTATTTTGGCACCGAAGCAAATGTGAATTTTAAAATTTTTATTTTAAGTCAAAGTAGCTGCCTGCCATATTTTGCTCAAAAATGTTTAGACGAAATCACTGGAGCTTCCTACTGTATAGCTAAATACATGCATACATTACATATTAAAATGAATACCGTTAACTTATAATAAAAATTAAAGATATAAAAAAGTTTCTAAATAATTCAGCAAATGTAATGCATGCCTTTTAAATTTAAAATTTTGTTAATTTTACCCTTCTACAACCCTAGGGAAATGAAAACAAATATTTAAAAAATACACTTTCATGAGTGTCAGATTCATGTCTGTATCTTGATGAATTTTCAAAAAAAATTAAATTAAATAAAATGTATAAATACCGTTAAAATTTCAATTACTTTATTAGAAACTAGTAAGATATTATTAAAATGACTAATTTTGACGCTATAAAAAGCCGAGCATATCATCATCAGACTGTGCATCAGGTCTAACTCTAATCGTCCAAAAATACGAAAAGAATTGGATCTTAAAATTTTCGACTTCATCTGTAGATTAACAATTTCGATCTAAACTTTAATTTGCTTTATCCTTTGAGATTTGTTTCATATAGAAACGCAGGCATGTTTTTACATATAAAATTGGTTCAATTTCCATATACCGGGCATGGTAGTTTACCCTTAAATATATGTGCATTACGTAAAAGATTTACACATTTAATTTTCACATACACACTGTTTGTTTAAAGCTGAGTTTATGAGAAAATTGTATGAATTTTGTTTCTGTTTTATTTTCTTTGATGTTTAAGTTTAGTATCGTTTTTAATAATGCTTTGGATTTCAGCGAAAGATTTATATAAACATTTATCAAGTTTTAAGTAAATGTATCTGAAAGAAACGTAAATTAACGATGCCGATCAATTTTACCTTTCAACCAAAAGCGTTATAAAATTTAATACACAATGAATCTTCTTTCCGAAATGAATCGTTCCATCTCTTAACATAAGATGTAGTCCGATAGTGGCGAGTTGTAACTGTTAAAAATGTATGAGTGCATTTGTTAACTCTGCTAACCAAAACCATTACCTTGATAAGAAAGGTTGTTTTAGTGAAAACACTTCAACCGAGTTTTATTCATTTCGATGGCATTTGCAATGGATGTGTTTCCGCCAACAGTCCACTACAATCACATTTTGTGGAAAGTGTATTTCTGGTTCTTTTTGCACTTAACCTCTAATGTGTGAATATGTTATATAAAGTATATTTAAGATTGATTACAATTGTTATTAAAGCTTTTTTTAAATTAAAATAAACTTAGTTTTTCCAACCAAAAATTTAATTAGGTGTACAATTTAAATTTATTCTTAAGGGGGCGCATATTAGCTGCAAAGTGTTTTCCATGAACACGTAAAGACACACAAGTTTTAATTAAATTTGGTGCGTTAATAAAATAATTTTTCTTAACGTGCAGTTGTATTTTTAAGCTGTTAGGTACAAGCTTCTTTATTCTTTGAAACTGCAAAATTACAAAATACATTTAAAATATTTATAAATCGAATGTACGTATCTTTCTTTTATTGTAAATTATGTAATGGGTATCAGAGTTACAAAAATATCTTTACTCGATAATTACATTAATTAAAAAGTCGTAAATATATTTTTGAAAATATTACAAAAAAACAAACATAATTTTTCCAAAATTGGTTTCAATTGTTTTGAAACTTAATACAAAACTTGACTGAAGAGCCACTAATACATTTAAGAATAAATGTTGTGAAAATGGAACTTGTTTATTTTAATAAGATGCTCGATAAATTATATTGATGATATTATTTTAAAATTTACAAAATTACAAACCATTAATTCAATTAATAAATCTTTGGTTTAAACTGACTTACTATAAAAATTATGTGAATGTTTTGAGAAAACGTGCAAAATTTTATCGAAAATATCCAAATTGTAGAAAAAGTATAAAGTAGGACAAAGATCAAGGGGATGGGCTCACCCACATTTATTTATATCTATATTGTATGTTTATTTTATTGTGTATGTGTGATATTTGCAAAATATTTTAGTTTATCTATTTCAAAATTGAAGCCATCTCAAAAATTCCACTTATACTAGGCAGGTATTATAGCGCAGCTGGCCCCCGTTAATATTTACTGTTACTTTTCAATTTTAATTGGAAATGCATGAATGAAAGAGCTGGATTATTGTGCTCTAAATCTGCGCCAATTTTGCATTTAGTTTCGTACAATGATATGTTTATTATTTTGATACATGTCTATCTTTCTTGCCCCTGGTGTGTTTGGGCAAAAATGACCTTTGCTTAAATATGTGTATAAGGAGTTTAAATTATTATTTAATGAAAATAATGACACTGTTTAACACTTCGGGAAGTTGACCCTAACTTCCTTATTTTAAATAGCATGTTATAATTTTTTATGAAAAATTCAAATTTTACTCGATATTTTAGGGCTATTTTAATACCATTTACTAACTAATACTTATTTCAATATTAAGAAAATCTTATATTAAAAGTAATACAACCGTAAAATTAATAACGCCGCTTATGTTAAATTCATACGTTTAAGAGATGTGGAACTTATGTGTGGATCATTTACATACATTTAAAATTGTACAGGGTCCTCTAAAAATCAGGCAAAACTTCGACAACTCCAATTTTCATTGAGTCCCTTATTTTAAATAAAATATACCGTTTATTGTAACATTAATGGCTTTTTTTATTATCTTTTGTCCTGTATCGGCATTCCATATGGCTAAAATGTACACTTGCGGAGTTATTTCAAGTTCTTTCAAAAAATGATTTATTTATCATAATAATCTAATACAATACGAATACACGGTTTGATAAAATATGATTTTTAGTAATAATTTTTGTGTAATTTTTAGATGCTGTTTGGGATTAGAAACTACCCTCCCCCCCAAACAATAATACCGTAAATTATTACGGATTGTACTAAACCAAAATATATTGTTTTTAATAATTTTGTGTTCAAAATAGATACTAGGCTTTAAATAGGTATATAAATTTCCTAATCTTACATTTAATCAAATTGATATGCAAATCCCAATGCATATACACCTAAATGTGTTATAAAGAAGCACCGGTTTATAATCGAGTTGCATTATCTATTTACCGAATTATATTGGTTATTAAAACGTTTAAAATACGATTTCTTTTAGTATAGAGTCATCAAATTGTTATCTATCCAATGTTAGAGATGTTTGACCTACACGGCCTAATAATTTAAGTCTTGATAAAGCCCACGTTTGCTGGTCGAAACGTCGACGACGTTTGTCCAGAACATTGTGGTTTTATTTCCTCACCTCCACCTAAAGGAGTATTTTAAGGAACAAAAAATTTTAGTAAAAAAATATTTTGTCTTGAGGCCGACCGGTCTGCCAGCCGTTCGTCCGACTGTATGTAAATATGATGTCTAGAAAAGTACTGGTCAGATTTCATTAGATTTTGAGCATAATCTGAATAGCTAATGGACAGTTAACCTACAATAGTTTTTGTTTCTGTATATCATTTTCAAAAATTTATGGACGTCTTTTTGAAAAAATTGTTAATATAATTACAAACAACGTTTGTTTAAACAATTTTGTGATTAGATGCCTAATTACAGCGCATATTTAACCATATCTTTAAAGATAATAGTATTGCCCAAGATTAAAAGATAGAAATTTTTTTTATTATTAAAAATAATAATTACAGAAAAAAAGGTAAAGGTATGGGAAAAAATGTTGTTGGAAACTTTTATCTCAACGCAATTTTCTTTTCCTCTTTTACGAGCAAATTCAGTCTTAAAACGTTTCAATTGTTTTGAATTGAAGATATATGGCCTACGTTTTGCGCCCCGTTTCTATACGCTCTTAGGCATTTATTTTATTTTTCGAGCAAATTGTTTTATGTCGTTACACACTTTCTGTGCGCTTTCACACGTTTGTTGGTATCGGAACGATGTGGAGTTCATCGCAAAATGCTTGTTTAAATTGGTTTTTAAAGCGCATTTGTTAAATTAGTTCTTCAACTGTTTTTCAAATCAGTGCTGCCACCAAATCATTCTTTTTGAAAAACGTCTACGCTCTAAAAACCGTTTTACGTAATATTTAAATTTTAACCGTTTGTTATACGTGACGACCAAATAACAATGTTTGTATTAATATAAGAATTGAGGCTTGCATGGTCGGATTAATTATGGAAACAAAACGTCTTATGGGATTGTTGTCATTTGTTTGTTATACATAAATGGTTGTCGGTAGTTCACTCTGTGGAAACAATGGAAAATAAATTGCCCGAATAAAAATCTACCAGAAAAAAAAACGTTGAAAAAACAGGAGAAAAAATCGGCGGGCGGATAAAGTAGCTTGATGTCAATCTCTAAAACAGGGCAACAATCGATTAAACTTTTGGTACCTTAACAATAATTAATACTTTGATTTGTACTCTTGTCTTAGCACAAAAAACATTTAAAAACATGAAAATCATTTTTTTGATTTTTGTATATTTTTAAATTCGATTAATCGTTTTTTTTTCAACAGTTTTGCCACCACTGGTAAAAACCCCACTCTTTATTATAAGTATACTTAAGCAGAAACGTAAAGACATAATATTTTCCCGAATTTGCAATCAAACTTTGGCATTTGGGTTTTAATGCAAATGTAAGTAATGGACCTCTTCTCGGTGGAGTTGGAAAACGCAAAACAAGTCAAATGATTCGGATTGCCGAAGTTTGCCCCTCAGCCCCATGAAATAGTTTTATTAAGGCATAATCAAATTGAGTACGAGTTTATTGTTTTGTCTTTCGAAAGGCTACTTTAATGCTGCTTAAATTTAAGATGAAATGTATGTATCACCGCAAAACCAAAGTTTGTTAAAAACCATCCTTAGATCTCGTTTTCCTGAAACCTTTTTCAGGAACCTTCCTACCGTGTCATTATTAAAGAAGTGTAGAAAACCTTGAGCTACATTGAGAAGGAACAGAGATAAATTAATATTGAATAAAGAAAAACAGATCCAAGGGCCGTCCGTTGTTTATTCTAAGTATTTACAGAAATATGTGTAACCATTAGCATCTGTCACCTTCTTTCCTTTCGACTAAGATTTAAAAAAAATTAGTGGTAATACCTATAACACAAATCTTCAGTTGTCAGTATTAACGTTCTTTGTAGAGAAGGAAGGCTCTAAATTTTTATAACTTTCAATATGTCAATTATATTTGTTTCAGTTCTGAAAATAAAAATTGATTTTCAAAACAAACATATGTAAAGAACCAAATATGAATTTTTCCGGGTAGTGAGAGGGGATTTTTGTCAAGCGCGAATGCATTTATTGAAAAGTAAACAAATTTACGACTAGCGAAATTACATAAATTAATTTCAGGTATTATGATTCTACCTGAAATTTGTAAATGTACACAATTTCACTCTTAAAATCAAAAACAATGATAAAACCCCACATTTTTAGATTTTTCTTTTTTTCTACCTTCGCGTAGCAAATACGAACAAACCCTCAGAGGGAAGTCTGAGCCTGTCGTTTTTCAATTTAAGCATCCGAACAAACCACGATCTATTTTTATACAGTGTGTCTAGCTGGAACCATGGAAAAGTTTTTTATTATCGGCTTTTTAAACAAAACTTATTCTTGATAGAAAATTTTGCATGGTCTAAAACTTAAAATGCAATCATCCGATATCAATTTTTTTAAGTTGTATACGTTTCAAAGGAAAGGAACACCAACTGCAGCGTCTATTTAACCAACAGAAAACAAACTGCACCAAAAACTTTACTCGAGTAAAGTTTTTGGTGCAAGTTTTGTTGGTTGTATACGTTTGTCAAAAATATGAATTTTGCTCAAGAGTAAAGTATCATTATTTTTACAAAACGGAAGAATGTAATGAAAAATTGTTTTGAATTAAAAGTTATATTCATATATGAAATTACAGCTATTTACATAAAAATTTAGGTTTAATGATTATTTACGTTTTACATTATAAATAATTGCAGTAATAAATTTCAATACTGAATGTATCCCTTGTATTTGTTAAAAATATGATATTCTTTGTATTTGTTAATGTTTTTGAACAACCTTGTAATTAAAATACGTAATGAATGCATAATAATTATTAATTTTAGAAATAGGAAAATCCATACAAAGCATATTAATTATAATCTGATGGTAGTATTTTAAGAAGGACAATGCAGAACCATTTATTAAGAATAATTTTTTTTCAAAAAACTATAATAAAAAAGTTTCCATATGGTTACAACATAAGTAAAGTCTGTATACTATTGGCGCGGAGTAATAAATCATAATTGCTTGAAATAATTCTTTATTTTCCTGTGAAAGCGGTACTTCTACGGTTAAGTAAAAACCAATAAATTCTAACCAAAATACGATCATTGTGCCGCTCTTGCAGCATATCGACCCATCTAGGGTCTGAGAACAATAGTTTAATATGTGTAAACACGTTGCCATCAGCCCAGGTACTGACGAAACGAGAATCATAGCCGTATATGTGGGTATTATACCAAGATACAAAAATAATGCTGAATTAAATTATTTACTATGAAAAATAGATTCCGCAAGTAAGGATTGAAACAATAAAAGAAACCACATAATAATTCATATCAAGGTAGATTTTACTATTATAATATATTTACCTACTAAAAATATGATTTTCCAAACGTATCAGGTACCTACGCCACTGCAATACGGGAGATTCGATAATTCTGGCAGGTTTATTACTCCGCGCCAATAGTATACTGAGTATAGACACATTGTATATAAAGATTTGAGTAAATGTGGCTTGTTTTTTTGTGATCGAAACATTAATGTTTTCCTGTTTTTGCTGTGGCAAGGTTATTGACGTCAGTAGATTTGATGTATTGATTTTTTATGCATTTGGGTTTGGCATGTTTTTCAATCATCCACTAATTTTTTAATTAATCCATGTCGCATTGACAGCCGGAAAAATATTTTAGTAGTTATGAAATTGCTTGGACACTAATTTTCTAAAACGCAAGCTGGAAAAAAATTGAAAATTTTTATGTTTGGAATACGCCATTTGCTATCGATGTATTTTTGCTTGAGCCGTTTTACTGAAGATGAGGTTTCTTCAATAAAAACTTTTTTGTTAAAATTAAAAATAACTGACACTTGTTAAAACTCCAAAAATGTCTACTACATTCTTGAAATACTTAAACTAGTAGTTTTGTAATTTTTTATTCAATTCTTTTTATTTTGACAATTTTATTTTTTCACATTTTTTATTTTTATTATTGTTTTCGTTCTAGTATTATTTTTGACATTGTTAACCATTAGCATTATTTTATTACTATTAATTTTTCAATACAACGATTATGTCTTGTGTATTGTTGATATAATACATTTGTAGGTAATATTATTATTACTTATTTGTTTTATGATACATTTCTAATGTGTCCTGTAATTGGGGATTAATTTTCCTGTTGGGCAATAAAGGATTATTATTATTATTATTATTATTTAGGCTAGTTCCGTTGCTGGTACGCAGTAAAACTCGCACTAGGTTTCAGTGTCTTCATCCCACAAAGAGATCTTTGCTTATAGCAGTAGAGATTGGTTGGCATCGTCATTGAGCTGTTAGAAATTTTTTGTGATCCTGTCTTTTTTTTCCATTGTTTAAGCCACGTTTTTGGAAATGCTTAATGAGTGCAATGGGTGTGAAGTTCCTAAAAAGTTTGTTTTTACCGTGTCTAGAGACACAATTGTTTCAATTGCTGAAACAATCATTGCATCCCAGGCAGTGCCAAAATTCCTTTTTTTCTTCTCGATAACATTTTCTTACTCCTACACCATTCCTCCCCCGTCATTACAAAATTTATTGCTTATTAAAATTTAAATTATCCTTCTTATGGAGACAAAGGGAAATAAAACTCTTTCACTGTTCTATCTTAATCACGACGTTTTGGAAACGTTCCATTTATTTAAATAAATCAAGGAATATTAATAATATTTAAATAAATAAATGGAATGTTTCCAAAACGTTGCAATTAAGATAGAACAGTGAAAGAGTTTTATTTCTCTTGTCTCCATAGGAAGGATAAACTAAAATTTAATAAAAGTATTAAAGCTCCTTAAAAATTCAATGTGAACGAGATTCCCAATAATTTTGGGCCTTCTTATAGGAGTTGAGGAACAATAGGGTCGTCAATGATACCATGTTCTTAATAGCCGACGTTTCGATTGGCGATGGCCAATCTTTCTCAAGGCAATCGAAAACGTCGGCTATTAAGAACATGGTGTATCATTGACGATATTGTTCCTCAACTCCTATAAGAACCCTAAAATTTAATAAGAATATTATTAGGAGAAATACCCACCGCTTGAAATTTATTGCTTATTTCAATTACACCGTGTATAAGATGTGAAGTAAAAATTTTGTAGTTTTGTAGTCCTATGAAAAAAATCTATATGCCATAATAGTATAATTTCATTATTTAACATAAATATAATTGGAGTGATTTGTAAACAATACATATTTATTTCAAAATAATTTGGGCTAAGATATATTTTCGATTCAATTAATTAAGCCCTTAATCTAATTAAGTTGTTGGTGTTATTTACATTTAATTTAATTTAGTTGGCCCGATTTTTTTCTTCTGTCTCTAATTCGTTTACACAGCAGAAAAGGTGGAGGTGTTAAAATTTTTTAATTTGTAAACTGAGTTGGACACATCGCTTCCCTACCCTTCTTTCATACATACCAGAAGTAGAATAAAAACAAATAGAATGTAAAATTGTTATTCTATCTAGTATTCCTATATGCATATTATCATCTTGTTAAATAGAGTTCAGAATAAAACATAACTTTAAATGTTGAATTTCAGTCCTAATTAATATTATATTTACATTTGTTAAAGTTTATGCGTCTAAACTAATTGTTAGTAGTTATAATAATGATGTTAAAATAAAATAAATAATATGTAAAGTTTGCGTGATGTGTTGAAATATCAGTAATTTACTATCTGCATGGAAAAGTTGCTGAAATAATTGGCGTTTTTTAGATTTACGACTGTTTATATTCAACTTCACCGCATCCCCAACATATAACAATTCAAAAGTAAATTAGTAATTGCTAAAGTTATATTAAAAAACTTTGCATATTAAAATTATATTATGTTATTATTTCTTTGTTTCTGAATATTTTGTGCCCGCTGTGTAATCAATAATACTTTCTATTTCATACAGTTTTAAAATTTTATTTTTATGAAAGTCGATAATCTATTCTAAATTCTAAATTTACTTTTACTCCAGTCAATAGAGCAAATAATAAGTAAATTTTTGACAAAAATAATAGTAGGATATCGCTTGCGCTATGTAATTATAAATAGTATAAAATGAATTGTCATTGCATTGTTAATTATCATTCAAATGCAAAAAAACGTTTTTTCTCAACTTTTTTTCCTGAGTAAAAGTAATGAAACAACATTAATGGTGTAAAAAGTTGTAGAGAATAAAAATACAAATAAAATGAGCACCAATTCGACTCTTCAGGTAATAAATTTCTGAGAAAAATCGGAAAAAGTGAAATATTTTGGTTTTTCTTTTTAAACTCGTAGATCCGTCATTTTTTTAAATGTATCATAAATCTTTCAGGAAATAAGAGGTACGTACTTAGTGTGTGCAAAACTCTGGAATTGTTGCGCAATTAGTTCACGCAAAATTGCGATTTAAATTTTTAAAGCAATATATTCAATCGAGGCTGAATGCTCGTGTAGTTGTCTGATTGTCAGAAATAAAAAAAAATTGTGAAGTTGAAATAGAAAGAAACAAAACGTATATTCTCATTTTTTGATAAAATGATATTTAACACGCAAAAAATGCATACAAAGATGACTGAAAATCACCGAGTGTGAGAAAACGGCGAAGTAGTGGGGGTATTCGTCTGCTAACTCCGTTTGAGGGGATTGCAATTTATATAAGCGCGCTGAGAACGTGTACTCCCACTACTCCTCAGTTTTCTCGCAAATTTTTGATTTTGGTGTTTAATTTGTCTCAAAAAGTTGGCCTAATACTAGGTGAACAGTTTTGCTCTAACAGTAATAGTTACCGAAATACCCTGCAATCCTATCAAAATCGGTCTACCTTGTGTTATATTAATATTTACAGTAAAAGTGGACCTATCGTTCCATAGTTTTTATTAAACCTTTTTATTTGCTAACAGATTAAATTCCTGTATTAAAAGCAAATTTTTGACTTGGTTTAAAAATGCAATTTTACTCTAGATCATATAAATACGATGGGTAGTTATGCGACGGTTTCCATACCTAAAATTTTAATACCCCTGTTTTTTAGAGTTTGTACGTTATGAGAAAGCAAAAGAAGATTGTGGGGACAGGCCGACCGTCCGTCTGTAGTAAACACAATATCAAAAAAACCACTTATTATGTTTTTGTATCCTTTTATTGTATAAAACGTACTTTACAACCAGCTTATCTGTTTGCGTCTTAGAATCTGGTCAACCGCTCCAGTTGACCGCCGTGTTTCCCATCCCGTCTGTATATATAGGATGTCACAACAACACATACACATTACACGCCCCTAATTTTTTTTTTAAACTTAAGACTAAGTAACAATAATTATTCCTATGTGACCAAATTCATCCTTTACAATAAACGATCTCTCATTTACATTGTTGATTACGTTTCCTCTTTTCCAACCCTTATCTGATTTTATCATAATGTTTTCCCCCTTTTTTAATTTCGACAATTCTTTCGTACCATTATCATAGTAGAATTTCTGGACGATTTGTCTTTCTTTCAGTTTTTGAACGATTACATTATTATCAATTATTTTCGGTTTTAAAATTGCATTGTGCACAGGACTTTTTGATTTTAGTATTCTATTTAGTAGTAATTGTGCGGGGGAGTGTTCTAGTTTTGGTATAGGAGTGTTCCGGTATTCTAGTAGACCAGAAGCTAATTCATCTTTGCTTTTACATTTTTTTAGCATGTTTTTGAGAATGTCCACCGCTTTTTCCGCTAGTCCGTTCGATTGGTGATTTTTTAATTGATTGCTATTAAAAGGAACGTTGTCAGTTAATAGCGTATCGGGAACCCCCAACCCCCCCCCCCCCCCCCCCCCCCCCCCCCCCCCCCCCCCCCCCCCCTCCCTCCCCCCCCTCCCCCCCCCCCCCCCCCCCCCTTCTCCCCCTCCCCCCCCCCCCCTCCTCCCCCCCCCCCCCCCCCTTTCTTTCTTTTCTCCCCTCCCCCCTTCCCCCCCCCTCCCCCTCCTCCCCCCCCCCCCCCCCCCCCCCTCCCCCCCCCCCCCCCCCCCTTCCCCCCTTTCCCCCCCCCCCCCCCTTTTCCCTCCCCCTCCCCTTTTCCCTTCCCCCCCTCCCTTCCCCCCCCCCCCCCCCCACCCCCCCCCCCCCCCCCCCCCCCCCCCCCCCCTCCTTCTCCTTTTTCTTTCCTTTTTTTACAAACCCCCAAAAAAAAACCCTTCCCCCTCCCCTCTCCTCTCCCCCCCCCTTTCCCTTTTTCCCTCCCCCCCTCTCCCCCCTTTTCCCCCCCCCCCCCCCCCCTCTTCTTTTCCTTTTTTCAATATAAAACCCCTTCCCCCCTTTCCCTTTTTTCCCCCCTCCCTTTTTTTTTTCCTTCCTTCCTCCCCCCCCCCCCCCCCCTCCCCTCCCCCTCCCCCCTCCCCCCCCCCCCCCTCCTCCCTCCCCTCCCCCCCCCCCCCTCTCCTCTCCCCCCCCCCCCCCCCCCCCCCCCCCCCCCCCCCCCCCCTTTCCCCCCCTCTTTCCCCCCTCCCCCCCCTTCCCCCCCCCCCCCCCCTCCCCCCCCTACCACCTTCCCACCTCCTCTCCCCCCCCCCTATATTTCTACTACCCCCCCTTTTTTTTACTTCTCCCCCACCTCCTCTCTCCCCCCCTCTTTCCCCTCCCCCCCCCCCCTCCTATTATACATCCCTTATCAATTTGTTCTCAAATGATTCGGTACATTTTTCACACTTAAACTTGCACAATGAGGCTTGTTGTTTTAATTCTGTTATGAATCCATTAATATTTTGATTTTTTTTCTGGACTATTTTGTGAAATTTATACTTTTCCATTGTAATCTTCTATTGCGGCTGAAAGGTTGCATCTATCTTTGCCATGACTGTATCGTACTTATTTTTAGAAGCATTGTCAAGAGTATTATACACAGCTAAACCTTCATCACCTATAACAGTGATCAGAATCGCTATTTTAACATTGTCTGGTTTCTTCACGTTATTTGTTGCAGTCATATAAAAGTTGAATTTTTGTTTCGAGCGGGTCCAGTCTTCTCCATTGCCATTTATTATAACCGCACCTAGAGGTTTGAATGCATGCATTTTTTTTCTGTATTCTACAAGAGTTGTTCTTTTTAGCGGAAACTTACACCCTCATATGTTTACAAATTGAGTAGTTCTTCTGGTTAATTAACACCTATGCCCACAATTTATAACACACCTGACACCATGTTATGTTTTTGTATCCTTTTATTGTATAAAACGTACTTTATAACCAGCTTATGTGTTTGCGTCTTAGAATCTGGTCCGCCGCTCCAGTTGCCGACCGTCTCTCCCATCCCGTTTGTATATATAGAATGTCACAACAACACATACACATTACACCACTAATCCGATTTTTATAAAACTTGGTACATAGATATTTTTTAGAATATCAAGGGTTTGATTAGATCTATAAGTTTCCTCTGAACTATGTTTCTTTTCTCTTTTTATTTAGCAAAATATAGTAAATTCCAGTCTTAACACGTTTTCAAGAGATGGATCGCACGATGGTGTTAAACAGTAGATATAAGATAACGAAGGTTTTTTACTTTTCAAACATTTATTGATTTTGGTAGTTTTACTTTTGTTAATGTTTTAACAGCTTATTCAATGCATGTTAAAAAATATAATATTTAACGAAATCTCACAAATATCCAATCCACTTTTCTTTTAACATTCTTAAGATAATCACTTGAAAAATTGGTCTCGTAACCTAAAAATTATGATTACTGGTGAGGGCGTTGGCGTATCACAATCAGATGAGTGTCTAAATCACACTCCTTGCGATCTGTGTATCACTCGTATCCATCACTGTGCATAAATCTGTGCCTAGTGCTGTGCATACAATAACTCAACACGAACACAAACGATCTTGAGTGTGATTTGATTTAACTGTCAACGACGCCACGAGGTGATGCATTGATAACTGAAATTGCAAATTTGTGTTCAGGTTCTTTATTTTAATTTTTAAATTTTAAGTGACATTCTGTGTAGCTATAATGACAGTTGATTGAGCAAAAACTAAAAACTATGGTCGACCGCTACATCGAATTTGGTAGCAGCTGCTCCGGAGCGCTTTCACCTGCTGAACGAAATCAATGTAATTGAAAACCGGAGTTCTTTATGTGAATACAATTTCTATTTGCGATTTAAATTTAAAAAACAAGCGTTTTGCACAAAACTCCACATCACCGATATACTAATACATGTGTAAAAGCGTATAAAAAATGCGTCGTAGAGAATACCATGAATGCAATATTATTTTAATACAGGTAGAAGGTACGTGCTTTATCATTTTTTTCAGTTTTTTTCTATCTCGAAACATGATTTTAACTAATTTTTGGTTTTCCATAACGTTTTTTTAATTCCTCCATTCAAAGAAAATGTTGATGTTTGAATCTTTCGTTTTTGTTGTGGGTTGCCAGTGAAATTTTCTTTTGGGTCATAGATATTCTGTCATCGTTATTAAATGTTCAAACTAGCATAACTGGTGAACTGCAAAGTATTATAAGTTAGGGGTAGGTAACTTCAATACTAACTAAAAGATAATTAGTTCCATCTTCTAACGGGCTACAAAAGTGCAGGGTGTTTCAAGTAGTAATTGTTTTGCGATATTACTAAAAACACCCTGTACATCATGACTGATAGTGAATATTGAAAAGATAATGTTAAAAGCTCTTATAAAGTGGTGTAAAGCAAAGCTGCTTGTTCTTACTTTATTTGAAGTTATTGTATTTTTCGGACTGTCTGTAAATTTTTTAAAAAAGGTATAGGTCTAGGAAATGTTAAAGTATATACCTTATTTTTTATTGCATAATTCAAAAATAGAAAAAAAACATAAGGTGTTCTATGTAAAATAAACTTTAATGTGGTACTAATTTCTGGAGCACGCAATCCAAATTATTTGGAAAGGTGGTTTCTAGTGATCTCAATATACAGGGGTTTTCTGGCGCAAAATAGACCGTTTGACACCAATTTACCTATAACCAAAAGTGCACCTTAAGGCGCCAGAGGGCGTCAAACTTTCTAAAAAAATATTGTATATTGGGAATAACTTCCGCTTTTGTAATCTGGTTGTCTGCTTCCGAAGACGTTTTTTTGTGTAATGTGGACAAATTTCTGATGCCAGGAAAAGTCGCTTTCATACAGGCACTGTCAAATAAATGATAATATTTTAACAACCGTCAACGATACGAAACCAAAATAATTCTGACAAATAAAACGAATAATTTGAAAACTTTCTTCTTTCTTGTTAAATTGCGCTAATATTATTAGTTCGATCAGAAAAAATTAAAATCATATCTTGGAGTGCATACATACGCTTAGAAATTTCAGTAGACTGCTAGTAGGCTATGCGATCAAATCTTCCAAGCTTACTTACGTTTCTATTTTGCGATTAACTACTTGAAAAATGGGCTACACATTTGCCGAACAGACTGATATGCTGTTAGTGTTGGGCTTTTGCAGTGGCAATTGTCGGGAGAGCGTGTGGGTTTACGCAGAAAGGTTCCCAAATAAATTGACATGATCGCATAGTCTATTAACAGTCTACATGATTTTTAAGCGAATGAATGTGCCTTGCATAGTTCGAACTATTAACATTGGCGCAATTTAACAAGAGAAAAAAAGTTTTCAAATTGTTTATTTTATTTGTCATAATTATTTTGGTTTTGTATCGTTGACGGTTGTTAAAATATTATGATTTATTTGACAAAGCCCGTATGAAAGAGTTTTTTTCTGGCATCAGAAATTTGTTTACATTACACAGAAAAACGTCTTCGGAGGCAGACAATTAACATACGAAAGCGGAACAAAATCCGTCAAACAGTTCTCGAGTTATGCCCGATATACAATATTTTTTTGGAAAGTTTGACGTCCTCTGGCGTCCTTATGGTGCACTTTTGGTTATAGATAAATTAGTGTTAAACGGTCTATTTTGAGCCAGAGAAGCTCTGGTAAAGCCATGTATACACCTTTCAGAAACACCTTGTATACAGGGTGTTTCATTAATCAGTACAGAAAATGAAACTGGAGATTCCTTGCAAAATTTAAAGGGGGTTTAACATAAAAAAATTTTCTTAAAGCCTCCCTGAAGAGTTAGACAATCTGTAGCAATGCTAGGTAGCGTTAACGGAAATTTGTTCAAAAGAATAAGAGCCTGTATTCAAGAAAATGGTGCCCATTTTGAACACTCTCTGAAATAATATTGTTAATTTAAATTAAAAATGATAGTTAATAATAATATTGTTATTTATGTCAAACTTGCATACGCAACTTATTAATTAAAAATTCTGCAAGTTCGCTTAATTTATTTTTTGGTGAAAAAGTATTGAGTTTACGTGAAATTTTAAGAGACAAAAGTTTTTAATTGAATTGGCCCTCCAAAATCTGAATTTTAAAATTGAAAAAAAATTAGTTAAAAAGTTCTGGTAAAAACTCTAAGGGGTAGTAAGACTCACCCCCTTGCAGAGAACAAGGGTGAATAAAATTATGAAATTATGGAGGTTTCTTGGTAGTAGTATTTGAATGTTTAGATTTCTTTTTTTTATTTCAAGTCATTTCAGAAAAAAATCGATTAATGTGAATTTTTTACACATCTTTAAGGGGCTGTAACTCTTCAGGGGAGGCTTTAAGGAAATTTTTTTTTATGTTAAACCCCTCTTTAAATTTTGCAAGGAATCTCCATTTTCATTTTCTGTACTGATTAATGAAACACCCTGTATATGCTTTAAGTTTTCTGACATTATTTGTTTTTAGATGCTAGAAAATAGTTCGTTGGTAGTGCCCCACTGTGTACATTTTTTCCCACTGCAGGATTTAAGACAGACACTAATTTTTCTTAAAACAACGATAAAAACTTGAAACACTTCATTAAAAAAACAATTGAAAAAAATTTCATTTTATGAGTTTTTTAATGTCAACTAATGATCAGTTCTTGGTTTTTTAATATATTGATTGAGTTTTTACCATACAATTAATATGCGTGGATTGTTACGTGTCATGTATAAAAGCAAATTCATGTTCATAAAATGTTATGATGTTAAGAAAACTTTTATTTACACTCACGCGCAACTGATTTTCATGTTTTTATTCATATGTAATTATAGATTTTTAAAGCCCTTATAAATACAAAATTTGGACGGTGGATTATTCGGTGATGAAAAATTTGTTGCGCGTAACCTATACAAGTGATTTGTATTACTACTTATCTTATAAATAAGATGGGGAAATATGGTACATAAATGTCATTAATATCAGAGATGTTGTGTATACTTAGCTGAATAGCCAAAAGGGCACTTAACCCACATGATTTATTGTTTATGTATGTTATTTTCAAAAAACATTACTTATGCTTTTTAATAAAAAGTTGTTGCACACCAAACTGAATCACCCAGTATAAGTAAACAGTATACACTACACTTCCACCTATAATAAAAACCTAATTTCAATGAAATGAAAAAAAACCTTTGCTTAATTTCGTATGCGCATCTTTTTTAATTAAACGCAAATTAAAATTATGAAATTATTGGTACGTAAAATTAAACTTTTTTCTAGTGTCCTGAATTTAAAATGTAAAATGGTATGGAGTAAAAGGAAACTGCGAATAATAGCATAACAAAAGCGGAAAAATATTGTACTTAGAACAAGAACATGACACCTTTTTACTGCATTTTCTTTTTATTTCTATAATAAAGGAACGAAAAAACACGTGTTTTTGTTTAGCGTATTAAAATCTATATAATTAAAAATAGATCACAACTAACTCGTTACTTAGGAAAAAAAGACTATAAAATTTTCAACATGTATATTTAAAATTGATTAATGTATTGGAAGATTTGATCAGGAAGTTTTTAGAAGTTTCAGCAACGGTTACGTTTAAAAAATAAAATTTTATTTGAGTATTTTGATCTAGTTACTTTTCCAATTTATTTACATGTTTAGTGTAAAGGCTAAAAAATTTACGTTTACACATAAAAAAATAATTCCATGAAAAACAAGAGGATGACAATTTACCGACCGTCACCGTGCGTAGATGATTAATTTCTAGTACTTTATTTAGATCGGCGACGAAGGTTGGGCCGTTGACAATCTAAGCATTGTCTAAACACACTTTGATGTCTAATTACATTTTAGGTCACACAAAGCGTTGACAAATCAGCTTTGAATTTAGTCGCCGCTGGGCATTGACATGTTATGAATCTTCTTGAATATTAATGATAACTTGAATAAGATACTGTGGTTAATAACAACTGATAAACACTGTATATCTTTTTGTACCACAACTTGGTTATTTAAACTGTATACATGTATTTCAGCAGAAGGTTAATACTGAGGTATAAGTTGAGGTATAAAAGATATACAGTGTTTCTCACTTGAATACTAATGCTCAAAAATTGATAGCTACGTATGGTCTTTTATTCTTCTAGCATAAGAGTTTGACGTCGGTAAAACCTCTGTTGTCATGGATACTGCGTGTATTCTTTAAAGAACATCTTCTTTTTTAGAAATATAACGGGTATTGGTAGTAAATTGTGTAATGTAACTTAGATGTCAGCACTGGCAAGGGTTCCGCAGTCTATTCTCTTGACCAGTGCGTATGTTCGGTCGGTGGTCCGTTAGGGTTCTGAACTGTTTACTATCTAGGTAGTATCTAGTAGTAATTCTCTATCGAAAGCGCTGTACTTGGATTCTGCGTTGGTAAGTTTTCTGGAAAAAAATCTATGGGGCGTTTGGATGAGTTGTTGATTTGTTCAAGAACAACACTAGATGGTAATCATTGTGTGTGGAATGGGCTAGTGCGCAAACAATAGCTGTATTAACTTTGCTACGTTAAAAGGCCTGAGTGTGCTCTCGAGCCCACTCGATTTGTTGTTGATTATTCTTCTTGCATGCGCAGATCTTGGATAGTGATCGATAACAGGAGATTATTTAGAGTCTTGACTCTGGCAGCTGGCGGCTCCACACCATTACTTGAAATGTTTAATGAAAGGATATTGAGCAATGGTACTCCTAAGTAGTGACGTTGATGGTGACGCCGTGCTGTTGTTGAAAACGTTGTAAAGTTGTTCTAGATGCACTATGTTACTAGCTGCCGAGATTATTACGGCGCAAACGGTAAGTCTTTAAATACTGCGTTGAAATGTTTGCTCTGTGTTTCGTAACCCAAAGGTCATTACAGGAAATAGTCCGAAAAGAGTTGTTATCGCCTTTTTTTCAATGTATGTGGATTCGAACGGTATTTGCTGAAACACACGTACGAGAGCGATCTAACTTCGAAAAAATGGTGCATTTATCTAAAATCTGCGAAACATCTCCATGTAACGAAGTGGGCATTGAATGTATTGTTACTGCATCCAGTTGTCTATAATCTCCGCATAGCCTCTACAAGCCATCTCTTTTTGGGAACGTGATAAAGTGGGTTTGTGTATGGGGATTGTAAAGTCGATAAATATCTAATTTTATCATCAACTTCAGAATTCTAGAATAACGACGTAGCTTGGAAAAAACCGGATGTGATTATATGGTGTGTAACTAAATCCAACACTTTGTTTATGGGCATTTGCGGTGTGGTAACTTTGTTGTGTTTGTTTATAAATGTTTCTGAATTTTGAATTATGTTTATTAAAAGCACTGAATTCGCAATTGAAAAAGCATTAACACTCACTAACGTTTCTCCATCAATCAACTGTCTAACGTCTACTAACAAATTAAGTTACGGAGATAGTCGGAGTCTATGGTTGGTTGAGTGAGTCCCACAAAATGAACTGCCATGTAAATTTTCTGCAAATGGCAGCAATTTGTGAATGTAAGTGTTGATGGTTGTACCATTGGTAGCAAACGGTTTTATTTCTTTGACCTTTGGCGGTGTTGTACGTTGGAGAAGGAAAGATGGACACACCGGCTCTAGTGTCAATTAGGAAACATGTGTTTTTGATGATCAGGTGTTAATTTTTTGTTCGTCGCGCACTCCGCACTTTCCAACAAAAACTTAGTTTTCGAATTGGAAGACTATTGAGAACATGCTGATGAGCATTTTTAGCTTTTATCCCAATTTTTGGTAATACCAACATTCCCTTGTCCTAGGGTAACTTTTTGATGGACAAGAATGCGATCGTTTGCTCGCCCCACTGTCGGTCTCCATTCCTTTTCTGCACCTAGAAAGTGTAAATCTTGTTTGCCAAATCTTCTGCTGTGGCTGTCAAACGTGCAAACGCTGGTTGCCACTCTGGAGTAGATAGTAGTTCTGCGGCTTTTCTAGTAACTTCTGCAACCCAGCGTTGCTTTTTTTAAAAATGTATTGTATATCATCTTTAACACATGTAGTTTCCGAAAATTCCAATTGTATAACAAGGCACATAATCTATCCAAGGAAACAAATTTCATTTGCTAATTCTTTGAAATAAATTGCAGGTTGATTTGTTTTCCTTCGTTGAAGCTTTTATGTACTGATCAATTTCATTAAGAAAAAAGTCCCACATTAAGTATTATCAATTTAGCTAGGAATTTTGGGGATTTTAATTATCTTTATAGAGCCTTCTTGGTTCAGTGATAGAACACATAGAACCTCAATATGACAATGAATATAAGGAAGAATAAAATCAAAGGTGCCTAAAAACACAGTCGCGAGCGTTAAAAGGTGTAAAATTTAAACCAATAAATTGCATTAATTCTATAGCATAGTCTGCATATTACGACTAGGTAAAAAGTTGAATTAGTTGTAGACATTTTGGGTTCTATTCACGGAAGTGAAAAAAATCAAATAAGTTTCGCGTATACATGTTTGATTTTCTCAAGCAAATCACAAAGACAACCAAACCACTAAACTTCTCTTAAATTCTACTCCTAGTTTGTTAGTAAGGATTTTTTCTTCAAAACAAACTAAACTAAAAAATGACGATACGAGGTGCCAATCGTCGTTAAACGTTTTTTTGGGCAAAATGGTGTGGGATGTTCCAAAAAACTTATTGATAGCTGCTTGAGTTTAATTAATTCTGTTTTATTTTCTCTATTGTTGATATGTGTACATCCTTTAAAATTTGTGTGTGTCATAAGGTGTGCGTGTGTGTGTATATGTTCAAATTGAGCGAGACTTTATGTATTAACCAAAAAACCTTTTAGCACCAATTCAAAATTTTTTGAAAAAGTTGATGTTTAAAAAATAAAAATCGAAGTGGCTGTAAAACTTAATTTCGGTCTTTTGCTGTATTATTAACCATAAAATGTACCTAAGGTGACCGAACGTGCAACTTCGAGTTTCCGCAGAATTCCGAAGAATTCGACTTTATAATAATAGACAGAGAGTTGCATGTAAAAAATGGAGCTTTGATATAAATCACCCTGGACACGTGGTGCGATTGAAGTGGTAGTATTTTAAATTTGTAGCTTTGAGGCTTCTAATTATATCTTTAAAGATATGCATTAATAAACCCGCCATATTCCGTCCACACACTGTTGGCCCAACCTAGTATACGATGTATCTCAAATTGAATAGGATTGTATGGCTAGCTTTGTTATTAATAAAGATATAATTTTGGTTAAATAGGCAATGATGTATTATAGATTTCAGATTCTGCTGAAAAAACTCAGAAATTGGTTTTCGGGATGGTGGTGGTAACCTTGTGTTTTATCTTGGATTTCGTAGTTAGAAATTTCATTTTTTTTCTGCTTTTAATAATGTGCAATATTCTAAGTTTCAGGTATTTGTGGTGCGTATTTGTATTGTATTATACAAAGTAGGCTTTAAAATCAATTGCATTTTGTTGTCATGTCCAACTAAATAAACGATTAAGCTGTCAATTTTCATTTATTAATTATGAAATATAACAATATGATACCTGTATGCTTTGTATCAGCATAAGATGTATATATGCACATGTATGCATAATTAATAACTCAAAATTGACAGCTCAAACTTTTATTGTTTTCATGGCCTGATTACTATAATAGTTACAATAATCTTTAAATGCTATTTACTACTTGAAAACTAGACACAAGTTCTGTTTCAAATTTTTTTTCATAACTTTCACGATAACGGAAATATTGGATTTCTTTGAAACCTAGTTTCTCGAGTTTTTCCGAATGCTCGAATTTTTAAGTAGACTCAGAATCAAATAAACTGTACTCATTTAACCAAAATCTTATTCAAAAAATTTAACCACAGAATTTAACTGAATTTGGAACACACTTTATACAAGTTTTTGTGATGCCATCTTCCAAGGAAAAAGTTAGTTGGCCAAATTGAAAACAAAATATTCAATTTTTTGATCAAAAGTTTCTTTTCGTTTTAGGGTTTTTTTCATTCATGAGGCAGATTAATTTTTTTAGGAACACACATCGTTAAGTTTATAACATGACATCAACGTGTAGTTTATGCAATTTACTTACGTAAAATAGACCTAATATAGACTCATATAGCTTTCTAAAATGTATAGTCCACTTCTAATTTGATTTCGATATCATTTACACTCGTTTCATATATTATCTAATACAGGGCTTCTATAAGTGATTATCTCCTCAGGTGAGCATTGGAAAATTTTAAAAATGCAAATTTACAGCTTAAATTGATAGTGAATTAATTTACACTAATGACATCATCTGTCAGTTATTTCATCGTGTTGTTGTAATTATTATCCTGGTTGTAATTGTGTGTTGTTCGTCGTTTATCGTTAATTTTGTTCATTTAATTGCCAATTGATGAGAAAATTATTAATAAACACCCTATATACTAAAAGATAAAGTCAAAACGTGGCTTGAAAATAGAATTACATGAACTCAAAGTGGACTACCGCCTTTTTAAAAGTGAAAGATTTAAGTTATTCTAAAATAGTACGGAAATAAGTTCTCGTTCCGTATAATGCGAAATTGGAAAACAAATTTGAATCAAATAAGACTATTTTTGGTTTTAAACCGATTTGTATCAATTCATAATCATTCTTTGAATTTACCGAGATGCAAGGTAATTGTTCTAGTAATTTAGAATAAATTAGGTCTTATAATTACATTCTCCAGTAAATTGAGCTCGATCGCATTTATGATTGCAAAGTGCAAGGACAAACTAAGTATTCCTTTAATTACAGTGTGATGAGATCGTCAGGTAATAAGATTACTGCTGTTACGTAACCCAAATGAGCCAACTCAAAATTACATCCTCTAGTTAGCAACATCTCTCTCTCTCTCATCTCTCTTAACGCCGTGTCCAATTATTAATTAAACTAAAGTTTTGTCAGAACTTCATTATAAAGGAAGGTGAAATTTTTAAAATTATTATGGCACATCTGTGGTCTTTAAAATTTTCTTAAAAGCAGTCCCGCTTGAATTACTTAATAGTAAGTTTTGGTGTCAAAGGAATAAGAATAGCATGAAAATCGGCAATTAAAAGTTAAAAGTTTCCTATTCGAAGGCTTTAAAAGGAAAAGAACAATAAGCTTTATTTCTAAAATTAACCATTAACGTCAGAGAATAATTGTTAGTTTTACTTATGATTAAAGCCTCTATTACTTATTTTTAGCAAAATATTATGGAATTTGTCAATTTTTGAATTTACTTTATGAAACTAAGTTCTATTTCTTTCTGAAGAATTTGATTCAACAACATACACGAAAGCTTTATATTTTATGGATTTCTCAAGCTTACCGTCTTACAAAATTTCCACAAACTCCTAAATTATTTATTATTATTTGATAATATTTAATACATCCACGATGTGTTTTCTCTGGAAACTACAACAATATTTAAATAGGTCGATAACATGGGATGTATAATTAACACACTTGTAAGTAGTAGCGGAATCACAACCTGAATTTTCCACATTTCGAAGACATATCCCAGAAGAGAATTAGTGACGTTTTAATTTTCTTATTACTTCTTTTTTAAAAATGTAAGAAGATTTCAAAACCCGGTAAAGTACAGTTAATTATAGTCAGTCTATTTTTAATGTAATGTTTGACTTGATTTTTGTTTATTTATTTTGAGAACTTAAACTAATTTTTTAAATAAATTTAATATCGTATGTCTAAAAATTCACTTGTTACTTAAACTCACTTGGAGATAACAAAAATTCTCAAAAATTTATAAAACCGTTAAGATTTGTATAGATAACGATTGTATTTTATTGCAAAGTGCAACAAAACAACCAAACTAATAAAAACAAGTGATGTTTACAAAACCCAGAAGTTGAAAAGAATTCCTTAATTTTTTGGCACCACTCGTGATAAATAAATGCGGCGATTGAAAGAAATACGCAATTAAACATGGTAAAAACGAAGTTTCCGAAAATCTAAAGGAACCAAAGATATGAACTTTATAGTCACTTCAATCATTTTTATTGGAAAATGAAATGTAGTTTATATTGAATACAGCAGGTAGAAGAGGATAGGAAATTTTTTAGCTCTTTCAGAGACAAGCAAAAATTTATAACAGTTCGATGACAAAAGTATTTAGATTGTGAACTGTGTTACCATGAACCTTGAGCAGTACAACACAAAGATCTCTTTGTTGGTTGAAGATACTGGTTTTAGAACAAGTTTTACACGTGCTTGCATCTGAACTGACCTGGAAAGGAAATTTTAACAAGTTTTGGTTTGTGATAAATGAAGGTAACTGTGGCAACTATAGAAGAAAAATATGTACATTGGCAATAAAGTCAATATAGTTGTAAGTTAATAAAATATCGATTGATTTCGCTACAGGCGAAAGGATAGTAATGAATGTAGCTAGAAAACATATACTTTTCGGCCGCTTTTGAGAATTAAAAATTTACTTTCTTGAAAACAGCGCCTAAATACGTTTTTATTTGAGAAACTAAAACTCTTTAGCGAAATGGCCAAAAAGGTGCAAATAGAAAATAGCTTAGACCAAAAATGTTGTTGAATTATGAAGAATATCAGTAGATTATTTAAAAACTTGCCTATTTCCAAACGGACAAAAGCTGTCGAAAAAATGGAACTAGATACTAAACACTTCACTAGTTCTACAACCGTCAATAACCTTATCAAGGCCGAGAATAACAATTGATTTAAATTATCGGTCACAATAACTGACAACCATGACTAATTACTGGAAGTATTTAGGTTAGGGGTATTCTCGGAGGTATTATTACTACTAGTTTTTGCTTGATGGGAAGGAAGAAGAGAATGGTTAGAGAACTTTTTGTGAACATTGGCATTAGGCAAAGCAAGCAATATTAATATGTTTTAAATTTTTGTTAATGTAGCCATCTTCTTTCAAAGTTCTCGAGAAGAGAGTTTGATCAAACTTTGGTATGATCGCAAATATGGTGTCTTTACATTTCTGTTTAAGTTGGTCAACCTAGAGAGAGATTCTCAATAATGGTGGCAAAACCGTTGAAAACAAAAACAGAAAATCATCTCTCTAAAGTGTCATTCTAGTTATCTGTATTGCGGTAAAAACTTAATCACATCTCTGGTATTATAGGAAACTATTAAGTCTTTGAGATATGTTTCTTACATGGTCTTGATTTTGCTAAAGACTTTATTTCCATTAATTCGGTATCCAATGAGGTAGTCTTTTACATACTGAATTTGAAAAAAATCAAAATAATAATAACCTTTTAAAAACAAAACCCTAATCACTTTATATTGTAAATTACTGAATTTATTTTTAATTTTGGGCAAAACCTAGTAATCTATCTCCGGTATTACAGAAAACTATTATTGCCAAGTTTCAATAAAATTTATTTTAGTCTTTGAAACACTGTGTTTATACGGTATTGATTTTTGCTAATGTCTTAATTCTACTCGTAGTAACTTGGTATCAAGTGAGTTTAGACACAGGTAGCTTTTTAGAAAGTCACTTTAAAATTGTCTAAAAATTTTTTTAGAAAAGTCTTTTAATACTTCTCTTTGTGGGTGTTGTGTTTATTATATACCGTTGATAATAAGTACCCTGATAATGTATTGATATAATGGGAGCACAATGTAAATATTGTAGTAATATTACATTTACAAGTTGCAGTAGTCCCAAAAAAACAAGGGTTGCCTTTACAAGAGACAATCAGACAAATAATTGTCAATACGTGCGTCAAATTAATTTTATTAGTAGTCTTTGACTCATGTTACAAATTTACTCAATAATTTTCCGTAGTCTTATAGCATATGACTATTAGGTACTTAAACGTATTGGCATTCATTTAATTATTGTAACGGGTCATCAGACAATAAACTATAGTGTAGTCAACCCCGATATTCAATCATACTTTGATTGGAATAGAGTGGTTGTAAGACAAACGTGAGAAACTGAGAAGTAGAGAATGCTCATAGTACGCAAAGTTATAAGTGAAAATTTTTAATAAAATTACTTGTCACATACTGCCTGGTAAGGAAAAGGGGAAAAATGTTTAAAAATTGTAGCATCTAGAGAAATGCTTACGATCCTCACCAAAAAGTGACTTTAAAGATTCTTTTTAAAGAACATATAAAGGAAACGTGCAAAGTATACAATAAGAACAACAAAAAAATAACTAATACAAATAAAGAAAGCTGTAGGAGATCAATGAAAGTGGCATGCAAGAATCCAGAGAAACTGGAAGAGAAAAAAAAACTCAGGGTTAGAAAGCAAACTAAGAAAAAGAAATGGAAGGTTTTCTGGATACATGTTTTAGCGTAATTGTAAAAGCAGAAAGAGCAATAACTTTTGGAGATATATACATATAAAATAAAAAAATAATACTGCAAGTTTTTGAAGACGTATAGTTGAAGATATTGAAGGAAAACGTAAAGATAGAAAATCAGAAATTATATTCAAAAGTCAGAGAAAGTGGAAATTCTAGGAAGTACTAGTTTATTTTGTAGATCACTGTCCTTCTTGAGACTGTAAACTGGAGTTTCCTTGGTGATTTTTGTGTATGAACTTGAGTTACCTTAATGGGTAGATCACTGATGATCTCTAATAACGCAAAATTTCAGATATGGAAAAATTTACAAAGAATAGTGATAAATATGTTTAAAATGATATAATTGACGGTGGCCATAGATGTATTTGGTTTCAATTCACATACATGTCTATCCGAGAAACAGATAGCAATCACATAGCAATCGCTCGAGCATTAAATATGCAAGAAAAACTATCTCTTAAATAAATTCTTTATTGCAAAGATTACAGAGATAAAAACATTCTCGAAAAATTAGTAGTTTTGTAGTTTCATTTGTGGCAGACGTCGCAAACACGTTGCACGATTTTCAGATGAGTTCATTCCTGTCTTCTTCTTTAAAATTAGTTAATCACTCCGTTCAACTACTAAATATACGGTGTAACGTGGAGATCAAGAAAATGATAAAATGTTTGGAAGCTCTAAAAGGCTCTTTATTTGTAGTTTAATGTTTTTTAATTTGTTTTGGTGTGTTTATGATGTGGAGCGAACAAAATCGCAATATTTAATTGCTAGGTCGGTTTTGAAATACAGGAAAATCCCAAATCTGAATTCAATGTTTCGTCTCAGAGTTCCGAAATATAGGTACTACATCCATCTGTTAGTCACCTGGTTAAAGATTGAATATTTTATAAATATGCTACCTGATTGCTGCTGACAACTGTAACTTTATTTTTGGGGTCAGACATTGTGAGAGAATAGCGACGTATTTCTTTTTTACGAGATTCTGATAAATTTCGAAATGGAATAATATGGAGTGTTGCTCCACCACCAACTTACACCATTTCTGATCATGTAGAGATTAAATATGAAGAACATTGATAGATGATTTGTGGAATTTTCAAAATATTTACCATTACTTGACAAGGCCGTGAAGCCAAAGATTTGATCAGACAAGAATTGATTGGTTATTTGAGGCACTGAAAGAAGTGAAAGAAATCTTGATTTTTCTTGTATATATTTTTGTTACCTCTGTACTATTGAAAGAGCCAGTTAATACTATACAGGACGTCATTAATACCGAGACCCGTTACATGGAGGGGACTTATATGCCACGTGACTGATTAGTGTTGGATACTCAAGTAAGCGCTAGATATTGGAAACCAAAAGAGTGATATTATTTTCTTTAATGTTTTTGTGCATCAACCTTGATTTTTGTAACAAAAGTTTGGACGTGACCAGCATTCGTATTTTCAATGTCCGTAAAGTCATTTTTTAAATGGGACACCCTGTAACTTTAAGTGTTAAATTGTAGGTATTAAGGTCACCTACCTATTCCTGACTATTTTCGAGTATTAGGTCTTTTTTGAAAAGATTAAATTGATGTGGCTAAACTTTTTACTTTTGAGTAGTTTGCTACGGAAAAACAATTATTGTTTCGCTGACATATTTATTATCTGCCATGTTAAAAGTTTTGTCTTAAGTAAAAATAACTTTCTGTAAACACTATATCTCAAATACTACTTTACATAAATACGATTTTGATAAATTTGGTGTTTAATGTTTTTAAATACGTAATACCGAAAATTAGAGTTTAGGCATAATTTATAGAGCCATAAGGGCACACTTCAAAAATAAACTTTTTATTTATACTTAGACAAGTTTTGTTTTAACAATTTTTGTCAAAAAATATTTTTTGAGGTATCCATATTACAAAAAACATGAGATGAAAGTTGTTGTGAATTATATTTACTACAACTTTTGTTGCATTATTTGAGACGTAACCTTCTTGACTAGCGCTGTTCTTCCAATACTTATTTACTCACCTGAATTTAAATCACATATTTACAAAATTAAAGCATAATGCAATAATTTTTAACCTATTTAATGCATTCATATTTTTCTGTTTATTAATTGATAAACTTTTGTTTCAGTACCAATCATTCCGGAGTTTTTATACGATATAGATCATCCGGATGCACCATTAGATCAAGTACTGAAAACTAATCCGACAACAATAAAAACTACAATTGTAACATATCCACCATGTGAACCGCGTCCTGGAATAACCACCCCTAATAATGACGAAGAAAACACTGTAACTTCGACGGAGTATTCGAGTAAGTAATTGTTGTTGTTATTGTTCATGTACGACAAATTTACTTAATTGTAGTTAATTTTACAACATTGGACCCCGTAATGCAAAGACATGAAGATCTCGTTGGTGAAACTGTTGCCGTGGGAATAATGTTTGCTTCGAAGGCATTTGTGCAGTTGTTGGCTAATCCGTTTGTTGGTCCTCTAACTCACAAGTAGGTAACATTTATTTTAATGATTTCAAATTTGTGGATTATTATTTTCATTTCAATCCAACTTCAAACACTGTTAGATCTATTAGCACTGTTCTAACATTAGTTATTGCTTTGAGTAAAACAAATTTAAGCAGTAGTTACTATAACGTTTTCATATAAATGTATCAGATTGATCTGCCCAAAGATTTCAATAACTACAGATAGTGTTAAGTTTACACATAAAATGTGCACGTACAGGGTGGTCACGTAAGAATGATTGCCGTTCCTTCGGAAACCATAAATAATCGCACATATTTACGAAAGAACTAATTTTTAAAGTGAAAATGTTATGTTCTCCATAAATAAATTTGATTCATGGGTCTTGCAGTGCTCATTGTTTCTCGAAAACGAAATAGATATATCGGTTTTATAGATGGGCGGATAATGACTGATTTCGCAATATAACTTTATACAGTCTATCTCGTTGCATATACAAAGTATAGTTCAGTGCATGTTTGAAAAGCATGTGTGTTAGGGGTCCTAAGTAATATGACCTTTGCAAAATCGATTGTAAATCGCTCATGTTCAGATATTTAAATATGCAACAAAAAATTGCCGACAATTTATTGACAGACTGTTTTAGACTCCAACAAAATTAATTTAAAATCGTTCAATTTTGTTGCGAAATCAAACATTATCTGCCGGTCTGTTCTAACAATCTAATTTGATATTTACTTGACACTTGACACCTCATAATTATTTTTAAACTAATTTTGCACGGAGTAACGGTAGAAAAGGTCATAAAAACTTAGTTAAATCTCAACTTAATGATAAATAAGAATTCTGAAAATCTTGGAATGATAATTGTCGGACCAACAAATTTTCCAAAAGAAGCGATCCGACGGGTAGCTGTTAGCTCAACAATAAGGTTAATTTAATCTACAGCGAGGTCCAAAGTCTGGAATATCTCTTTTAAAAAGGAAATGGTTTCAACAACATCCTACTATAAGGCAATTTTTATTTTTAAAAAAGATTTTTTTTTTATTTAGTGCAGTAAATAGAGATATATTTTTGACAAAAGTAATAATAGTACCTTATATTCATGTTTTATACCAAAATCAATCATCATTATATTGTTAATTAACATTTAAATACAAAAAAAGTGTTTTTATTTTAACTTTCTTTTCCTGGGTGAAATGAGCACCAATTCGACTCGATCGGATAATAATTTTCCGAGAAAAATAGGAAAAAGTCAAATATTTGGGTTTTTTTAAATTCGTAGATCCGTTATTTTTTGAGATGTAGGTTAGGACTTTTCCGAAATATGAGCAAATATGACTGAAAATAACCGAGCGCGGGAAAACGCAGGAGTAGTGGGAGTACCCGTTTGCAACGCGCTTATATAAATCACAGTCCCCTCAAAAAGCGCTAGCGGACGGATACACCCACTTATCCGCCGTTTTCTCACACTCGGTCATTTTCAGTTATCTTTGTATGCATTTTTTGCGTGTTAAATATTATTTTATCGAAAAATGAGAATATACGTTTTGTTACTTTCTATTTCAGCTTTACTTTTTTTTCTTACAATTGGATGACCACACGAGCATTCAGCCTTAATTAAATATATTGCTTTAAAAAAATTAAATCGGTATTTTGCACAAACTAATTGCCCGACAATTGCAGGGTTTTGCACACACTAAGTACGTATCATTACCTCCTATTTCCTGAAAGATTTATGCTAGAATTCAAAAAATGACGGATCTACAAATTTTAAAAAAAAATATTTACCTTTTTCCGCTTTTCCTCGGAAAGTTGTTACCTAATTAAGTCCAGTTGGTGCTCATTTTATTCGTATTTTTATCTTCTACAACTTTTTTTTACACCATTAACATTGGTTCATTACTTTTCACTCAGGAAAAAAAAGTCGAGAAAAAACACGTTTTTTGCATTTAAATGTTAATTAACAATATAATGACAATTCATTTTCCCTATAAAACATGAATATAAGGTACTTAATACTATTTATAATTACATGGCGCAGTCGGTACCTATCCTATTATTATTTTGTAAAAATTACTTATTGTTTGCTCTATTGAGTGGAGTAATTATAATGGAATTGAATACGCGAATTTAACTGATTCTAAGTTTTCCGATAAAAAAGTTTAGAAAAAATATTGGAGTTAAAAATTAATTTAAGAACAATTATCAACAAAAATAATCAAATTAAATGTACCAACCTTTGCTTCTTGGCAATACGCAAGTCTGCGCACAAATTCTTCTAAAACACTATGAGTTATTAAAGGAATTTCGAGTTCTGATTTGATTTTTTAATTCGTCGGCATTTTGTGTAAACTTTCGATTTCAAGTAAACCTATAAAAAGAAACCCAGAAGTGTAAGGTCGGGAGATCTTGGTGGTTCCTTATTTATTCCAAAATGGGGTTGGTGAGAGGAAGTCCACAAGCCCCACCCCCCCTTGGCTCATATAGTGAAATTTTGTACACAATTTATATTCTTACCAAGATGGGGTTTTAGCTAAAATTAAAAGTTTGTGCGTTGATTAGGTTCCTTATAGACTCAGCCCCTGTAGGTTCTAGTCCAAAACTAAGTATACTATAATTGGAATCGGAATTAAAATGCCACACATATCGTACACCACCCGCCTGACAGGACGGGCTTTCAACTAGTTTTCTTTTTTTCCTAGCTTAGACGTTATGTTTTTGTGGATGTTGTTTGTTAAATAAAAATTATCTGAAAAAATAATCTGCCGATCTAACTCTGAATTGCCATGGCACATTTCTACAATATTTCAAAATTGTAGTGGTATGTCACATTTATCTTCTTGGACAAGTTAAATTTCGTATCGATATAATTTTTTATTATTTTAAAAACGAATGAACAATTTTTTGCAATTGTAATAAAAAGTATTTATCTTTGTGTTGTCGTTAGGACGATCGTATCTTAACAGATTCGTTACGTGGCCACTTTTTGGACGATTGGGATACAATGCTTTTTTTTGAGTTATTGACATTTATTTCCAAAAATGTTTGAACACCCGCTTTCACTTCACTTACCTTTCAGATATAGAGCTAAAAGCAAAAATGACTTGAATTTGTCTTAGTTTTAAAACAGCTAACTATTCTTAATAAAAGGATATTTTTTAGAAAACGTGTTTTAAAATTCAAGATGGTAATTACGCACTCTGGTGGCCATTTTTGAAACTCGAAATTAATTTGCGGCATTTTTTGTTGGCTACTTTTATTATATAATTTTTTATCTCAAGTCGATACGATGAGTGGTTTTTGAGATACAGCCGCTTACTTTGTTTATTTGGTAACACTTACATACTGCACACTGTAACATGAATATGGACACCGGGAGTGTAGAGTGTAGAACGGATAAATTAAGGAGTAATTAAGGAGGAAGAGAGGAAGTTATTGCCCCAACATTCACATGCTTATAAGTGCATACTTATGTAGCCGTGAGAAAATCTCTGAAGAACTGACGACAGACCAGACAATCTTGCGGGGATTAAACCCTAATCAAACCTTGTCTGGGTAATTATGGAAGTATCGCGTTATGTATATAGATGAAGAGTAATCCCCGGATTAACGTCATGGCACGTTTGAAACTAGGAATCAATAAAGGTGAAACTTCATAACCGCGGTCGCAGTTGAAGTTCTTGAAATGATGTCTATACTTTTTCTGATTTTTCAATTCAAGGAAAAACATTATGCAAACCAAAGAGAAATTTCCTAAACCCATCTTCTGACAAGTGTTAAAATGATGCTCAGCGAGAACAGAATTGTTTTTCCTAACAAAATTGTCATATTTTGAAGTATTATTAAAGCGATGAGTTTCATCTATGTAGACAAAACTACATGAACAAGGAATACGATAAAGACCTTGAGATGATAGTGATGAAAACTTATCTTTAAGGAAAGGTAAAATTTGTGAGATTTTCTTGGAAAGTATAAAAATAGTTCTAATGCAGTTTCAAAGTTTACTTATTTTGTCAGTAATCCTGAGGATGTAAGGCTGGTATTATTTTTGGCTAGTTAGAAACGTTTTTTTACACCTCTAAGGCATAATGCCAGTGACGGCAATTAAATTTGAGCTAATATTGCTTCTAATGATGACGCAGCATCAAATTTAGATAATCGGGTTGGGGAACATATATAAAAAACTGAAAATTCTAGAGATTTCGACAGATCAGAAGAAGCACATACCTGTCAGTATGAGTGGGTTGCGTCATAACTTTTAAACTGAAACGAAAATAAGAGAATTCTTGAAACTAAATTAAAGATTAAATAAAAACCATTTTCTTAGCTCGATACAATAAAAAAAAAACAACACGCTCTAAAAAAAAATTTAGATAAAAATTTTCTATAGTACTTGACTAATAATATTCTTGAAGATATTGTTAAATAAAAAATTATGTAATCGTATCTTAGTAATTCTATATCAAGTCAAAAATTGTAGTATAATTGAATTATATATGATGGAATTGTATAAATTGTAAAGATTTTTTTTTTATATTTTGACATCAAACTAATTCTTTTCACAAAATGGAAATGGGAAACCTATCAATTGCGTAAGTGGGGCATTTTGACAACATCGGGAAGTTTTGGTATATGACAAAACGGTTTGACATTTTTTTTTGGGAAAAAAGGAATAAAATACAAAATTGGTGTATTAAAATCATGATGGCCCCAAACACACAAGAATTTAATCATATCAACTGGACAAGATAAATTGGTAAACTCATTAAATTGATAAAAACGAAAGCACCCTAAGAATGATTTCTAAAACCAAGGGTTCTAATTTGAGTTTTTATCTTATCCCTCTTGTTAGCAACCACTTCCAAATATTACTAAAAAATCAAGACGCCTAGGCGTAGAAACATGGTTTGGAATAAGATGTCTACTATCAATATTTTATTAATCCCCGTTCATATACAATTTTATGCAAATTCTCATTTAAGGGTACACACCATCTTTTATGTTATATTTTTGTTATTTAATATCTTCAAAACTCACATTACATAACTAAATTTTGGGATAATTTTGAAAAGTGAAAGAACATGAAAGATTGTCGTACTTTTCAAATTTTATAATTCTTTATACGCCCACTACATCTAATATATGTGTACGAAGACTGAAAGTGGACTTTTTTGTAGGTAAAATTTATGCATTTGGTTTTTTCTTTGTTCTTATTGGTAAAAACGAACCAAATTACTAGTAGCTTTTTTTGTTTGTGATCGTAGAAAATGTTTTGTACATAATTCGAGCTGCAACCTTTATTTTAGCTTATTTATTGCACTTTTTGTCGTGTTCAAATATTGCTCAAATCGAAAATAACGTTTTTGCGCGACCTGACTAATTTTGTCTATTTACCGTACTCATTATAGAACTGTTTGAGAATGTTTCCAAGATGGTACTCGTTCTGGATCAGGTCTAGAACGGTTCGAAATTATAGCGATTCTAGAATAAAATATCTACAATTTTAATTACGTTCAGCTATTTATTAATAACATTATGAAAATTACAGTTAACAGACGAATTGAAACTAATTGAGAAAGGTTATGGTTACTGCTACCCGATTGAATTTCAACAGCAGTTTCGTGAATACAAATGGACTTTGATTGGATTGAGTTAACATTTTGAGTCACACAAGGAATCTGTTTGTCAGTTATTTCTGCATCATATTTGTGTAAAATTTGGTTGTCATAAGCGATTTTCTTTTGTAAATTATCTTCTAGATAGCCTTCTGTTACCGCTGTGGGTTTTTACCCATCATGTCTTTTAATATCAAGTATATTTGCCCTTTTGTCAACTAAGAAGGTAGCTGAGGATATTCTGAATGTGTGTCCAGTAAAGTTTAGATATCGGTGTTGGCAAAATTTTATTGTTGACCTTCATTTAGTAAATAAATTTCTTCTAAAGATTCATTTAAGAATTTCACCATATCTTCTTGGACGATATCCACAGTTTTTTTGTTTCAAGAAAGCGATTAATTTCGTGAATGAAGAAATATTAATATTCTTGTTCAAGTTGATCATGGTTTATAGCATAGAATATTTGAACCAAATACTTCCAGGTGACTTCAGAATGTTATTTCTTTGTTGCTGGTACAGTCGCCTGGCCAATATTCTGCATTTTATCCATAAAATTTTTATATGTTCGCTCATATTGTTCTCTAGATTTTGCAAGTATTAGAGCAGCGCATTCTTTCTTAAATGGTTCTTTTATTTCACTGTCGTTTCTCGCATAATTGTCACCATACCTCCTTATTCTTCTTAACAACTCTAGAAGGACGAACTCAAATGAAAATACTTTTTTATTATGGAGTTACTGTAGATTCACAAGCCTAGCATAACTAGGTAAATTCAGATTCGTGTTCATTTTTTCGGTGGTTTTGAATTAATTTTAGAAAAATTCTCTAACAAATCGACAGCGCGGAAAATAGTATACTACATGCACCTTCCGATATTATATCGTAAGATACTATTGCATCACACATTCTGTAAAATACTACAAAGTAAAGCTCATGATTATTATATTGCAGGAGAGGATGAAGTGAAAAGCTTCTGTGCAAAAATTACAAATACTAAAAATCTTGATCTTTGTAAAAATTCATGGGTGAAAATATGAAAAAGGATGGTTTGTATCCCTAAATGTAAAATTTTACCAATTTTTATAATAATCTGGGTAGTTGAATTTTTTTTGGAAGTGTCTTCCTCTCAAAAATTATGGAAGGGCGGAACTGCTCACAATTTTCAATGCCCATAACAGTGCACTACAGTACTCTTCTTGTAGTGTGATAAGCGTTCAATTTTAACACAAAGTTATGATATTTTAGAGTTTAAAGTTTTGTTGTTGTTCACTCCAGTAAACATTGTGTTACACTTGCGGGCAAAGAAATCATCGACTCTCCTCACACTTTTGATTTTAAATGCATTTTTTTTAGTAGCCAGAAATCATATTTAAAGAAACAGAATGTCGTTAGGAAGACAGTAACGGGGTAACCCAATAAGACTGTTCCTCGGCCATATGTCGGGAACCGTTCGTCGTATGACTTTGATGTAAAAAATATTATGTAAATTGGCTATAAAGAATCGCAGGAAAATATTTTCAAGTTTTAAAATGACTACTAGAGGGCGTAACTGCCATCTTAAATTTTTAAATTGCATTTTTATTAATTTCGCATAATAAACGAAACAAATTTTTCACATTTGTAAAGAGAACCAGTTTATCTATCATTTTCGTAAAACAAAAGTTCAGTTATTTCAAAAACAAAGATGGCGGGGGTGTTCCATTGTTTTTGCAATAACCTGCTTTAACTTCTTAACGGTTATTTGGTATCGTTGAAAAGAGAATTTCTTAAACAATAAGAATCAAAAAATATAGTTAATTTAGTTAAAACCTTTTCCGCCAGGGGGCTAGTTTTGACACCATGACCCAAATTTGAAAAAAATCAAAAAATCAAATGGAATGATATGACTTTTCTTTATGATAAAGTAGCCAAATAACATCCAAATAAGCCAGTGAAAACCGTTTTTCAAAATCTCGTTCCTAACCTCAAATATTGGGAAAATGAGAATAATGGATGTTTGAAGATCGAGGACCGCGCGGTAAATTTTCTAAAACTATTAAAATTTAGCACAAAATGAATAAGATGTTAAAGAGACAATTGTGAGTCTAAATAGAATTCATTTAGGTATTATTTAAAAATATATATATCATCAGAACATTCATGTTGCTCCAAAGAGACTAAACGCATTTTGAACTTATTGTCACTTTAATATTACTCTCGTAATTCTAACCTTTAATTTAAAAAGTAAGCCTAAAAACCTAAATAGGTATACTATATTCGAATTTGAATATGTTAGACCATCTATTTTGGAACCATTTACAAAGATTTTAGCAGGTATAATATAGTTACTTTACGGAATTCTTTTTATGAAATGGTCTGTGGTTCTAAAAAAAACCGTTTTTTAATAAAACCCATAAAAAAAGGGGAGATCTAATGGCGACCCAGGTGTTTAAAATGGCCTCCGTTATTTTAGATGTACATCTGAAGACGCTGATGTGTCGAAAGAACAGCATTCTCAATTTCAGCTTTTGGGATGTTCAAGATGGCATTCCTGATTCTTGCAATCATATCCTCTTGCAATCATTTCTAAGAAATTTAGGTATGTTCGATCATTTAATGCTCCGTCCAAAATAAACGGACAACAACCCGCCCTCCAATTATCCCACACCAAACATTTACACTATATCTCCCTTGATGCTGGACTTCTCCAAACCAGCGCGGATTATTTCGGGCCCAAAAGTGCGCATTATGTAAGTTCAATTGCCCATTACTACCGAAAGTGGCTTCGTCAGTCCACAACACATTTGACAGAAATTGAGGATTTTCTGTTACCATGTTTAATAGCCAGTGGCAAAAATCTATCCTTCGGTCGAAATCCGGAGGAGTAAGGCTTTGGTGTAAGTTGATATGGTAGGGTGTAGCCTAAAATAGCAAAAATGTAAAAAAACATGGGGGTTTATAATTTGAGTGTAAAATAGATTAAACTTTATAAAAGAGGTATACCTCTTACATATCTCTGGGTTTGAATAATGCGATGAACCGTACTTTGAAGAATACCGAAGTCTCGAGAAATTTCTCTAGTACTAATTTGGGGATTGATTTCTATAGATGCCAAGATATTAATAACATTTTGTTCGTTATTTTGCCTATTTCTCCGATTTATGATAGGTCTACAGATGCTACCCGTTGTTAACAGGCGCTGGGCTAAACGCGCAAACACGCGGCGATGGTATCGCGGTCGATTCGGATAGCGCAATAGAAGGTGCGAGCAGCGATAATCCCATTTTGAAAACATTCAAAATAGATCGCCAGCATATTAAATGCTTCTTGGTTAGAAATCGGCATTTTAAAAAAGATTACAAATTCAAAAAACTGCACTTTCTGAATGTAAACACCACAAAATAATTTACAAAATTACGACTGTCATTTTATAATGCATCGTGTTCCATTGTTGTATTCCATGTTTTTCATTATTGCGATTAAAGAGTTATACTTTTTAATTTTCAAATATATTATATTTTTTTGCAAAGATGAACTGAACTACCTATCTATTTTTCTTTTTTCCATGACCACACACCATATTGCAAAAACACAGCTTAAAACTTTACGCAAAGTATTAGATTTGGGGCATCAAATTTTACAAAAAATCTTTGTAAATGGTTCCAACATATGTGGTCTAACATATTCGAATTTGGATATAGTATACCTATTTAGGTTTTTGGCTTACTTTTTAAAATAAAGGTTAGAATTACGAGAGTAATATTAAAGTGACAATAAGTTCAAAATGCGTGTAGTCCCTTTGAAGCAACACGAATGTTCTGATGATATATATTTTTTTTAAATAATACCTAAATGAATGCTATTTAGACTCACAATTGTCTCTTTAACATCTTATTCATTTTGTGCTAAATTTTTAATAGTTTTAGAAAATTTACCGCGCGGTCCTCGATCTTCAAAACATCCATTATTCTCATTTTCCCAATATTTGAGGTTAGGAACGAGATTTAAAAAATGGTTTTACTGGTTTATTTCGATGTTATGTGGCTACTTTATCATAAAGAAAAAGTCATATCATTCCATTTGATTTTTTTGATTTTTTTTTAATTTGGTTAATGGTGTCAAAACTAGCCCCCTGGCGGAGAAAGATTTAACTAAATTAACTATATATTAGTTGATTCTTATTGCTTAAGGAATGCGCTTTTCAACGATACCATATTTGTTAAAATCGGTCGAACCGTTAAGAAGTTAAAGCAGGTTATTGCAAAAAGAATTAAACACCTTGTTTTTGAAATAACTGAACGTTTGTTTTACGAAAATGATAAACTGGTTCTTTTTACAAATGTGAAAAAATTTTTTTGTTTATTATGCGAAATTTATAGAAAATGCAATTTAAAAATTTAAGATGGCAGTTACGCCCTCTGGTGGTCATTTTTAAAACTTGAAAATATTTCTTGCGATTCTTAGTGGCCGATTTACCTAATATTTTTTTACACCAAAGTCATACGAAGAACGGCTCCCGAGATATGGCCGAGATACGGTCACCCGGTACATTAAAGTTTTCAATTACCATAAATATTTTTTTATTTACTAAAGAATGGAGTTTTAAAACAAAGTTATTGCTATTTTTTTGGTAGCGAGCATGTGCAACTCAAAATGTCTTCACCTATAAAATCAAGTTTCCTTCTAAAAATCTGATTGTTTGTTGACATTTGCTCAATTATCAGTGATTAGTCTTGCATTATCTGTCAAAAAATGGATACCTCGCTTAAGGTAACTACTCAAGTCGTTCCTTATATAGAAGTCGGCAATTTGTCGCTCAACAACTGAATCTTAGCCGATCACCGGTTCGACGGGTGTACAAGCAATTTGAGGATACAGACTCATTCAATCGGAGGCTAGGAACTTGTAGACGTAGGTGTACATCGGCAAGAAATGATCGCTTTATTATTTCAATATCATTGAAAAACCGTAAACTTAATGCGGTTCAAATGCAGCAGCAACACCGTCATGTCCGAGCAGTTACTGTCAGTGAGTGGACAGTGAGTGGACAGTGAGACGAAGACTACTGAAGATAAACTTGACACCTCACAGACCTGCCACTAGTCCAAAGCTGACTGTAGCTCATCGACAAGCGCGGTTTTGTTTTGCACGCGAGCATCTCAATCGGACCTTGGACCAGTGGAGGTCTTTTCTGTTCTCCGAATATGTCCCAAAGGCAATGATGGAAGAAGACGGTCTTTCAAACGACATATTGTTTTTTATAATCTGATTTCTGGCGGCTGAAATAAATGCATTCAAATTCAAAAGTGTGACGTTGGTCGACTACTTTGCACACAAGTTTAGATTAGTAAAGAGAGGGTGTTATATTAAATGTATTACGTTAAAATTAAATCAGTCAACACATTCAAAATATTCCTGGTTTTTTCAGTCGCCATTTGTAAGTTATACTGTGAGTTTCAGATGTGTGGCTTTTGATCATTCTTAAATGACCACCCAATACATTTTAGTAAAAGTCACCTCTTACATTTTCTCACATAAATTTGAAAACGCCCTATATATAATATCTAAATGTGCTGTTTTCATTTGTTATTATGTTTGATAAAAAGCAATATCATATAACAGTGTCTCTTTTAATGATTGCAGAATAGGCTACACGATTCCCATGTTTGCAGGATTCATCATCATGTTTTTTTCAACACTGAGTAAGTACTATCAACTGATTGTGATTTTACATTATCCATAAATCTTTGTTAATATTTACCTTGAACAAACGATTTACATGAACTTTTTTTACTTTATAACAACAGAGGTTATGTTATTCTAAAGTCAACACGATTTCCGTCAAGTTGGAGTTAGTAATAATATTTATCCATAAACAAGCTTTTGTCTTAAGCATGTCTCGTATATCTTAAAACCATCTCAAAATTTTAACAAAATTTTGTATAATAATATGAGTTTGGCAATATTTCTAGATTAGACCGAAAGTAAGGAAACTACAGTAAGATTCATGAAGCAAAAAACTGATCACGTTTTGATCAAGCAATGTGCAAGTGAATAACCGTATTTACATGAACAATTTGATCGCGAAACGAATCACCACGGTAACACAAACAAAAAAATACATATTTAGTATGGTGTAAAGCAGTTTTTTTTTAAGTATGTAATATCATATGGTAGCCGAAATAAAAGTTTTTTTTTGACAAAAAATATTTGTATTGAAACAAACCAATATTAAAATAGGTAGAAAAGTTTCTGTAAGTTACATTTTCTACAAATTTTACTTTGTAACATTTTTTTATGTAGATTCTGTGATTTAACATTTGTTTTAAATCATATGGATTTTCAAACACAAAACAAGAACTAGGGTAAATATATCCGACAAAATGTTTTTTTTTTCATTGCTTTACGTAAATAAAGAAGTATCGCGTTCTTGTTGTGTCTACAATATTTGGCGCGTTTGTTATGCTATTATCCGCAGTTTCGCTTTGTGTTATAACATTTTATATTCTGAATAGAATATCAAAACATTAGAAAAAAGTTTAATTTACCAGATCGGTAATTTTATAATTTCACGTAATCCCTGTTTGATTAAAAAAAAGAAACGCAGACGAAATTAAACCGTTTTAGAAATAAATTGAATACGGAAATAGTTTAATTAATGAGAAAAAAGTTCTATTGAAAAAAAATTGTTCGCAATTATTATTATCTATTAATACAGTGCATTCAAACGTTAAATTATTTAAAGTTTGTTTGTCAGATATACAGTTTGCCTTTTATACTACAGTACTGCAGATTTCTACAGATTATTTATTTTGATGAATCTGAGTACATGGCAACTGTCCATGAGGTGGCGACACCGACTATTTTTTGCTTAATAAGCAGGCGCACGAGGAGTTGAAATTGCTTTAGCTGTTTCCAGTGATTTTTGTAAACTTGCGTTTAAGCTACCCTACATTGATAAACTTCAAATAAGACGAAACACATGTATGTAGGTGTCGTTCGTAATTTTACAATTATCACTGACTACACTTATTCGGTTGGCAAGAATTTGATATTTGGCGTTAAAAATACGCTTAGCTTTTTTCGCAATATTAAAAAGTTCTCTGCCGGTATCTTACTACTGATTTCTACAAATCATTTATTACATTTTTAATAATTGACGTTTTAATTATATTTAAATTATTGTGTTTTAAATGTTAATTGGATTCAAAAAGCTTGTTCCCTTCCTTGAAAGTAGGAACAATGTTTTGAAAATCCATGGAATACGGCCCTTCGACAAACTTCTATTCAATTTGCTATATAAAGGTACTATGATTACGTTAACATTTTTTTAGACGAGTGTCTATGTCATAACTACTATTTACTTCACTTTTATTTTTCAACGATTTAATAACGAAAAAAATACAATATCTTAGAATGAACAACAGGTATATAGTTTAAATCATTACCTTTGAAACTATCACATCACTTACGTTTAGACCAATATCAGTAAATAAATTGTTGAATGTTTGATAATATATAAAACAATTTCACCTAGTGCGTGAATATTATAACATACAGGGTGTTACTTAGTGATAGGGCGCAATCGTAGGAGTGCATTGTTGAATCAAATTTAAAAACAAAATTTCATACGAAAATGGGTACTAAAATATCTGGTTTTGATTAAATAACAACTTGGGCTGGATAGTTCTTGGAATATTCTTTGGTAATTTTTTTAACAAAGTAGACAGCTGATATGAAGTGTAGGTTAATATTTGCGTTATGCAGCTTATGTGTCTTCTTATATTTACTTTGTTATTTCCGCTTGAAATTTTGCAAATACTTAATCCTTTTATTTTGTACGAAACCAAGCCTCTACGTATTTGTGTAGATTATGCGTCAATTTGACGCGGTCAATTGGAGGTTCGTCAATTGGACGAGATCAATTGGACGCGTGAAAAATGAAATTGTGCAACAATTGGACGCTTGATAATTGGACGCATCTAACAATTGGACGATACAGACAATAGTAAAATTGGAACAATAGATTCCTATCTTATCACTGTTTTAGGTGATTAATGTGCTGAATATTTTTTACTGCAACGTAATTTTTTTTAAAAAAGAAAATTGTAATAACTCTAACCTACCTACCAACACCGATTTTTGAAGGATCGTAACTGCTTACATATTTGACAACAGTCTTACTTAAAATGCATTACAAGGAGTGGCCGTAACTGCCATTTTTGTCATGACGTTATTAAAAAACCTCCTTTTTTCGAAAAGTTTGAAAAGTCAGATACGCCCTTTTGAGTTAACACAGCAGTATTGATCGAGTAAATTGTAATTGCAAATGAGATCATTGTGATTTTTAATATTTAGACAACTAGGGAATAGAATTATTGATGTGTGCAAAACCTCTGTAACACTCATGGCATTTTTGTAAAAGTTTGTCACTGGATATTGTGTTACATTGTTATTACATTCAATTTGTTAGATTTTAAGAAATGATTTATAAATATACAACGTGTCCAAGATAAGGATGCCCACTATGAGGATCTCGAAAACGGTAAGAGATCGAAGGTCGGTTAAATAAAACAAAAGTTGCGCATTTGAGGGGATGTATTTATAGTCTTTGAAGAACTCGGATATCTCTTTTAGTCTTTGAGATATTTGAAAAAAATTAAATTTTCTGATTTTCGTTTTTATTTTTTTCTGACCTTATTTGAAGAGATATCAAGAAAAGAATAGCACATTTTCATTGCCACTTTTCTAGCTCTACCTAATGGTTTTATCCAATTTTTGATACAACGTTTCGTTTGTTAGCAACCATCATCAACTTTATTTTTTTAAATACACGAAAAAATATTTTTTGCCATATTTAATTCTCTCCTTGATACTGAATTCAACGATATGTTACACTTTATATTTTTGAGACATTTCGGATGAGAAACATTAGAAAACCGTAAAATTATAATAAAAATATGTTTTGTAATTTTAAATAATAGACAAATGAAAAACAAAATTATTTTAAAGGTTAATAAACTCACAAAAGATGTTCAAAAAGATAAATAGCATCTTCTAACTGTAGAATTTAACACATTCCTCAACATTTGAGGAGTAATACTAGCACACGCTTCGAAAACTAATCTTTGTAACATTTCTTCGTTTCCATAAATGTAATTTTAATGTATCCCCAAAGAAAAAATCCAAAGGTGTTATATCTGGAGAACGGGCTGGCCACAGTACAATTGCATAAGTGCCAATACATCTTTCTGGAAATCTAACTGACAAGTATTCTCTGACAACTCTAGAATTATGTGCTGGTGCACCGTCCTGCATAAACCAACAACCTTCAACTTCTTGGATAGACAAATCATTCAAAGCTATCTCTAATTCATTTTGGAGTAAAATTTGGTATCGTTCAGAATTTAAGGATTCGTGGTAAATGAAAGGACCTATAATTCGAGTACCAAATATAGCAGCCCACATATTAAATCGAAACGGTGTTGGTGTTTGGCCGTTTTGTACAACCGTGGATTTTTTCTTGCCCAATAATGAGCATTTCTACGATTAAAAATTCCATTATTATTAACTCTGCTTTCATCGGACCATATTATTTTATTCGGAAAATATTCATTGTCTTGACATTGAGGTGTATACCATTCGCAGAATATTTTACGTCTTTCTGGGTCACCTGGTCGAAGTCCTCGGCAGATTCTAAATTTATATGGATGTACTTTCTCTTTCTTTAGAACGTAATGAGCTGTCGAATGGGCTATGCCAGTTGCCTCTTCAATGTACCTAGTAGAAACCTCTGAATTTTCCGTTTGAGGTAATAAAACAGTATTGGCTCTTTCTTCATTGCAAGGTTTTGCGAGATTTTATAGGTTTTGGAACGCACCATATTCTTTTAGATTAACTGCTAATCTGCGAAAAGTTTTTTTGTTAGGTTGACGACTTTCTGGATATTTGTTTAAATACATTCTTTCGGCTTCAGAACAATTACGTTGACACAAAATGTAACACGTCAGTATGTCGAATTTTTCATTATTTGAAAAATGTTTTCTTACCATATTGTTTTTAGGTAAACACAAAAGGTAATTCACTCAAAGACCACCAAACAAACGTAATATGTACAACAATCAATTATGACAGTTATGAAAACAAAATGCAAAGCCAACTTATTTTTATCAAATGCAACAAACAGTACGAGGGAAGATGTATTTTAACTATTTAATTAACAGTATTTTCACTAAATACATACTTGTGAGTTATTTTATTCGCAACAGGAATTAGAAAATGAGAAAACATAATTTTATAATAATTTTAAGGTTTTTTAATGTTTCTAGTATTAGTTTTAACTGTACTTTTTCGATGTTTTACATTGAATAAATTTTCTCATCCGAAACGTCTCAAAAATATAAAGTGTGACATATCGTTGAATTCAGTATCAAGGAGAGAATTAAATATGACAAAAATATTTTTTCGTGTATTAAAAAATAAAGTTGATGATGGTTGCTAACAAACAAAACGTTGTATCAAAAATTGGATAAAACCATTAGGTAGAGCTAGAGAAGTGGCAATGAAAACGTGCTATTCTTTTCTTGATATCTCTTCAAATAAGGTCAGAAAAAATAAAACGAAAATCAGAAAATTTGATTTTTTTCAAATATCTCAAAGACTAAAAGAGATATCCGAGTTCTTCAAATACTATAAATACATCCCCTCAAATACGCAACTTTTGTTCCATTTAACCGACCTTCCATCTCTTACCCCCATAGTGGGCATCCTTATCTTGGACACGTTGTATATAACCATAAACTGAGATACATCCTGTATTTTGAACATTTTAGGACACATTAAATTTGGTTAAAAAATGCGCCTGTAATGACGGCATTTCATCAATAAGAATATCATAATCTTGTCACTATAAGAGCAAAGTTGGAAGCGGCTCCTACAGCCACTATAGTGAAGAATACTCCAAATCTGTCTGGCTTGCGAAAGAAATAAGGAGATATCACAAAGACTCGGTATGATCAAGCTGAAAATAAAATTCTTTCAAAACCCGAACATCCAAACACACACGTTGAAGACGAAATTATTTGACTCTCTGAATTTGGATTTCCGGCAGACCAATTAATAGCGGTTGAGAAAAGTTATATCTGCAGAGACATTTAGAATTATCAGTTCGATTTACTGCAAATATCAAAAACTTGGAACAGGTCTAAATGAATCTCTAATTCCGTCGTATAACATTTGTAAGGTAGAGCAAAAATGATCCACGCGGTGCAAGATATAATCGTACCAAGAATTGACGGATTTGTAGTGGAAATTTGGACAGAGATTTGATGATTGTTTTTTAAACAACAACTGATCAAAAAGTTGTTAATGGAGATAGTTCTCTTAAATTGTGTTTAGATTATGCGGGGAACATAATATCGCATTTAGGTGTTTATCACCAAACTCTACACATTTAACTGATGATAAAATGGAAACGAGCTTTGACAGCATTGAAAGAATCAGATGACGCAATGGTTGTCAAAGAATTTGTGCTCGAACAAACCTTAAATTAACCATTTCCCAAAATTAAAAAAAAAATTCTGAAATATACATAAAATTATTTGTTTCTTTCAAAGATTTTAAGAATTTTGAAAAACGAATTAAAGATTCAATTATAGTAATGACAGTGCTAAAACCTTCATAGAACAATCTTCCGATAATAGTATGTAGCGACAAAATTTAAGTGATATTTTCAGCAAATCAAATTGGATATGTATGAAAAAGTATATGACAACCACAAGCACCTGGAAGAGTTATTACTATTGCTGATTATGGAGCAATGTTTAGTACAGTAAACTTCAACGTGGCTAGGGTTAAGATGCAAAAAAATTGCTGTGCCAAAAATGTTGGTTGAAATTAAACATATTCGTTACGGAGACATTTCACGTGAATTGTAAGGCTTACAAGCTATGTGCATAATTGGTTTATAATCAATGGTAATAGTGTGTTTTATGGCAAATTGAAAGGAAGCCGTTAAAGACTATGAACGTTGTAGGGTTGATTTGAAATGTAAATTTAAAATTAAAAGCGCATGTAGTTCAATATGACGTGGAAGAAATCGCAGCTGACATTGGTCTGTTTACAGTTTTCTGAAAATTGTATTACATTTTGATCATAGTTCATCCACTCGAAGTTGATCATATATATCTACTTTCACGTAACTAATGCGATGACTGTATCTACAAGTAGTAGTGACAATAATAACTTACAAAATACCTTTTGTTCTATTTGCTTTGATAAAAACAAAGTGCGGAGTAAGAATAGTTTGACTTACTTTCATTTGACAATAAAAATTGATTTAAAATATAGACGTATTATTTTAGTACAGGTACCATATCTATATCAAGTATATACAGGATGGTCTACACCGGAAATGTATCTTTATTTTCTCTGGCACAAAAAATTTGTAAGGACAAAGTTTACCTAGATTTTAGTGCCAAAACTTTTTGGAATATTTTCAAAACGGCTCGCTTTTGGTTTTTATTAAGTGTTTGAAACCAAACAAGATCAATCTTTTTACAATAAATTTGGCACCGGACAGAGTTGTTATTCGTCGCTGAAGACAACATTTTGTCTCCTCATAATGTCTTTCTCTGCAACTTTAAACGTGATGAAAGTCGAAGGAAACACTAAACTAAACGGTCTCGGAACACTAGCTGTACAACTAGGTGGACAAATAGGTCACCCAGTTTCCCTAGTTGCTTCTTTATATACACGTCACGCATGCATAACCGTTATAACAATACAAGTAACACGGTAGTCAATTTGCGATGGTACAACAATTATTTACCCCTGTCAAAGTTGTTAACATGGTGATAATTTTGAATCTCTTTTAACTTATTAACTTTGAACGGATGGCAATAACTTAATATCTATACTAGTCAGCTCCCATAAGACGAAGATACCTATAATATATTGTTTTCGCAAGTAATTTACCAAAGATAAACTGCTGACATTATTGCCATAAGCAAGTTTTAAATGTAGTCATTATTTGCCAAAAAAATCAAGTTCAAGAATTTTTACCCCATAAATTTACTTCTACGTACTAATAGTAGGCAAAAATGAATAATTATAAATATTAATTTACTTACATTAAGGTTAGCATATAGAAAAATCATAGCTTCTACCAATCACAATTCACAGCCTGATATGGGTAGGCAAATATTCAAAAATCTTTTCTTAATGTGCATTTTTATCAAAAGCTATTAAAAACAGATGAAAATGCTCAAATAAAACAGAAAAAAATACATTTTGCATTATTTCTTTTAATAAAATGGATTTGGAAGATGTAATTAAAATGTTTCAATTTAGAACTCATCTACATAGTTAAGATACTAATCCCTATTACAAAAACCAAACAAATATGCTGCATTTTATACTGAGACTTTATTGAGACTATGTCACGCTTGTGGAAAGTGTAGAAAAATTCGAATAACTTCATTTTTTTTAGATGCGTAACAGTATTTACATTAAATATAACTATAATTATTCAATTGGTTAAAATTTACTGCTCAGATAAGGTAAAGGGTTTTTTTTAATCTGGTGTCGAAGATGGCGTGATTGTTGTTGATATTGTGGACCAGCCAGAATTTGTTGAGCAGAGAAATTCTGTTAAACGAAATTAATTGTTCTACGGTGGTAGGTTCATAATCAAAATATTTCGTCACCGGATTTTAAAAAGACACTTTAATTCTGATTTTTTCCTTTTTCAAAAATAAATATCAACAAAATTATTTTAGAAGTTTGTTGACACATTTATTATGAAAAGTTATAAAAAATTAATTTTAATGAAATTATGAGCACTGTATAGGTCCATCAAGCTTAACGCAACCCAAGAAAAATTCAATAAAAAGTACTATTTAAAACCCAATGTATCATCCGAATAAAAATACTTAGCTATGATTTTGTGCAACAAACTTATAGGTTTATTTGAAATTGCGTTAATACGTACATTTTCACTTTTTTACATGAGTTTACGTATAGAAATTAGGCATATGCGATTTTTGAGTACCTGTGTTAAATTGTCACATTATTTTTTTTATTTTTTTTAAATATAGGAAAAAATTTAAATTTTCGTTGTTCACAGCTTGAACTATTACCACAATTAAAAACCGTGCTACAAAGTTGCTTAATTGCGTGCTATAATGAAACACATTACCGCACGTATCTGTACTTTAGTTGCGTGTGACGAATGAATAATAGTATATTTTAAAGAACTAGTTTTAGAAGACGCATTTTATAAGACGAGTACAGTTGCTAAAATGCCTTCTGAAACGAATTCTTTATAAGTACTATTTTTTCTATTTTGGGCTTTTCGGATTGATTTTAAAATAAAATTTTGCGAGTTTTTAAATTTAGGGAATTTTGAAGTATAATTGCTAGGGTGGCAATATTTTCATTAAACTTTGGTTTAAATGCTAGTTTAAGTTTAATTAGTACATTTATCATACGTTTAATTTAAAAAGAAATCGGTGGAAATAAAAATAAGTAGATAAATAAATCTACTGAACATTAATTACGATTTAAATTAACGCACGCCGAACGTAACGACAGCTTACGTTTAATATCAAACCAGTGTTACCACCGTTCAGAATAAAAATTGTTCTATTTCTATAAAAGAACTCAATTTTCTATAAAAGAACTCATTTGGGTGCTTTTATAGCTCTGTATGCAAACCAAAATAGAAAAATACATTAATGAGTATTAAATATTTTGAATATTTTGTAACAGTCACTATCACTTTAACAATATTTTTGTTAGATATAATATTGACAATATAACGTATCACATAAATGAACCCATTTAAAAGTGTATAGTAAAGTACTAATATGAGACCCATTTTGAAAAAATACTGATAAATTCTAACGGAAAACGTTTCTAATAGTTTTTTGACATTTTCTAAAAAGTAAAATTTGTATATTTATTTAAACTATTGAAATATATAGAAAAAAGTAATAAAAACTATAAAAACAAAAATAATGTAAATTCCACTAATTCCACTAATATGAAACTCACAAGTATTTTTATAGTTAGTTTATTAAACTGTTTTTTGTACTTTTTTTCACAAGGTGGACAAACGAAATTTATTTCCTGAGCACCACAGTCTTCGTGGTGCACTTTATACACTTAACCCATTGCTCTCCTCGGGTGTCCCATGCAAAACCAGCACTCTGCATCATAATTTTCATCAAACTCATTTTCATCATCGAGGCTTTTTTTTTCTTGGATGGACTTGTCTTTTCCTTATTATTGAACTTTTTTTATAGCCCACTCATTTTTATAGGGTGAAGAGGTTATAACGGCTGATTTTTCACAATTCTTATTGTTTTTATTTCTGATAGGAATTTTTGGTAGTGGTTTTATTTGCAGGGGAGTTATTATTTTAGGCGAAGAACCGAGTAAAATTTTTCGGTCGATATGAAATCGAGTGATGTTCCCGAATCTGTTAGTTCAGCAGAGTTTTCTGGAGTTCGTAGACGGAGTTTATTTACATCTTGTAAAATCCCTAGTTGAGATGCAAAATATTCACCAAAATCTTTTGAAGTCATTGAACGAGGTTCTTCAGTACCTTGAAAGCTGTCATGTAACGTTAATTTTGTTTGTTCAGAGGTTTCTTTGTTGTTTGCAGATTCATCCCCTTCTTTGAAAATATCAAAATCATGGTCTTGAAAAACATCCCGTTTTTTTAATACGTTCACAGATATTTCCATTGTGACTGTTCAATCGTAAGAAGCAGCAAATAATCTAGCAATTATGAAAGCAGTTACGATTCGATCGAGATTATTCCTTAGCCAGGATTTAATTTCTTTTGCATAATATGTTAAAATGGGCCCATTAAGCCCACATCTAGAGGCTGCATGCGATGTGTGCTATGTGGCGGTAGAAAAACAATAGTTACGTTATTTTCTCGGGCTTTTTTGATCACTTCAATATTTCGCGTATGTGAGTAATGTCCATCTAACACTAATAATAGAGGATCAGATGACGTTGTTCTAGTAAATTTAATGAAATGATCAAACCATTGAGTAAATATTTCACTTTGTATCCAACCAGGTGGATGGCAGGCGTAAATAGAACCGGCTGGGCCACCGTCCATTAGTTCCATCTTTATATTTTTTCTTGGTCAGACAATTAATGGTGGTACAAAAGTACCTATAGCGTTCATACAGGTCTCCACGGTAATAAGACCACCCCTTTCTCCTGAAGTGAGTGTGGTTACTTGCGTCTTACGTTTAGCAGATATTACCCTACTTCTTTTGTGCTGTACTACGGTAATTTCCGTTTAGTCCACATTATACAACCTGTGCGGTTCACGATTGATTTTATCGGACTCATTTTCATACAATTCAAAGAATGTAGTAATGTTATCTTAATTAAAACCTCAAACACGTGCACTGGACATAGCTTGGGGTGATCTAACAGAAAGTTCCGGGTGCCGTCTTAAAAATCTTCTAAGCCACTTTTTCCCGGCAGCTCCTTCAGATTTTGAAAATGGGTGTTGAAGATTATTCGATATAGCCAACTGAAAAGCCATCCTTTTTACGTCCGACTTTCGTAAGCCAAAGTATCTGGTGTCCATATCAAGACAATACTGTACTAGTTGAGTTTCAATCTCTTTGCCTAATGTAGGTTTTCTGCCAAGAGGTTGCATAGAGAAACGCCGGGTTATACAGGGTGATTCATTGGTAAATGCTCATTCGTTAGGAATAGATAGAAGACATTGGCGCATAATTTGTGAATAGAACCCCTCTGGTCATTTTACTGCGAAGAAGAAGGAATACGGCCCTCCCTTGATTATTGCCTGACAGCATTTTATGGATTGAAAGGATTGAAAGAAGAAATGTATTAAGAGCTAAATGAATATATTTAAAAAAATGTATAAGAACGAAAACCAGAATCACGATGTTGAATACACAAGGACTGTTACAAGTAGAAAAACTAAACATCATTGAAAATATACGCACGAATTCAACATGTGAAACACATTGGAAAGGATCGGATTTTTTTAAAACTGCAAGTGGAGTATTAAAGACAAAAATGGAATTAAATAGATGAGATCGACAACTATGTAATGGGTAATCTGAGCCGCGATAAAGACCTTATGAAAACAAAGAAAGAAGAATGTAATGGTTGTGATTTACAAATAACAAAAAGAAGCGACGGCTCTAGAGGAACAACCTAAAAAATAACAACTAAAGGAAATTCGGCTCGATGTAGCGCACTAAGTTCGTGGAGGATAAAGTATTTACAGTAGTTAGATCAGCAGCGTCCGGCTTCGTCGTAGAGTGGGGGGTTCTTAAAGAATTCTAAAAAATTAGACTGCTATCTAACAAGGCGCCACCTGCTAGATAAAATAAAGAAATAAAACCGACCAACAGGAGATCAACAGGTTTTACTTAAAATCTAATACCCAAATCGAACACTAAGCAAAGAGAAAGAGAGACAATTCAATACAACAAACAAATCCTCAAATTCTAGGAGAATGTGACAGAAATAGAGAGACTGTCTCATATAGTTACGTGCGTTAGCAGCAGCCTCGCTTAACAATAAATAAGGCTCGTAATTAATGTGTCGGATTTTAGGTAAGTTTTAGTTACACTCGAGTTAAAGTTATTATTCCAATTGAGAATTGGCTACTAAGAAGGCTCTACGTACACATATCACTTACACACGGCGATTTAAACTAACTTAAACTAGGATTAAAGGGGTAAGTACCTTCCGCAAATCTAAAAGGCCTTTTGAGTCCGCGTCAACCGCTCTAAGTAAAGCGCCCGAGCCTATATTGAGCTGATGAAAACAAACGTTCGGTTGTGGAGTGTACACCGAATAAAAATGTATTTAAATATTAGAGATCAAGCCGTTCTATGCCATATGTATTTGAGCTTTATACGCATTATCACCGAATAACTTGCTTAAATTCTAAAACTTAGCTGTAATCGGTAGGATGTAGTTCCGAGAATGAAGGTGGTCTGCTAGCAAGTTAGATAGCTCCAGGATTCCTCTTAGGGGAGGTGTGCGGAGAAGAACAGAATGCGATTGGCTCCCTCGATGAAGTTATGAAGCATAACCAACCCCCGTGGACGTAGTATCCACCGGTTGTCTGCAGCTTAATTAATACAAAACCATGGCGTTGTCTTTAATTGATAGGGAATGTTCTTAATCAGCCACTCCAGCACCCTCAAGAGTTATCCAAGTATAACACACAACGAGAACATAAGGTTAACGCAACGTGCTAAAAGCATACGTAGCGATTAGAATTAATACAACCACGAAAGAAAAGAAAGCAAAGTGTATTTAAACTTAAAAACCAATTTGGATTGGAAATCTTGAATCACACATTAAATAATTTTTGTGGAAATTTCAACTTTAAGAAGTACGCCAAATCACTCGCACGTACGAAGAGAAAAACAAGATGTTCGCTGTTCGTCTAGAAAATTTAGTCGGATTTTATTTTCCACTAATACAAAATTAGCAAAACGCGCGCCAAATACGACTTTTGTCGTAACATATTACTCGCGACACACGTTTTAAGACGGTTCTCGACATACATCCGACATTTGAAAAATAAAACCGTAACAGATTCTCTCCTAGCAGAAAGAGAGGGGGAAAAAGAATTAAAAGACTAGGGTCCGTAGTTCAGGATGTTCACCGACAAGGTTAGAATATCCAAAAAGTTGCTAAATAGAGGAATGATGATTCTGCAAGACAAGCTATAAGTTAAGAAAGAACAGAACCATCAGTAAGTAGGATTCTAGTAAGGGAGTTGCCCAAATGGCGGAATACCTGGTACAATGCAGAAAACTACCAGATCCATTGGATATAACCCGTCGAGAATCCGAACCAAAACTACAGAGAAAGAGAATGATTTAACAAAGACACAGGAAACAAAATTTAGGCTGAAAGCAAGGATCAAAATGACCCTAAAAACTTAGCAAGAAATACCATCCCCAAAGCATAATATAACCCCGAATATAAACCCCAGTTAAAGAGAGAAAAAAAACAAACGAGAACCAGGACAAACGAAAGACAAATAAAACAACACACAACACAAAGGTTGACTTGATGTCCTAGCCAACGGAGAATGTGACCATTAATACTCAAAAGTGAGGTAGAAGCTACTATGAAGAAACTACGTAAAAATAATGCACAAGGAGATCTAGCAATAAGTGGCAAAATGGTGAAAACTTTAAATGAAAAGACATTCCACTAACAAGCAATCTCCGCAACAACATGTGGGAAACAGAAAACTGACCGATTACTGGATGATTAGCAGATTATGAAAACCTTTCTTAAATGGGAGATACTAAACAAACAGGCTGGTTTTAGAAGTGGTGGGAAAAACTACATAACATGAAACCAACTTATTGAAAATTTAATGTGACTGTATACAGGGTTATCCAAAAGTATGAAAACCTGCTTATATCTTGAAAACCGCGAGGATTAGCGGTATGAAACTTTGGGGAAGTATGTATGACATACTTCCGGATATTTTTATTCTTTATAAAATTTTGATACGATGCTCCAATTACGAGTAATTGATATCAACTTCTGATTTTTAAATGGCACCATACTAGTTGACTGACATTTTTAGATTCTACATGAAATTCTGTATGCAACGGTAATCATAAAATTATTTAATATGATAAATGTTATTAAAAATATGATATAAAAGTTTAGTTTGACCGTCAACATTATTGCTTGTGGGCGGGTACCTGTCTCTGTAAGTACTTGTTTGGGAAACAATAACCAATAAGAGCTTTTGTGTGTTGAATAGAATACTTAATCCTTTCTTAGCAATGCAGTGGCGTATCTTTTATTTCTTTTATTTATTTTTTTACGGATAGGTATACAATTTTTACAAAAATAACGTTATACAAATTTTTGTTTGTTATTTTAATGAGAACACTTTACTGGTAATTAAACATTTACATTTGAAAGTGGATAGGTATTTTTAAGGTGCTATAGATAATAGAAGAAATGCAAAAGTTGTTTAATTACCTAGTAGGTAATGTATTCTTGTTAATTTGGTTAAATCTTTGGAATTTGTTTTCTATTTTTAATCAATTCATCATAATAGGTTCATTAATGGTTTTCTTTACATTTGTCTCTAATAGCACTTCTTTATTTGGGAATAATAAGTATGTTTGTAATACAAATAATTACACCTACTTAATTACATGGACAAAATCTCATTATCGATAAGGTTCAGTAGATATAGGTAACGTAAAACGGGATTACTTTGTTATCTTTTGAACATATTTTTACTTGTAACTCCGATATCATTTATTTTTTACGGATACACAATTTTGTAAAAAAATGACGTTATACAAATTTTTGTTTGTTTTCTTAATGAGAATACTTTACTGGTAAATATTTACATTAGAAAGTGGATAGGTGTTTTTAAGGTGCTATAGATAATAAAATTCCATCCCATAAGACCCTAAAAGGGCCATGTGTTAAGCCTTGAATTTAGTTCAAGAAGTTTTCAGAATGCCCCCATTTCTTTCTTCACAATACCGTAGTCGATGTTCAAATTCAATTATACATCTTTGAATTACTTCAGGAGGAATTGCCTCACATTCTCTTATAATTTTGTGTTAAAGTTCTGCCAAAATATTCAGCCGATTGGCATACACCTTATTTTTTAAATAACCCCACAGAAGAAAATCGAGTGGCGTTAGATCTGGTGATCTAGGTGGCCACTTAATGAAACCTCCTCGCCCTATCGAACGATTTGGCAACGTTTGGTTCAAAAACACCCTTACTTGTCGACCATAGTGGGCTGGAGCGCTATCCTGCTGGAACCATACATTGTTATCTTGCCCAAAGAAGTGGTTTAAAGTGGGCACAATTTGGTTTTGCAATAAATCCAAATATAACACACTATTTAGGATAAAAAAGGACCCAAGTATTCGGTTGTTTATGATGCCAGCCCAAACGTTCAGATTCTGTGGATGCTGAGTATGGCATTCTACCATCCAGTGTGGGTTTCCCAACGCCCAATATCTAAAATTGTGCTTGTTAACTTGCCCATTTAAACAAAATGTTGCTTCGTCGCTAAAGCAAATTCTGTTTGGCAAGACCTCTTCGCGATCCTGCAACTCCTCAAAACTTTCACAGAATTGAAGCCGTCTGTTGTAGTCTTCGGCGTCCAGTTCTTGGTGAAACTGAAGCTTGTATGGCTTTGCGTTTGCATTTTTTAGAATTCTTTGCACTGACGTACTGCTGATGTCGTGATTCAGTGCCAGTTGGTTGGTTGAAGTGTTTGGTTTTTTAATAACACTCTGGATAACCTCAATGCTCGTATCCAAATCGGTAGCAGTTTTAGCTCTTGCACTTTGTCGAATATCTTTCACACTTTTGTGTTCAAACCATCTTGCATACGTTTTTTGAACGGCAGATTTTGTAATTGGTACATCCCTTTCTGGATGATTTGCATTAAAAACGTCGCTGGTAGCTAGATACGTTCTTCTTCGATCACCGTAACCCAAAATAATCAAAATTTCGATACGATCCGCTTCAGTGAGGTCCATTTTAAAAATGCTTTAACTGTTACGTACTTTAACACAGTAACACCACAATGTATAATATGAAAAATTCCTTAAACGCACTTTAAGTATCTATACCAACTGAACCTTATCGCTAATAAAATTTTGTCCAAGTAATTAAGCAGGTGTAATTATTTGTATTACAAACATACTTATTATTCCCAAATAAAGAAGTGCTATTAGAGACAAAGGTAAAGAAAACCGTTAATGAGCCTATTATGATGAATTGATTAAAAAAGAAAACAGATTCCAAAGATTTAACCAAATTAACAATAATACATTACCTACTAGGTACTTAAACAACTTTTGCATTTTTTCTATTACGTATAGTACCTTAAAAAATACCTATCCACTTTCAAATGTAAATGTTTAATTACCAGTAAAGTGTTCTCATTAAAATAACAAACAAAAATTTGTATAACGTTATTTTTGTAAAAAATTGTATACCTATCGGTAAAAAAATAAATAAAAGAAATAAAAGATACGTCACTGCACTGCTAAGAAAGTATTAAGTATTCTATTCAACACACAAAAGCTCTTATTGGTTATTGTTTCCCCAAACAAGTAATTACAGAAGCAGGTACCCGCCCACAAGCAATAATGTTGACGGTCAAACTGAACTTTTATTTCATATTTTTAATAACATTTATCATATTAAATAATTTTTATGTTTACCGTTGCATACAGAATTTCATGTTGATATCAATTACTCGTAATTGGAGCATCGTATCAAAATTTTATAAAGAATAAAAATGTCCGGAAGTATGTCATACATACTTCCCCAAAGTTTCATACCGCTAATCCTGGCGGTTTTCAAGATATAAGCAGGTTACCATACTTTTGGATAACCCTGTATAAAAATTTTTAAATAAAAAATTGGGTTAGGCAAACCATGAAATTTAATTGATTCTATTTATTTATTGTACAAATAGTACAGCCAAAAACGCATGGCGAAATCAATGTTTTGTTTGGTTTTGAACGAAATGGAAAAGTGCAGGTCAGCAAGTTCTAAAAGAAATAATTTGGTTGAAAGGATTAGGGATTTGGAAAATTTGAAACGGAAATAATAAAACAAAATCAGAAAAGACACAAGCACTAGATACCTCAATTCTAATCTAAAGAGTATCATCTGACTATTTTGTTAAAAAAATTACCAAACGTCAAAACAAAATTCTAAGACCTACATAACCCAGTTTTTTATTTAAACACTCGGGACATGCTTTCTAGATAATAAAAAAAGTCTTCCATTCCATAATTTGGGAAAAAAATATAAAACTTTTGATATAGATGAGCACCTCAAAACACTTAATAAAACTACTCAATGGGAGGAATGGCGACTGTTTGGATATCAAATGAAATCATCATACTAAAAGGCGCATACGAAGAATTCATATTCTCTCCTCTGTACGTATTGAGGTCTTCGAACTATGGAAAGGCGACATAAAAATTAGCGCAACTGAAATAAATAATCTGAAGTATACGGAGATTCAGGGCTGTAATAAGGGAAAGTGAAAACACAAAATTGAAAATTAACTTGAGCAAAACAAAAATAGTGGTTATATCTAGATGACCAATAAACACAGACAGACAGAAATTCGATAATATTGAAGTAGTGAATATTTTTTTTCTAAACTCATCCTGAGCTGTGTTATACCCTATCAAATAGGGTGATTAAAATTGAGTTCTTAATTTTTTTTTGAAAGTGCGTCAAGATAGAGATGTGCAATTTTGTATGTGTTATACACTCATTATATTTTGTAAATATTTATTTAAATTTTCTCAGGGTTGTAGAGGGGTAATATTAACAACATTAATATTTTTATTAGAACTTTTTGTGAGTTTTCTGTGTAAGTTTTTGTTGGTTTCTCTAGTGGCGTTTGTGCTGCATTTGTTTTAAATTTTTTTAAGCAACTTTTAAGTCACTGCTTTATCTTAAAATAAAATACAAGTTTTAAAAGAGGTTAAAGGAGGCGTGCGTGGTTGAGATGTTAAAGGCGCCAAGCAAAGACAGAGAGCTGGCCTTTTCGTTCAGACTTACATGCCTATTGTTAAGCAAGGTCTTAGTAGAGAGGTTGTCGCACCTCAGTTGGACAAGGAGCGACCGACAATTTGGGTTTAAGAAAGGACAGTCTGTGGAAGATGCCTGAATGAAATTGAAGGAAATAGTACCCTCTTTGTTAAGCAGATATGTGTATGGGGTGTTTCTCGATTTCAAGGGCGCATTTCACACCCAGCGGTGGTAGAGAGTTGGAGGACCTTGGGTGCGATGAAGCAAACTTCTGGCGCAATTACTTCCACGGTAGAACCGTTCGCCTCATGTGATAGAGTGGAGAGTGGGACGAAGGTTTCCACAAGAGTCAATTTGTGGCCTTCGGTGGAACCTTATGATGGATGTGCTGTTGCAAGAGTTGGAAGAGGCCGTATGCGAGGCTGTGGCATACAGCAGAAGGGCGTTGGAAGAGTTCGGCAATGCCTGGTTTGAAATCGTAGGCAGATGAGGCGACAGAGTTGGGGTTAGCATCTCGGAAAGAGAAAAGAAGATGGTGACGCTGAAGGGAAAATTGGAAAGGCAGCGACCTCCAAACATAAAGTTTAGAGGCACAAGGATGGTGGTGACAACTCACGTGAAGTACTTGGGTGTAACTCTTGGCGAGAGGCTACGTTTTGACGGGCACTTAGTTGAGACAAGGAACAACGAGCTCGGTGGGGCGATGCGGAAAGCCTTCAGAAACGACTGAGAGATTACTGGGAAGGCCGCTAAAACGATCTATGTCGATATCCTGACCGCGTGCTATATGTATGCGTCGAGTGCGGTATGCAGAGTTAAGTAAAAAGGTACATGTTGTGCTCGTGCAAGATGCCAGAGAGGAGCTCTGTACATGTGGACAGTACAGTTGCAAGTGTTGGTGAGATAGGCTGGACGAGGGCAAGCGTCTTGAGTCGAAACGTAGAAGAAACCTTATAGTAACGGCGAAGCTCATAGCGGGTTGACAAGAGAGGTAGAATGAAAGCAGGTATCTCAGAGTTACGTACGGCTTTGGGCCGGATACGAGTAAAAGGCTTGAAAGCCTGTGAATTTGGCCTACTTGGGCAGTGGGTTGCATGATTACGGGGCATGGGTGATTTTGGAAGTACCTCCATAGGATAAGACGATGACGGTGCGACTTGCGCATGCGGCAATGGTGAAGAGGACTGGGCGCATTACCTAGTCGACTGCGGCCTGTACGGTGACCTCAGAAGTTTAGAGGCTCTAGGGCTCTTGGTGAATGGGATCTCTATGCAGGACGGGGTGGCGTCACAAGTAAACGAAGTTTGTGGACTGTGTGGAAAAGATAATGAAGAGTCGCAAAGAGATAGAGTGGAGCAAGAAGAGTGACTCGCTAGCCAGGCATAAGAGAAGACTGTGATGATTAGTTTTAAGTATTTATTCAAAAGTATATTATATATTGTTATGTTGTTGATAGTTTAAGAGTTAAGTTGTTGATAGTTTATGTTGTAAGTTGTAAGTGGTCATAAGGTCCCAGTCAGAGTCAAGTTCCTGGAAACAGGAAGGGTGTGATACACATCTAGACAGAGGCGAGCAAGTGGACGTATAAGTGTTGAGTGTATGTAAGTGTAAGGGCTCGGGCTAGCCTAAAAATCCTCTCCACCCGAGAGTGTCGGTACCACGGGCTACTGATACTAAGCCTCGAGAAGGGTCTAACTGTTCCTCCAGCAATGTCCGTTAGCGGTCGTAGGTAGACTCTCTCGCCTCAGCTGAATGAGGTCGGACTCGTGGTGGCTGTGGTTTAGCTAGGTAGTAGGATTGTGTTGTTGTTTTGTGTTGGTTGCTACCTTTTGTGGTGGTCGGTCCATAAGGACCCGTGTAGCTTAAGCCCTTAACGACAGTTGCAGCATGTTAAACTTCATTATTATTGATTCTCAGCAGGGGGTAATCTTAGCATAAATTTGGAAACACCCTGTATAATATCTTATATAGAATGGCTATAATGAAATTATGAGAAGAATTGCTATAACGAAGACACCAACTAACCCAAATATCACCATGATATAAACAAAATTATGTTCTTTGAAATATGGTGTTGGAGGACGCTACTACGAGTTAAAAGTGAAAAGTCCGGCGGAGAAAAAATGGAACTTTGCAGACGGCTACTAAATCAAAAAATCTCAGATTTAGGTATTGAAGTTTGAAGAAAAAATAATACCTGTGATAATTGTGTTTGTAGTCCAGAGTATTTATTTATATTTATACATAGAGAGATTTATTTATTTATTTATACATTTATTTATTTATTTGTTTTGTAATAGTCCTTTAAATTATTTACAATTTATATATATATATTAAATATATATATATATATATATATATATATATATGTCCAACAAAATTATACAGTGGAACTGTCGAGGATGTGTACATAATTATTGCCACATCAAACTGTTATTACAAGAACACGATCCAGTATGTCTCGCTATACAAGAAACGCACCTAAAACCAAAACAAACTTACAATTTAAAAAATTATTACATGGTAAGAAAGGACGCAATTGGTGGTGAAAGGGCACACGGAGGAGTTGCTATATTCTTGAGGCAAGATGCCATTTATAACGATCTCCAAGTACGTAGTCGTTTACAGGTTGTAGCTGTAAATATTACGGTTCCTATAAAAATAACTTTATGTAACGTTTACTTACCTGACGCAAGCTGGACACTAGAGGATCTGAACCACGTTGTGGAACAGTTAAATCATCCGTTCATTTTAATAGGCGACTTTAATGCTCACAATTTATTGTGGGGATCCATTAAAACAGACTCCAGAGGACAACTGCTCGAACGCTGGTTAGAAAATGAAAAATTAATTTTGCTAAACACAGGATCAAAGACGAGTTTTAACACAAAATCGAATACGTTTTCGGCAATTGACCTATCTATAGCCTCTAGTAGATTACTAACCAGAGTAACGTGGAAGGTTGAAGAAGATCTTTGGAATAGTGATCATTTTCCAATCGTTATCGAATTTGACATTCCAAAAATCACAAACGCGGTTCCCATCCGATGGAACACAAAAAAGCAGATTGGGAAAAGTTTTGTAAAAATTTAGTTTGCCCATTAGATGTTTCAGTAGAAAACGTTACGAACAACATTATCTTAGCTGCAACAAAAAGTATACCTAAATCTGGAGGTAAACCTATAAAGAAACTAGTGCCGTGGTTCAATGAAGAAGTTAAGAATGCTATAAAAATAAAAAACAAGCGTTCAATAAGTATAAAAAGTATCTCACAACTGAAAATCTAATCGTATTCAAAAAGCCAGAGCAAATGCCAGAAAATGTATTCTCGAAAGAAAAAGAAACAGTTGGAACACCTATACCTCGACAATAACACGCAACGAACCTATGTCTATTGTGTGGAAAAAGTAAGAGCTGTGACGGGATATAATCCTCCAAGTTTAATTAACGCGTTAGAGACAGATTCGAGACATATAGAACAAAACACCACAATTATAGCTAACATGATGGCTAACTATTTTGAGAGTTTAGCTTGTTGGAACTCGAAGAGGCCCTCAACAAATCCAAAGTCAGCGCTCCTGGTCCAGACACGATATCCAACGATATGCTCAAGAATTTAATACCTGAAATGAAAAACATTTTATTAAAATTATATAATAAACTGTGGGAAGAGAATACTTATCCTGATTCCTGGAAAGAGGCAACGGTTATCCCAATTCTAAAACCGAACAAATCTAAACTATCGCCCTCTAGTTTTCGTCCCATTAGTCTTACATGTTGCATGGGCAAAATATTTGAGAGAATGGTGAACAAAAGGCTTCAAATTTTTCTAGAAGAAAATAATCTATTAGTGAAACAACAGGCAGGTTATAGAAAAAGAGATCGACCGCTGACCACTTGGTACTTTTGGAACATCACATTCAAGAAACTTTCAGAAAGCGTGAACACCTAGTCGCAGTGTTCTTTGACATAAAAGGAGCGTTCGATATGACTTGGAGGTACGGAATACTCGAAAAGATGCATAAATTTGGTTTGAGAGGAAAACTTCCGTTATTTGTCAAATCCTTCCTCACTGATAGACGCTTTAGACTAAGAAATGGCGATAACTATTCTAGTGTAAGAACGTTAGAAAACGGTGTTCCACAAGGATCTACGCTCAGCTGCACCTTGTTTGCAATAGCAATCAATGATATAGCCATGAAAATCGATACGAAAGTGCGGTACTGCCTGTATGTAGATGACTTGGCCATATTTAGTAGCGGCAAGGTAGTCGGACAAATTACAAGACGATTACAGACAGCAATAAACCAAATTATCAACAATAGTGAAGAAATAGGGTATGTATTTTCTCAAGAAAAACCAAATGTGTTCACTTTTGTCGATTAAGAAAACCGCACTACGATCCCTTACTTTACTTAGGAGATAGGGCAATAGAATGTGTAAACGTCGTTAAATTCTTGGGTCTGATGTTTGACTGTAAACTTAACTGGCGAGAACATATAAATTCAGTGGTGCGTAAGTGTAAAAAGCGCTTAACGTCATAAAAGTACTAAGCAGCACTAAATGGGGCGCAGATCCAAAGTCTTTGCTGAATATATATAAAGCCGTCGTTCTATCAAAAATCGATTACGGATGTGCAGCATATTCTTCGGCAAGAAATACGCAACTGATGATGCTCGATAAGATCCATTGCATGAGCATTCGATATTGTTTAGGTGCGTTCCCTACTACTCCTCGGCAAAGTTTGTACTGCGAATCTGGAATGATCCCCTACAATATAGAAGGAAAGTACTAATTAACTCTTACATTACGAACGTAAAGTGTAATTCCAGAAACCCAAATTCTAAATTTCTTTTTCTACCTATGAGGATTATGCCAAAAACCAACAATAACCAGACCTCTGGCAGTTAGATACTCTGAATACCTGGTAAAAATCGGACAAAAATTTCCCAAGCAAATTGTGGAAACTCGTATAAATGATGAGACACCAACAAAATCAGAATTTAAAAATATCGTGAAAGAAAAGATAATGACAGAATGGCAAAGAGAGTGGAGTACTGCGGTTACGTTGCTTAGGCAAATTGAACCCGAGGTGAAAAATACATACACTTTTATAAACTTACCAAGGCCAGATATTGTGCGTGCTTTCCGGTTACGTTCAGGACATACTAGACTAACACATAGCTATATCTTAAGTGGAGATCCGAAGCCGATGTGTTCTTTTATGTAACGTAGAATTAACCGTTGTACATATCGTTGAAACTTGTCAGATGTACGAACCACAACGTCAGGAGTACGAATTGCGAGGTGTTGCAGCGGTGGAATGTCTGAAAAAAAAAAGATTTTATCTACAATAAGATTCTTAAAAAAGGTGGAAATATTTGAAAAATATAGTAATTTTAAACTTACCTGATGGAATATAAGCTTACCTGTTGATATAAGTGCAAAGCTAATGGCCCTGGTAGCCGATGCTTTAAAACAAAAAAAAATTAAGATTATAATTTTTGCGAAATGTAGAATTAATTTGCGCGATTTTACGGAAGAATGTACGTTTCCAAAGGTATAAGCTCGTTAAAAGAATTTCTTTTACCTCCTTGTGCTAAAGTATGGTATTGATAAGAATACTACTATTTTTTTTAGAAATCATGTTAAAACAAAGTCACGGACACGTTTGAAAAAGTAATTTCAGGCTTTACCGTTACGTGGCGCTATTTTATATGGAGAAATTACATGGTATTGAAGCGCCAGAATAACAACTATGCAATTGAAATATCCTAATATATTATTGTTCACATTCTGCAATGTGCTCTCTAACTTTGTGCAGATGCTTTTCTTAATTCAATATTAATAAATTAATTGGGAAGGATTTCAATATTTCACGACAAAAGCTTCGAAAACAGTCTTATTTTTAAATAGTAATTATAACAAATCAAAAAAAAAAAAAAAAAAGATTCGCATACGAAATCAATGTTTATAATAATAATAATAATAAAGCTTTATTGCCTGTCAGATCACATAATGATGTATAGACATTGTCACAAAAGGATGTATACAAAATAATAATTAACAATAAGTATAAGATTAATTTAAGAAATCAGATTTTTAAATTCTGCAATAGAGTAGCAGGAATTGTACATTAAAAATTTTAAATATTGCTTTTTATATTTTATACAGTTAAGAGTTTTAATATTAGGTGGCAAGAGGTTGTACAATTGTATCGATTGATACATAAAACTATTATGAAATAATTCTGTTCGATGTTGGGGCAATATAAGTGCTTCCTGATTTTTAAGCCGAGTGTCATATCTTTTGTTATGATCGTAAACTATTTTTAAGGAATTACAATTTTGTTTAGCATAAAGTAGACATTGCATTATAAAGATAGAAGGGAAAGGAAGAATATTCAGTTTTTTAAATAACGGCCTGCATGAGGTCTGTGGTTCTTAAGGATACACCTTACTATCCTTTTTGCAACACAAAACTCGTTTTGCATCACTTGAATGGCCCCAACACAGGACTCCATATTGAATATGAGATTGTACATAACCAAAATATATTAATCTAAGAACTTCAACAGATACAAAGTTTCTTAGCCTAATTATAAGATAACACGTTTTGGTAATATTCTTTATAACGTTATCACAATGTGACGTAAATGTAAGTTTTTTATCGAATATGGCAGTGAAATCCAAAATTATTTTTATTAAAAACTGTACCCTTGAGAGTGGCGTCAGACTTGCAAAAAAATGCGTATTGAACCCACTCCAAATTTGTATGAAACATTTTTTTGTAAAAAATTATTGTTAGAAGCCAGTTTTTCTAACCGTTAATCGAAGATGGCTGTCCGCGTTAACATCTCTCAATGTCGAAATTGCATACCAAACATTAAAATCATATCTACCCCATCTTTTATAAGGTGCAGAATTTTTTTTTATTATAAACGGTAGGTACATTTAACATGCGTCTGGCCAAAATTATAGAGGGGTTAATTTCAGACAGGACAGATAGCTTTTATAAGGACTGATGTACTGTAACTTATCTTACAATATCATGGTCGGTTGGTCAACCGAAGTAATTTCAATTAAGAGCTTTCATTCATTGAATTTGTCAAAGCTACTAAACGCAATCTTGATGTTCATTTAATAATAATAGTTTATGTAATAACAACGGAAATCACGTACCTATCTTAACAATCATCTTTTGAATCGACGTGATTTTTCTTTAACTTAACTAACCGTCATTTAAGATGAATAGGTAAGAATAATTTGGTCAGTTTTGTAGTAATGAAGTGTTAATTTGAGAAGTAGAAAATGTAGAGTATCTCAATAAAAGCTCGACTGCTTCCTGTACCGATGATTCAATTAGATCCACTTACACGCGTCGCAATCACAAAGCAAGTTTAGATGTTCCCGCTCTCGAAACTAACTCGTTTATTGACAGCGTGTGTGCTTCTAATTGATTTACTTTTCCCATTTCGCTATTCATTATCCGAGATCTTGCTAAACAAACATTTCAGTTATAAAAATATTTTAGACGTTTGATTTCACAAAAAAAGAATTTATTTACAGATTTTTAAATAATTTTGGAATAAGAATTTGTACACAAACGAAAAGTACTCTTCGCTTTTCTGATTACTTTTATATTTTTGTTTAAAAATTAAAAAATTATTTATTCAATTGCTTTTATTCACATTTTTAACTGTTTAGTTACATACTCTTGTTTTCAAAATTAAGTAACGATAGCTGTAACGTGTTTATTCAAAGAAAGCTGGTATAAGACTGTTTATTATCATTAGATACATTGTGCACGTAGTGCAATCAAATTAATAAATACAAATACCAATATACATATACAAATACACGTCACATCCTCTACCCTAACAACTACTTAATTATTTACGCGGTCTTAAATTATAACGAGGTTCAACATGTTTATCAGATTCATCAATGATTGTCGTTTTAACAAGTTCCATGTCGGAAGAAACCTGAGAAACATCTTCCATTTCTTGGCCAACGAAGGGAAGTGAGTTACGCACTCTGATAGGAATAATTTGATCAATGTGCTTTTTAAAATTTTGGTTACTAGATGAAGTGGCAACTTCCATCATCGTGTCACCTTTTTATTCACCACTGTACCTTCTTGCCAAGAATGTTTCATTGGGTTTGTAAAATCTCGAACTAACACATTTACCCCTATTTCGAGATTTTTAGAATTTTCTCTAACATTTCTGATTTGTCTATCCTGATTAAGATGTACAACTTCGCGTGTGCTAGGCCTAATTATATCTAAACGTGAACGTAGTCGACGACCAAACATTAATTCTGCAGGAGATTTATTCGTTGTAGAATGTGCCGTATTTCTAAGGTCAAACAGAAATTTAGGTAACGCAACGTTTACATTTTTATTTTCTATTAAACATTTTTTTAAAAATTGTTTAACACAATTAATGTGATTAATAGCATTAAAACGAAAATAATGTTTAATTTCTTGGGAATTAAATGGAGGTCCGTTATCGCTGACAACATATTTTGGAAGGCCAAAACGAGCAAAAATATGTCTAAGTGCATTGATAGTTTTATCGGCGGTAGTTGAAGACATCCGCACTAATTCAAGCCACTTAGTGTGCGCATCGACAATTATTAAATATTTATATCCAGCGAACGGCCCTAAAAATCAATATGAATGCGTTCCCAATGTGTTTGGGGCCATTTCCAAACGTGCAATTCGGTTTTAGTAGGCAAAGGTCGCACCGAATTACATGCCTGACAAAGTTTACAAACAACTTCTATATCATTATCAATCGAGGGCCACCACACATATGAACGTGCTAGAGATTTACATTTGTTAATACCAAAATGGTTGCTATGCAATTCTTTTAAAATTTCATTTTGTAACTTTTTTGGTATAACTACACGAAATCCCCACATTAAGCAACCGTGTTCTACGTGTAACTGGTCTTTGCGATAATAAAAAGGTTTAACTTCATCAGATACAAGGTTGGGTAACCAAAATTAACAAAAGATACGATTTGATTTAACAATTGATCCTTATTTGTTTCCCTAGCGATAATTTTATAAGAAATTAGAACACCGTCTTCTAGATAATGCATATGCCCTAATTCTAGATTAACATATTTACAAAATCCATCAGACAATCTGGACAATGCATCAGCAGAATTTACAAAATTTATGTCATAATTATATGCTGATAAAATTATAGCCCAACGTTGTAATCTACTAGCTGCCATTAACGGTATCCCCTTTTTGGGACCAAAAATTGAAATTAGAGGTCTGTGATCAGTAATTAACGAAAACTTTTTTCCAAACAAGTATTGGTTAAATTTTTTTACTCCGAAAATGATACTTAACGCTTCCTTATCAATTTGACAATAATTAATTTCATTTTTATTTAAAGTACGCGATGCAAATGCGATAGGCCTAATGCCACCATTACGAAAAACTTGTGAAATTACGGCACCGGTACCTGTCGCGCTTGCATCGGTAGATAACGTTATAGGTAATTCTGGTTAATGGGTTAATACTTTGGTCGTTGATTGAAATATTGGTAAAGATAGTCAACCGCTTGTATTTGCTTGTATCACGGATGCAATTCACATATACATGTTGGGTTGCGTTTTTGTTTACTTTTTCACCTGTACTGAAGCGCTAAGTTATAATGTGTACGATTCTTGAAATAGAATAGTTCAATTTATTCCACCGTTGTAAAAATGGCGCAACATACAATCCGTAAAATTTACTTTTGTCAATACAATGTTGCAACGTTTTCAAATATTTAGTAAACGTATTAACTAGTAATTAAAAGTGACGAATTTTTCATTTATGAATAATACCATTGATGATACATATCTTGGATTTTAATGACAATGTTTTTTTAATAATTTACTAAAATACATGCGAAGCGTTATTTGTTAAAACAGTTTGGTTTGGTCGGTGTTAGATAAATAAGAAACAATTATTTTACAAATTATGCTTGCACTTTATTTTTAACTTGCAAATAATAATGTTGACATTTGTTTGTCATTTAATAACTTTGTTAGGAATAAAGTAGAACATACTGGGAGAAATACCACTAGAGTTGAGAAACGCAAAATTATTGGTTTTTGTATCTACTTGTTTTACGTGTTCAGTTGAAAAGGATTTTAAATAAAAATTGGTTTTCAAATTTTTCAATTCAAAAGGCAACAAGTTACCGTGTTTTTAGGAAAGTGGGTTCCACTAGACCTTCAAATTTAAATTCACTTGGTAATAAAACCTATTCCTATTACTTCTAAAAATAAAAGTACTAGATTTTGGCTTGAGGTGTGTTGTCTCCCGACGCGGTGCGGATAATACGTGAATAATACACTATTCTTTTCTGTGACGAAATAAATGACGATTTAATATTGAAAAATCATATTACAATAGAATTAGAAAATTATTGAGGGAAATTTGGTGTTAAAAATAGTACTCACTTTTTCCCGAGGGAAAAAAATAATTTACGAAAAGTGACACTTTGTTATCTGTTAGTAGAGATAAAAAGTTAGGATTTTACTCTTTGAAACTGTATCAAAATATCATGGTTTCGAATTAAAATAGTTTAATTAAAGTAAAATAGCTCATTAATTATAAACATTGTTTCAAAAATTACAATTCCAACTGATCTAAAATAATAGTAATAATTTACAAACAATTTACACATAAATAATAACGTACCTAATACAATGCTATACATAAAACATATCCAAACATTTACACTTATTTATGCAGATAATATTCTTATTTTACGGTGTGGTTTTGTGACATCACTGTAATTATAGCTATTAGAAATATGTTTATTAGCCTCCCACTTTAAGGTTCGATATAGTTTTATTTTAACCAACTGATCGATAATTAACAGTTTATGAGTGTCGCATTCTCTGAACCATGAATTCACACTGCTGTTGAGACATTTTTTTATACGGAGTTTAATTTTTCCAATAAATATAAGTACACCTAAAGTTGATATTGAAACAAATGTATTACGAGGAGTCTTCCGGATTATCGTTTATGAGTCACATTCCTTATCGGCTTAGTCAGAAATTCTACAATTGCATACTTTTAGCAACACCTTTAGTAAATGAGTAGGCTTGTTATAATATTGTTTAGATGCAAACAGTTGAGTACGTTAGATTGTAATATAAGAAAATTCAACATTCGTTCCAACATAAAAGGGATAGCGTTTCTATGTTAAAAATTTTAATTTCAATGACCAAAATTTAGAAATTTACTTGCGTAAGCCTAATAGATTTTAAAACATTTTCAACGGATAAACGATGTTAATGTAATAAATATATGAGTATGGAATTATCAAAAGTATTTAAAGAAATTGTTTTTAATGGGAGAACGTTTTTCAACGATTTCTTTACGAAATTAATACTTTTAAATCTGCAGGTTTTTTTCATAATAATAAACTTTATTCACATGTGTATGTATACAATCTTTGTACATATATGTGTTTGTCATGATGGTATAACCATTGTTATAACCTTACGTAAGAAAGATACAAATAAATATTATTACATTGAACAATTAACAGACAATAGAAAAAAATATATAACAAAGGACACACATTTAATTAGTACGTCGACAAAAATCAATAAATTCTTGTATATTGTAGAACGCATGTTTTTGTTTGTTTGTCAACATTGACTCAATGCACCAATATTTCAATCAACGGCATGATGCATTGGCAACAATGTCGTGCCTTAGCATAAACTATCAGCAAAATTACAGTTTTCTATTTCACATTTATCGGCAATACTGTTCTGTAAATTCTACAATACAATTGACGTATTTTCTTAGCACAAAGCGATACTACCGACCTCTGATGTTTAGAACAAATTTCGGGGTCGCATAATCCCGTAAGGTTGACTATCTTTACCAATATTTCAATCAACGCTTTGGTTGAACTTAATTCAGTTTTGATGCGGCGAAAAGTAAATCGCGTACCGCATCCCAGTCCCACGGAATATCTTTTTTAAGTAGTTGATACAAGGGGTTTACAATTGAGCTTAAATTATTAATGTATTTAGCGTAATAATTTACCATACCTAGAAAACATTTTAGTTCCGTCCTATTCGTTGGTGTTTTCAGATTTAAAATTGAACAGATTTTATCTTTAGATGCATGTAAACCTTCTGCATCAACTACATGACCGTGATAACATACATTATCGGAAAAAAACGTACATTTATTTTTCGTAACTCTAAGTCCTAAATTACTCAAATTATTGAAGACGTGACGAAGTCTTTTTAAATGTTCCTCATCAGAGGATCCAGTAATTAACAAATCGTCTAAAAAGATTGATACACCGTCCACATTTACAAAAATAGTTTCCATTATTTTTTGAAACATACACGGAGCTGATGCAATACCGTAAGGCATACGATTGTAGCGTAATAAACCCCGATGAGTATTAATATCACAATATTTGCGCGATTCTTCGTCGAGCAAAACCTGTGCATATGCTTGTGATAAATCAATTTTACTAAATTTCTTACCACCTTTTAATTTACGAAAAAGCTCCTCTATTCTGGGAAGAGGGTATTGGTCAATATTAAGGTTTGGGTTGACGGTTACTTGAAAATCCCCGCATACGCGGATTGATCCATCTTTTTTTATTATTGGAACAATTGGTGTCGCCCATTCACTATAATTAATTGGAGTCAAAATACCTTCATTAATTAACCTTTTAATTCACAATCAACTTTTACCTTTAATGCAAAAGGCAAAGGTCTAGCTTTCCATAAAACTGGATTAGCATTTTCTTTTAAATTTAATTTAGCTTCAATATCTTTTAAAGTCTCTATGCCTTCCGCAAAAACATTAGGAAATTCGTACACCAATTGTTCACGTAAATTATCAATAGAAATCGAATTAACATTCGTCATTACAATTGGAATTTGTAAATCTTTACACCACATACGTCCTAACAATGGTGGACCGCCATTATCTAAGACGTACAATTTTACTTGTTTGGTAATACTGTTATAACAAGCGTTAACTACAATATAACCATTTGGTATTATACAATCTCCATTGTAAAGCTTTAATTTTTTGAACCTTCTAATTTCTTATCAGTAAATAATTTATTGTATGTCGATAATGATATTAAGGATATTCCCGAACCAGTATCTAATTCCATTTTCAAATTTACGTTTTCAACTAACAAATTTAAATAAAAGGTTTATCAGTGCTGTGATTATCACGCAAATTGAAAAAAGTACATTCATCAGATTCGGTATCCGATTTAACATCAACGAAATGATTATTATTCTTGGTAACAGATGTCGACGGTTGCGGCTTCCGTCTATTATGAGGATTTGAACACACATACCTGAGATGACCTTTCTGGTTGCATTTAGAGCAAACAGCATTGCGATAGTGGCATTGGAATGGCGCGTGGTTTGATCTACCGCAGCAATTGCATGCCTCTTGCTTATAATGAGCAGCGGAGTTCACAGAAGAGGATCCACCTGGTTTCCGATAGCTAGCCTTCGGTTGTTGATGTTTAGCTATTGGTTTTTAACGTTGAATCTGTTAACTTTTGAGATGTCCCTTCGCGAGCTTCTACTAGCATTGCGTCCTTCTCTGCTGCTTCCATGACAAGGGCGATGTTATACGCTTTTGAAAAGTAAGGGTTTCTGCTTTTCGGTAAAAGCAGTTGAATAATCACTTCGTTTCTTAAACCAAACACAAGTTGATCGCGTAAATGTTCATCTAACTTATTACCAAGATCACAAATACTACCTAACTTTTTTAAATTAACTACGTACTCAGCAATTGATTCTCCTCTTGTTTGCTTCCGTTGCCTGAACTTATAACGTTCCGCGATAACAGAGGCTTTAGGGTTTCAATGATTTTTAACTATAGTACATAAAATGTAAGAAGTCCGTTTTCAGATTAGCGCATATATTCTGCTAATACGTACGAATATACTTTGGTCTTTGTTACACGTATTGTATAAAGAAGACAAAAGATATATAGAATGTTTGTTAGCGCTGCGGGCGGTGAACTAACACATACATCCTACGTTGAAATGGATTTTCCATTTAAGTACCTGTATTAGAAGAAGACGGCATTATAAAGCGGCACGTTGCATTTACTTACAAATATCGACCGCAAGTTATGATGATCCAGTGGTACTACAAATTTTATTTTATTTTCTCAAATCGTACCACATAAATGTTATGCAGGTAAGTAACCTGTATATCTATTTTTAAACAAACGAATTAAAGAAAGAATCATTTATTTAAAATATGAATAAAGCTATTGTTACAGCAAACATTAAAATAATTATAATGATATAAACATTAAACTTACTGAAGTATCCTACGTACACAATTAACAATAGATTAGGTACCTATTAGATATGTTATTCCAGTATAACTTTGTCTATTAGTTAATTACGTGTATTTAGTAGGTAATTATAAATAATATAAATCTAACAAGGGGAGAAATTTGGTTTATCATTGCTACAGTAAACATAAAAATAATAGGTACTTATTTCAATAAATACCTATACAATTAATTAGAATTAAATTAATCACTAATTAAGTGCAGTCTTAAAAGGAACTTCACTGTCGTCATAATCCGAATAACTGTCTTCTGTATCACTACCACCGACAGAAATTATTAACGGTTCTACCGATACATCTAGCACTTTTTCACGTGACCATCCATCCGATATAAGTTTTTCAGCATGCAAAATTGTTTTTTCCAAATATCACCGTCACACTGTTTTAAAGACTCTTCCCACATTTGTAGTACATTATTGTCAGAATATCCATCTCTACCAATGTTTTTATCATAATATGATTTGCAAATTCCCCAAATGTTTTCAATGGCATTAAATTGACAGTGATACGGAGGTAATCTCAGAATAAAATGACCATGTTCTTAAATAATGTTATCAACTACGTAGCATTTTTCACTTTTATGTTGCTTAGCAAGATGCAAAAGATCTATCCTTAAATCACTGTCAGCGAAGGGTATATTTTTGGTTTGTAGCCACTTTTGTATCTCTAATTTTCTCCAGCTAGAAGACGGCATCCGTTCCACAAGATATCTTGATTAACTGTTCATAACTTTTGTCTTCGGGTTTTTCAGGATTACATAAATCCACCATCAGTTCGTAAGTTTTATCACCCACTACAGATAGTAACACCGGCGCTTTTCGGTTATCTTCAATATTGTTAGCAATAAAACATTGTTGTAAACGCGCTACATATGTTTGCCAATTTTTGTTGTCTAATTCAAATTCGGGAATTTTTCAAATTGACATTTTAATTAATTAAATTATTAAAATAACTATTTACCACAACTTCAAAATTTCTCGTCTCCAATTGTAACGTGTTTATTCAAAGAAAGCTGGTATAAAACTATTTATTATCATTAGATACATTGTGCACGTAGTGCAATCAAATTGATAAATACAAATACCAATATACATATACAAATACACGTCACAATAGCGACATCTTGTTTTAGAAATAAAAAACATAATAAGGAAAACTGTCATCAAAATACAAATGTATTCAATTGTAAGAAGAAAGTTCTATTAAAAAATAAACCACCATTATAAACAATACAGTCCAAATAATCGTTAATTTATTTTAAATAAATGGTGCACAAATTAATGAAATCTTCTGTAAACAAACCTATAATATAAAAAAAAATGGGACTTACATTATTAAACGATTTTTGTTGACAACGAAGCCGGGCTACCAAACAAAAACAAAATTTTAAATTAAACAAAAGTGAAACTGCGTCTCTAAGTTTGTTGCAGTCACTGTTTCAATTTGTAACTTTTACTTATATAATTATTAAAATTGCAACAAAACATAAACAGGCACAGAATCTGACACATAATTTGCAACCCGGGTAGGTATAACGAAATTGCATGCCTGGGCTAAACACGGAACAAAATTGAAGCTTACTGTGTTTCTGAAGTTTGATAATGTACAATTGAATAACTTCATAGATATGAAATTTCGTTTAAACCTATTCCATAAAGATAAGAATATATAATTCTTTTTTAGAAAAATATATGTTACGTCTTCAATTAAGGATTGTCAGTTTATAAAAAAAGTTAAATTATAACGAAACGTTTGTTTTAACATATATCGGCGGGATATCATTATTTTGAATATTGAAAATGTAAGTATTAGTAACTAGTATTTACAAATTTAATTAAGTAAGTGTTTCATACTGTATTTCCCTATTGTAGCACATAAATATGTTTGTTTCCTGCTAAAAAAACCAGAAAAAAATAACATCATTATTTTTTCGTGTTTGTGAAATTTAAAATCTCTTCTATACTTTGTCTTCGTACGTTAATGAAACTTTTGACTATTACGTACCTGTAGTATCTTTTCTTCGTTGTAATAAAATTTACTTTACATACTAAAATGAATTCAAATACAGAAGAATGTGATACAGTTAATAATCCAGTTTCACCAGAGTTCACAAATTTTGAAACCGTCACCTACAAGATATCAAATCAAAGATAATCGGATAGAAACAGCGTTGTTCTCCAAAAATGTTGTAGTTTAAGTGGTATGAGGCAGACCATATTAAAAACATCAATTTTGGACTAAAATAAAAATCGACATTTACTTTGTCACGGTGCAAAAATGGAAAACTTCAACTTCTGTCAAAAACCGACTAAAAAAACCCATGTCTTAAAAACGTATCCATAATTACATTTTTTCAAGAGTTTACATTCATCAGCTTGGTTCTTTGGAGTAGTATTGGTATTATAGATGAAGTTTCCCGTTTCACATTTTTAAGCTCACGGCTTGTAAATTTGCAAATTATTCGTGTAAAGCAACAGAATAATTTTGCTACAAAAATATTTGCATAAGCACACAATTTCAGTTACGAGAAATCACTTTACATCCCTAATATAGCAAAAACTCTTTCAGATCTGTAATAATTGATAATTGAAAATTCGAAATGAGGAACGACGGCTTGTATATTATTTGTCACTTTTATGTAGATAGAACTACTAGAATGCATTGTACACACAAATTGTTGATGTACTTACATTTTTCGTTATTTAGAATGCAATTTACGCACCTTGTATTTTTTGTAAATGCCGAAAAACAATTCAAATCTTCAAATAAAAGTTTGACAATTAAATAGGTTAACTCAGACTGGATGACAAATGTATGCATTATGTGCATTTGCGTTGTAGCCACAGCTAATTAAATTGAATGTTATAATATCAGAAATTTGAAAGTGCGAATTTAGAAAAATATCGTGCAAGAAATAGGATACGCAACTTGTACATAAACAATATTCGGGAATTCGTGCCGATGCCACCCCTCGTGCGCTTACGCGCACTCGGGGCTGGTAAACCGGCACTCATTCCCAAAGAATCTGTTTACGCACGTGTCACGTCAATAACTATTTTTATTATTATAGCATCGACATTTATTTCTGTTACTGAGCTTTTTTTAAATTTTTTTTAGAAGAAAAATTTGATTTAATACAAAATTTGATTTTAAGGTGGTAACACACTTTTTTGTTGGAACGTACTCAAAGTCAAACATTTTTATCATTTCCAATCTGAATCTTTTCTGTCAGTAAAATCGCACGTTTCAAATAACATAAATTAATTTGAGGACTTACTACAACAAAGAAAACCATGTAGCATTTTTAACTGTTTGGTTAGAGGAATGGTAGATTCTTATAGGTTATGGTCTCTTCAAAACACATAAACAATAGTAATTTTAAGAATAAAAGGGTGAAGTACTAAAGGGAATTAAATTTCGATAAATAAGGTTGTGAAGTGCACCTACTCCTTTATTAAATAATTGATTAAAATCAAACGCAAACCGGTACATTGATACCTTTGGACGTATTACGTTAGCACGAGGTTGTAGCACTACTTTCTTGTCTTTCATGTATGCCGTAAGTAGCATAATAAGCACGCAAAAATTTAAGATACTTAAAAAATAAAAAAATAAAGTAAAGCATAAAGTGTGTTATATTTTTGAAATGGGTATTGATGAGAGAAATAAAATAGATCAAAATATACAAGGCGTTCTATTTAAAAAAAGTAAGTTTGGTACGATTACTTTTTGACGTGATCCCGTATACTCGTTTTGAAAACGGCATTGGAGTCTACGTAAAAAAGTGCTGCAGCAATGTTTTTGCAGAAATTGAAAATTTTCAACTGGAAACAATTTACAGATATTTTTCTAAAATGCAGATATACGAATATCACCCTGTATCTCCGACACTACAATGGATATCGCCATGCGGTTTTCGCCATTGCGTTCCTCATTAAAAATAAGCCTCAGACACCGACATCAGTTTTTGCCTATCTCAATTAGATGAAGGAGTTTCCCTTTAAAAGTATAAAAAATGGCCCACTCTGTACATTGATAATACCGCAAAATTGAACGGTAATTCCTTTTTTTGTTTTAAAAAACAAAGGTAATGAAAGTGCTGTATAAATCATCATGTAACTTTGACTAAAGTAATATACAGGCTCTTGGGAGTGATTTGAAATGAAGCTCAGGAAATTTGAACAAAGAATTTTAAGTCGCTGCCAAATTTGTACATCGACTGCTGACGAGTGAACAGAAATAAGATCGCGGAAATTCAGGTCTTAAAGTCGTCAAAGCAATCCTTATATTTTTGCACAATTTTATTTTCTAGAATTATTCCATGTGTTTTTTATAAAAAGTATTATGCCAACTTTCCTGAGCTGAACAAAAAATGATGGCGGCGTGGTCTGTCACAGTCACAGAAGTTGAAGCATTATGGAAATCTTGCAGCGTTTTGTTTTGTTTAGTAGATTGTCAAAAAGTGCGTAATGAAATTATTCATTGACAATAATAAAGTAGGTACCTATCTATGTGTATTTTTTCCCTAAGATTATAATTTATTATAATTAATTCTCCCACAAAAGCAAAAACACCTTCAATTAATTTATTCTAATCCTGGTACAGATTTTCCCGTTAAACAACTTTGAATAAAGTGCGAACAAATTTTTACAAATTTATACGTAAAATTAATTTGCATACATTTGCATATTTGATGACCATTTGCAATTGTACTCCTTCAGCAAAAGTTAAATAAGCAAAAATACGATATTAATTCATTCTTAATTACATAATCTTTGCTTTTTTATCCTACATGATTGAATGAAATTGAACTTAATTTACAATAATAATTGAGAAGTGCTAGTTTATTATTTTTTAAATAATGAACTGTGTAACATATGCACAATTTACACAATAAATATTAATACATCGATTACTCTAAACGCATCCACTAGTGATTTTGTTTTGTCGTAGACTAGGAGTAGAAAAATTTAAGGGGGAATAAATTTTCAAAAGATACATGGTGCCGCCACCTCATGGAACATTGCATGTGTATTAATCCACAAATAAAAGGTTTTCTACAATTTTACTTTCAAAGTAGTTTCGTATTGGAAAGTTTCAAAAGTCACACCGTGATTAAAATATCTCACTAGTTATTAATATTTTACAAAACAAACAAAATAGAATTTGTCTATCGATTTGTAGACAAAAATTTAAAAAAAAACTCCAGTTTAGTATAAAAAATTCTACAAGTAGATTGTCGACTTCAAGATCATTCTGTTTAAATATCATTTACTAACTTTAACTTGTCCAAAATTATATCTACTTTTATAAATTCATTCTTATTTTTACAGTATTTGCATTTGGGAGAACCTACAGCGTATTATTTTTGGCAAGAGCTTTGCAAGGTATTGGATCGTCTTGTTCAACGGTATCCGGAATGGGAATGTTGGCTGAACGATATCCAGAGGATAAGGAACGTGGAAACGCTATGGGCGTTGCTCTTGGTGGTTTAGCTTTAGGTGTACTAGTTGGCCCCCCGTTCGGTGGATTTATGTACGAATTCGTTGGTAAATCTGCACCTTTCCTAGTTCTCTCCATACTCGCTCTAGGAGATGGACGTATGTTTTCAAGAAATAAAAAAACGGTTTCTTGATGTTTTGTTTCTAGTACTACAACTACTTATGCTACAACCGGCTGTTGTCCTTCAGGAATCTCAAGCGCCATCTTTGAAATCGTTAGTTTCTGATCCTTACATTATTGTAGCAGCAGGTAATTAGTATTTTTAAATAATTTTTGTTTTTATTAATTAATACTTATAGGTGCAATCACTTTCGCAAATACGGGTATTGCAATGTTAGAACCGTCATTACCTATATGGATGATGGATACTATGGCAGCTGATAGGTGGAAGCAAGGAATTTCGTTTTTACCAGCAAGCATATCATACCTAATTGGTACCAACCTTTTTGGTCCTTTGGGTCATCGTATGGGTCGTTGGCTAGCAGCTTTAATAGGATTAGTTATCATTGGCATATGCCTTATGTGTGTAAGTATAACATTTTTATAAACTTACTTAAAATTTAAAGCGATGGTCTATACTTTTTTCGCTTATATTTAATGAACTATATTACCGTCTATTTTAATAAATTTTGTAAAACGTGGGTTTATTAGTTTTTTGGCCATTTTATAAACTCTTGAATTGATAATTAAGTAACAACCGAAAGGTCTTATAGTTGTCAAACAATTTTTGTTTAGATAACGTGCTTTGCTCTCAAAGATCAAATACTGGATCGGTCTCCTCCACAATAAAGTCCTTACACACCACTGTCTAGTTTGAATAATTGCAGTTATAATATCAACTTGCACGATACTGTGGCGTCGTACACAATTGCAAGTAGTCTCAACGAAATTGTATGATTTGATATCAGACAGACAAGTGCATTGTAAATCTAAATTTATCTAAGATTTTCTTCAACTGAACAGCATTCACCTCAAAAAGGAGGAATCGGTGACCTCCCACATGCGCTCATTCCTCCAGGCCTCAAAGAATTGGCAATGGTGTTTCATCTGCATGGAAAAGGTTGGTGCGTCATACTACTAGATTGGAGAATGTAGCAATTTTTTTCAAGAAAAACTGTAGAAAAGCGTGGATATTAATGGCATTATTATCAAACATGACGCGTTTCTTTTACGATTATGGAAAAAGGAAGTTTGTCAGAAAAGAACGATAGTAGATTGGTGGTATACTCACTCTCTTCTCTCCAAGTGATACCTGTATCTCGATAACCCGCTGGTTAGTGTTAAAAAGAATAAAAAAATTAATTTGACTGATCGATACTCTCATTAAACGTGCACAACAAAACTATTGAATTATGATTAAAACAAAACAAAAACAAACATGTACTTATAGAAGGAGGCTTCATCAGGGCAGAAACTTGAAACAAGTTTCTCGCCCTGAAGTGGTTGCCATTTTCACACGGTCCAATCCCGGAAGATCTCTTTGTTTTTTTTGTTTTTTTCCGGCTGTGGAAGCCTCAATTCCTACAGTGACTTGATTGAATCGTGCTTAACTTTAGACCTTGTTTGCTTTCACGTTTGGAAGCATAGTCGAACTTGGACACATGGCCCACTTTTTAATTATTCTCAAAATAATTATTTAAAGATAAAATCAATTGATTACAAATAATTGGTCTACAAATTTAGAAAATCTTATTGTATCAAACGATTCAACTGTTATGAAATATTTATTGATTTGGTTTGCGTGCTCTATGTTTTCAACTTAGTATTTAAGAAAGAGAACTGTTAATAATAATAATAACCTAATATCTTTGTTTTAAACTAGAAAAAAAGGTAAAAAGTGAGGACTACCAGATTGTCTTTTCCTATTGACTTGTACAATACGTATAATTGATTTTTAAAAAAAAATATGCCACAAAGTAATCATTTTTTGTATTACAAACTAAGAAATGCTAACAGATAACTGTAACGACTGTGAACGTTTAAAGTGAATTATCGTTATCAGGAGCAATAACATTAAATGCCTAAACATGCGTGTCGATAGCATGCCAAGTATTTCTTGTACAGTAGCACACACGCAACGAAAGGTGTTCTTTCGTACAGACAAAATATTCACTTCCCGGCTTCTGCTGTAACAGAATGACTGTAGCTACAAGGTCGTGGAGGCGACGGAAACAGAGGTGTATTTCAAAGATGATGCGATGTAATCGAAGAAGTAAACGAAAGGTCAAATCAAAATAGTTTTTCTGATATACGCCAAAATGGGTGGATAGTTACGACGAATTATTTCTGATAAACGCCAGAAACTAGCAAGTCGATACGATAATTTTTTTTTATAGAAACACACACTGAGTAGGTTCACGCGTTGCGTGAAAACGGGGAACAATTTTAAATCCCCAGAAACTTCAAAGACTGTTTATTTCGGTATGAAGATATTCTATTATCCGTAATTACGAAGCGGGGAGAAACACCTCTATCTAACTTCAAAACCAAAAATTTATTTACTTTTCCGGTATATTACGTACAAGCAAGTTCTGGAATCAAAACGGCAAAAGGCCTGTCCTTTAAACACTATTGTACGATCTGCTGATAGAACTTTTAAAAGACGAAATCACAAAACACCCTAGGATGAATACAATGACTTAGCACAATTTTTTATTTCAACATGAAGTTATGAACCTACTGGTACGTGTAAAATATCACGTACGCACCAAAACGAAAACAATATTTTAGTATGAATGAATCTAGAAGATAACTGAATGTTCTGGAATGGAGTTCTAGAAGTACCGTGATTAAGACGGCGTTACATGGTGCCAGTAACTTGTATAAGTAACTAAAATCCAGTACTAAAAGCACCATGAAAAAATGTGGAAAAACTGATATTTTTGAAAAGTCGTTATTTTCTTTAAAAAATTTGCACATAGACGTATAATCTAATTCTGAACAACTTTTCTCTTAGGCATGTTTTAATATCTTGTCATCTAACCTCACTTTTTACACATGTAAGAGATATTTTTTAAATTTGCCGCCATGACAGTGGTCACATGACATTTGTCGAAGTGCTTTTTTTGTCATTCAATATGCTGAATTCATTTGATAAAAGAAATTTTCGGATATCTCATTTACAATTTTTTTTTCCATTTCGCAAATTTGATTAGATTTATGTAGCCAAAAGGGCCGTTAGCCTACACAGATTTTCGAACTTTTAAAATATTTAAAAAAATATTTATTTTACACATTTTTTCAAATAAAAGTTGCTTGTAATTTGATTATACACAACTTTTCTTTAAACTATTTTTTGTTTCGAAAAGTAATTACTGAGATATAATAATCACGTAACAGTAACTGTTGTAACAATATCTCCACCAATATTAATTATACAAAAAAAAAGTCGAGGAGGAAAAGTTGTTGGAAATTCTACTGTTTATAACTTTTGTTTGAACCATTTTTTTTCTAAAACTCAATTTTATTTTTGATTTTTGGGTGCCCGATCCCTCGTTTTGTCCGACGTACTTTCGTAGGTAGAGTTCGTATAACGGTTAGATTAATTTAACTATTGTTGGCGATACTCTAATGTTAACTTCGATTTTACAAATTGCTTCGCGGTGGACTTTTTCTTACTAAATGTTTTTTTTATTATGCAGTAATTTTTGCCAAAAATTAAATTAATTAAATTTTTATTAATACGTTACGTGTAATTAAAAATATAATTGTTTTGCTTAATTTGCTCACTCATAAATTATATTGTTTAACTCATAGTAAAATAATATACTATTTCCTTACCCATTGCATAGCGACAAAAACATTTATTTTATACTTTTTAGTTGACATTGAAATCATATATTGGGTATTAACTATAATTTTTGAGTTGATACTCTCGATAATATACATTTTTTAATCCACATCTTATAAATAAGATGGGGAGTTATGCGGCGGTTTGTTTAGCAGTTAGGTTCGTTTAACTATTGTTGGACGATACTGATATGTTTACTTCGATGTTGCAAATTGCTTCGCGCTAAACCTTTTCTTACTTAATGTGATTTTTACCTACAACTTAGGTATCTGATTTTTACTCTACATCTTATGAATAAACTGTCAGGAAACCCGTCGTACAGATTTTTATGAAACTTTACATATGAGTTTTGTATAATAGTACAGATCAGATTAGATTTTGGGCATGATATATCAAGCTGAAACGGCTGCACCTAAAAAAATTTTTGAAATCTTAGAATATTTACAAAACATTTATTTTACACATTTTTGTATATCCATATCCGTTCTTTGCGTTTATTGTTAGTATCGGGACGATGTGGAGTTTTGCGGTAAATGCTTGTTTTTCACCATTTTTGATTAATTTGTCTACTTTTTAACCGTAAAATTATCTACAAAGGCAATTTATAATTAACTCGTAAATGTTCGGGACAAAATTTAATAAAAACTATGGTTAACAAATTAAATTTGGTATTTGGTGTTTCATTTAAGTTAACTGTTTAATTTTAGGAAGTACCCTTTATTAACATATACTCATGTAAATGTTTTCTAAATTTTGTACGATTTCGAACGTGGACCACGCTGTATGTATTTGAATAGAACTCGCATAAGTTTCTAAAAACCTTGCACTTGTATCTCATACGATCTCATCCAGGAAATATTGAAATTGGTATTTATTGCATTTAATAAACTTGAACATCTGTTAGTGAAACTAATTGGTGTTCGTGAATTTTTGTGTTTCAGATTTCACATGCCAACACGGTATTTAAAAGACGATAGATACGTCAGATTCAATCATTCAAGAGAGAAAGTACCTTTTTATTTTGTATATCATTTATCTGTTTATATGTTATGCGAATTGAAGGATTAATTGCAATTCATTATGAATATGCAAAAACTTTTTCATAGTTACTTAATGTTTCTGGTCTGGTTACTTGTATTTTAAATAATAAAAGAAAACAACATACATATTCTAATTGACACGCGATTTGTTAATAACATGAATGAAAATGACTTAATAGAACAACAGTTGTTTTCTTGCTTTGTGCATATAAACATAAAAGAAAAGGAAAACTCCTAATTAACTGTAATATAATAGAAAATAAATAATTAGCATGTAAGGAAAGCAACAAATGCTTGTAATATACTTAAATAACAAATAAATTTATAAACTTTTACTTTTCACTTGAATTCTACAAATTTATGTGCGTGTGATGTAAGGAATATATATGTATTATTTAACACATTGTTTCGATATTATTTAAAATTAATTAGTAATTTTTTGTTCTAGATACCACTTGCAACTAATATCAATCATCTTATTGTACCAAATGCCGGGTTAGGATTTGCAATTGGTATGGTAGATAGCTCAATGATGCCGGAACTTGGATTTTTAGTTGACATTCGACATTCTGCCGTTTATGGAAGCGTCTATGCTATTGGAGATGTTGCATTTTGTCTAGGTTTTGCTATAGGTATTTGATTTTAATAATAATAATAATCTTTAACTAATGCTGAAGAAAAAAGTTGATTTTTTTATTTTTTAAATGGTCTTTCGAAACGGATGGACGTTCGTTAGTCTGAAAGCAGGCAAACTATTTCCTAAATGTTTTGTGACAAACTACAATTTAACCTACCCAGTAAAACAATAAATCATTCTAGAAATCTTCGTGAAATATCAATTATTTTAATAGTTTTTGGGGGAAATGTACTTGAAAGCCATAAATGCAAAACATTTTAAAACCCCGCTTCTCAAATAAGTTTTAGTTCTTTGTAATGTTATTTAGGTTTTAATTAAATAATTTTAGATAAACAAATCTAAAGACATTAAAAAACGGCCCTAATGTAGATTGAAAACTATGCGGCTGAGTAGAATGCAAGATGGCTAATAAAAAAGACAAACTTTTACATACCGAACCTAGGTGTAGCATCATCTGTTGGTGCCAAACCGACATTTTCTTATTTTTCACTAGAAAACCTTCATTTAGAAAAAAATACTGCCTCTTAACAATTCAGATATTAAAAACTAAAATTTTTTTCTGATGTTTAAAGTGACATAAATTATTTAGCTACGTGCCCAACAGAATAATAAAATGTTTCCAATAAAATTACTGTTTTTACGTGCCGTATACGAATACTTTCTAAGAAAAGAAGTTTATGCCATAATATGAAATGAACATTCTACAATTGAATAGATAATAAGAGAATACCAACAGATCTCATATCTGTAGGAATAGTCAAAATCAGAAAAATGTTAAGATTAAATCAAAAGAGTATTTGGCTTAAATAAAAGTAAAATCATCAACTAAAATCTGAACATGGCAGATTACATTCAATATCAAAGAATAAGCATAGAAACTTGTTCACTAAAGAAAAATTTTGAACAAAAAAAAACTTGTACGAATAAGTACCACCATATAAACTTTAGGGAAAGCATACGCCAATGAATAACTAACGACTCCAGAAGGAAACTAAACCAGACCTCTGCTAACAATATGCAAAGCACCCACACCCTACTCATCTTAGATACCGAATAACAACTATGCATTGCTCGAAACTTCCTCCATAATCACTACCCTACCATCCCTCTTACATTTCCTTGATTTTTATCAAACAAATCAAGTTTATTAAATTATCATACAGCGTTCAATTGGAAGATCGTGAAAAGGGTTCATTTTTTTTTGATCGGCTATAACTCACAATGCAGTGCTTGTACAAGCGATCCAAAGTTTTTGAGCACTACATCTCGATCAAACTCGAAAATTGAATATTTTTCGAGATATAAGCTCGAAACTGGGTTTTCCAAAAAGAAATGGATTTACTTGGATTTACGGAAATACACGAGTCGAGGGTCTCCCTGTTCAATTTGTGATGCATACTCGCAAATTAATTTGACCGACATTTTTTAGTTATGGCGCGACGAAGGGGAACATTTTTGATATTTTTCTCTCACGGCCTATTGCCGCTTGGAAAAAAACACACGAATATTGCCCGGTTTTTGCGGAAAACAATTTTGGCCCAATTCCGCGAATTGCTTCTATAGAGATATGGCGTCCATCGCGTGTAGAATCCTTCGAATAAAATGCTAGCGGACTCAAATTGAGCATTTTTTTACCGGACAATTTTGGTTCTCTAGAAATAGGTACTATTTGAAATATGGACCAAAAACGGCTCAAATTTTTCAAAATCGCGTTTTTCACGACCAAACCGTAGAGAAATTAATTCGGCGACTGTTTTCAACCCTTTTTTCGCGTGCACGTATTTTTGGCCATATTTGCCAACCTCGAAAAATTGATATTATTTGAGATATCAAAGTAAAATTTCTCTGAGTTCTAAGAAAACGAGCTGCTTAAAGAAAACCAAAATTTTAAAACCACCGCCGCTGATTCTGGTGTTAAAGACGAGAAAATCGTTCAAAAAGAAGTTAGAGAATTTCGTGCGAGGAAAACGCAGAGGAAAGTGTGAAGGAAACAGCCAAAAAGCGTACTTTGTGTCCAAACACTCGGCCGCGGATCGAACGAAGTGATTTCAAATACTCAAAATATATACGTCGCCGTCGATTAAACCTCCCGCGACATAATGTTTAATTAATTCAAGAGATGCGACTAAAAATGTCAGGTGCCGAAAAGATTTCGAAATAGTCGCGGCGCGAACTTCTCCGCGGCACTTTCAGCAAGGATCCTCCTACATCATTGTGCGCAACAGGTGAACTATGTTTTACCTTATTGGAACCAAAATCAAGTTAACTTTATTATGCCAATTGTAGGGGACATGATGATCCTTCCCTATAAAAACTTTACCAATCAGACATGCTGTATATAGTCGCTTATAAGAAATTTAACAAACCATTTTTCAATAACTGATTCAAATCACATACTCATTAATTATAATCTCGTTTATACTATTAGGATTAATTCATATCCAGAAACGAGGTTAATAAATGGATTAGTAAACTGGGACATCTTTATGTCACATCTGATCAACTTTTTAAGCTTCTTCATTCTCCCAACGAAGTCTGATAACGTTACTAAGATACTAAGAACATAGAGGTAAACGGCAGGGTTTGAGTAAACCTGATTAACCAAAAAGCATGTTGAGAAAAGAGTGACAGCAAACAAGGAACCCCAAAACTAACAACATAACATTCATATGTACGATAAAAGGAGCTTAACATCTACCTAATAGAGATACATCAAAAAAAAATTAGCAACCACGGATCAAGCGATGCAATCCTGAGGAGATACGGTCAATCTCTAAGGAACTCTAAGATTTAATTCAGATGAAGAATAATGCGAATCTTTGTCGGCTCTCTGTAACAAACGTATACTTTTACAAGAACTCAAACCAAACATGCTCAGGGAACTTGTTTCCATAACCAAAGTTATTTCAATAAATAAGTTGCTTGGATTCAAGAAAGTGCTAAATCTCACTCTTTGGTACCTAGCAATCACTTTTAACGCCTACCAAAGAACTAGACACTTTCCGAACTAAGCAAAGATAAGGAATAAATTACCACCGATCGACTTGTTATTAATATTAATTAATTTACAGCAGCCACTCATCTCCGACTTAACGATGAAATAATTGAATGTAGTTTAATTTCTTTGACTTTTCAGGATTTGAAAACAATGAATGCATTACTTCCGTAGGTGGTAGATTAAAGAAAACGTATTTTCGTAGTCAAAACAAACTTGCTACCAGAATAACAAACGCAGGGGTATTTAACGAGAGCTTACTGGGTCCCATTTTACTCAATGACAATGACATGTATGACATGTCAGTAGAAATAATTGTTATTCAAACTTCAACTTCACATACAACTGCGTTGGATAGTTTTCAATTTATATGCAATGATTAACTTACATACTATCTAAATCAGGCAAGATGAGCCCTACGTCATCAAGCAAATGCGTATAATTTAATATTAAAAACTAAAGTCAAATCAGAGCTATAACCATTCTATTGTATCAAAATTTACAAACTGTCACTTCTAGGTTAGAAATTTTACTAAAAGCGATTTAAAAGATAAATATGGAAACAAAACTTTAAAATATTAACAAAAACCATTCACATTGCAGTAAAATTAACGCGCCTACGGTAGTTTTCATCTGTAGATGTTACGTAGTACAATTGACTTCAATGTAAATTTAAAATAAATATTTACGAATATTTTTAACTAATGACAAAACACAAGATAATCCAAAGCAATTAATACAAGTAAAATGACAGGTTATGATCGTTGTAATTGTCGAACACAGGGTCGGTAAAACAGAGATTATTTATTAAAAATACAACTGAAGTCATAATTCGTAAAAAAATAAAGAGGGGAATTATTTTTATTTCTTTCTCACGTTCTCATAATCATTCATCTTTGTTTTGAATATTGAACGTGTGTATGTGACAGTGATGACGTAGGGCTCATCTTTCGTGATTCAGCTAATACATTTTTTAAATGTTGAATTTTATATTTTTTGTTTTCTTCTCTTTTGAACTTCTTATTTGGTATACCTTTAACAAATGTCTTTTATTACTTCTTCAGTTGAATGGTAGACACACTTAATTTTAATCGTCGCGATATGATCTAAAGAAACAACAGCATCAGCATAACCTATGAGATTTTTGTATTCTTTCAAATCAATATTCAGGTCTTTGACAATCTCTTCCAATTGTTAAAACTATCGCTTCTCCCTCAGAAGCAATTTTCCAACTAAGCTCTTTCTCTTTCTTTCAACAGCCCGGTTTGCTGAGAAATTCTTGGGATTGATTTTTAAAATTTTTTTAAACCTTTACCTATGGTATTGGTAAAACTCACTAAATATTTCTATGGCTTGTAATTTTTTTCTCATTAAATAAACCATTGCATGTGACGAGAATATATCAATAAAAGTTAAAATGTAGCGCTTGGTTTGGAAATGTCGCTTCTGTACTGGCCTACAAGTGTTGTGCCATTTTTCTTTTGATGAAAACTTGACATACTAAGCGCTTTATTTTATTAAGAAATGATTTAATTTATTTCAAACTTCGAAGAGAACATGATGCCAACTAGCTCATAAGTTTTAATAGATATAGAACCGTATATGGTCAGAAAGTTATGATTCTTTTATTTCGGTGTTAATTGTATGGGTACAGTTTTATTAATCTGATATTATTTGATTAAAAATTGAGTTTTAAATAAGTTTTAAGGAATCATTTATTTGAAAAACAATAAAATGGTAATAATAATGTCATAAAATAAAATGGGTTTATGTCATTTTATAGGTTTAAAAGCAGGAAACGTTTTTTTTTTATTTTTCGCTAACTTAGTCAAAAAAATTCATGTTTTTGGAATATGTTGGAGAAACTGTAGTAAAAAAAATACTGAAAGACTCCCCATTATTTACCAATTTTGCATTTAATTTTGGAACAATAACATCAAATACTAAATCTCTTGAGTTTCTTCTTGCCACAATATAATATTGAAATAAAGTTTCACTATTAAAATAATAATCTAACTTTTAACAGAAGAATAGTGTTAATAATTCAATGGTAATGTAGGTCCAGCCTTGAGCGGTACACTCGTGAACACGATTGGATTCGAATGGATGCTATTTGGAATTGCCATTATCACTTTCTTATACGCACCACTACTTGTTAGTTTAAGAAATCCTCCTACAAAAGAAGAGAAAAAGTAAGAATACATTTACTTGTTGCAATAAATGTTATTGTAAATTTTGCAGTCTTTAATATTGGGTGAAAAGTCATCCGTTCGATACGTCACGTATCAAAACGAAGAAGATGACGAATGAACTTTTACTGTAAGATAAAAGAACTGTGGATAAGCGACGAACATAATATAAGTTTTAATTTATTTGCTAAACTGTTGATTAGTAGATTAAGTAATTGTGATTCCAAAACTAATCAAATATTGTAAAGTATATGCTCTAAGTGCTAATGCGTCGTTTTTTATAGATGGGAGTGTGTTTAAAGTAATAAAAAGAAATTCTAAATTTAGGGACCCCCGTCTTGGATTGCCGTGAATGGCTGCACGCAATCTTTTCTCGATACGAGAGATGGGGCAATAAGATGTTCCTTAAAATTTGGTTGTTAATTCGGAAACTTACAGAACGGACATAATTTATTTCATTCCCATCTCAACAGCTTCACCAATGATTGCCACATGTATTGGTTTATATACTACTCATATTATGTAATGTTTTATTATATGTGATTAATAAGCTGTGCTTAATCTCTCGTTACATGTATAGAAAAATACATATTATTGTTCATCAAAAATATTGAAAAACTTTTTAAGAGAATTGCTGAGCCAATCAAAAAACACCATCATGGGCAAGCCTAGAATGTTATGGGAAGAACCTCATCAATGTTTAAATGCTTATATTTATTTGTTAACTGTTTTTGTACGTCCATGGCTGCTCGGTCTTTGTATGCTACATATTATCAAAATTATGTACTCAAACCGCTATATTCCTCCTTCAGAAAGAGCGCAAGCTCCTTAGAAGATTATTGTGAAGCGACAATAATCATCATTGTAATCAGTCCCAGACAAATTTTTATTTAAAAAAAGCTGGTAAGGGTCCGAACAACAACGGCAATCGTGCGAATGGCGCGTTTGCTTAAAGTATTACTAAACTGGGCCGTAAATGTTATGATAAGGCACCTGGTTTAGCGATAGAATAAATGTTTTTAAATTAGAGATCTATATAACACCTAAATGTATAAAAGATGTGCTATTATTGTTATTATGTGTTTGATGTTAAAACATGTCTATTGATGGTAAAATAAACGTAACAAAATTACTTACACACATAAATTTCTAGTGTTGTTATTTCGTCTTTCATAAATATTTCTAAACAGCGATATTTATGCACGTCGGTGGTTAAGAGAAATGCGAAAACTTTCTCAAAATTTAGAGCATCATAGTGGGATGAAGCAAATTGTTTATTATAAAATCATATATACGCAAAGAAAATTTGCATTTGTGTTGTGGACACCGAGCGGGATGGGTTCAACTGTAAGTACTTTTTGAGTAAATATCTATACCTAATTTAATGTTTTGCTTTAGTTTAGATTTTTTGTAACGACTGCATTGGTGTGTTCATGTTTGGGTCAACACCATTACGCGACACAACCTAAAGAAACATATCAACCCCAAAATTACTATCAAAATTCCGTTTCCACTCCACCAACTCTAATTATACATCAAAAGCAAGTCCAAAGCCACGATGGGAATTTTAAATATGCATTTGCGGCAGAGAACGGTCTGCAGCAAGGCGAAATAATTGCACCCGATGGCACAAGAAACGGCGAATATTCATACGTTGATCCCACTGGTCGAAAAATATCGGTTAAATATAGTGCGGGAAAAGACGGTTTTAAAATTTTAGAAGGCGACCATATACCAAAAGCACCACCGCACGCAGCACCGGTTCCACATCACGCATATTCACAACCAACGCATTATTCGCAAGCCAGTGAAAGTGATTACAATGAAGACCGTTATTCACAACCGGCGCCTCAAGCTAATCAATACGTAAATAATCCAAAACATTATTCGTCGCCACTTCAATATAATGAAGAAGATGACGATAAAAAAGACGCTTTATATCACGATGAACCGGGGAAACCACACAGCTTCGGCTCCGGATACGCTTTTGAAATAAAAGGTTGAAGAATAGTGTATATAAAATTATATTTAGTTATAAATAAAAATTGAATTTTTAAAACATTTGAGTTTTATACGAAATCATTGCGAAATAGCTATTTATGGTACTAGTGACGAAATGCAATTCACATCAGTTACAAAATATCATGTTCTCATACGTGTTACATACTTTCTAATTCTGACAAAAACATGTTTAAAAAGGTAATAAAACCTATTTTGAATTGAAATTTTAAACTTCTATTAAAAGTCGTATTATCTTAATTATAAAAAAACTTTATAATCAATGGTATTATGTACGTCAATGAGGACAACATTTTAAAAATATTTTTAAATATACAGGATTCTCCAAAACAAAGTGGCATACCACAGTTGATTATGATTGCATTTTCAAATTCTACTCAAAAATTAAGCTTCACTTTCATAAGAGTTTCTTAATCCTAAGTCTAGTAAGTTATAGTCATTCTTCTTAAAATGTAAGGTTTTAGAAAAAAAATTCAAAATGATAAAAATAATTTAGGAAAGAGTGGGTTTTATTGGCATATTTTGTTCAAAGGGGTATGTTATGCATGTTGTATTTTGTAGTCACAAACATACAAGTGTATTTCTCTTTGGGCGAAGTACTCAATGCTGAAACCTGTGCTAAATTTACATGAAAATGTGGGCATAGTAGTTCTGCAAATTAACAGCATTTTTGAAACAGAAACATGTTGGATATGAAGCAAGAAAATCATTGGTTTTTTTTTTGAGATGAAATCGATAAGTTTTTTTCTTAACGCGTCTGATAACACGTTTTTATTAGAAAAGTACGTATACATTGTGACGTATGTCAATTAAGTATTAAATATTTGCATATTTTCTGTAGCTTGTGGCTGTGGTTGAAATTGCTGGCTGCTGTAGGTGTGATGAATTATTAAAAATGTGTGATCACCGATATAGAAGACAAAGGCGATCTTCTCCTGATCCATGTTTCTTACACCAAGACCCATAAGAAACGGTCTTTTACTAAGTTGTCTACTGGATTTGGAATTAATTATATTAATTTATATCGGAAATATATCAATTTACGCCCAGAGAAAGTGAGCACAGAAAGACTATTTCTTTGCTACCGAAATGAAAAATGTACCATACAACCCATTGGCATTAACAGTTTTGGAAAGATGCCACAATTGATAACTAAATTTCTTAAGTTAAAAAACCTCGAAGTGTATACCGGACACGCGTTTTGAAGATCGGCTGCTACTTTGTTGTCTGTCTGTGGTGCCGATGTAAGAACTCTGTGGCTGGATGAGTGATTAATCGTTGAAGGATATGTAGAGGATTCTCTGCAGAATAAAGTTAGTATTTCAATAAAATTCTTGGAGATGAATGCAGCAATTCTGCAAATGTACACCAAGAAATCGTGATTGTGGAACGGAACAAAGCAGTAGCTTTCACTTCTGATAAAGAAATTCGTGGAGATGGGAGTAGCAGTTCTACAAGTGTTATTCATGAAATCGCAATTGTCGAACAGAACATAGAAGTAGCTTTTAGTGCTAATAAAGAAGCGTACTTTAACAACTCGAATTGTACCGTAAAGTTTATAAGAATTAGAAATATCTTAGTCATAACTGCGTTATTAATGTAGTAACTGTTTTAAAATGTTCAACGCAAAAATGTTAACAATTTTGAATAAATATCCTTTAACAAATATTCTCCTAGTATTTTCAATACAAAATTACAATTTTCAATTACAACTAACACCTGTCAGATTTACGCAGTTGTGAGTAGACCTGATAGCTTTGTCTCTCTTGTGGGTGGAATTTGATTTCGGTCACCGAAAACAATGGTATAATGTACCTAAAAAACTACACCTGTAAGATAAAATTACTTGCCAACAACTTCATAATTTTATTTTAACCAAGCCGTGTTCTGTTCCATTGCATTGCGCATGGGGTACATTGGGACACCTGGAATGAAAGATTTAGACAAATTAAAAAGAAAGTAAAATAATCATAAATTAATATCCTGAACTAACTACGGTATCCGCCAAAATAAACAGTACCGAAACAGAAAGTGCTGTGGAGTTGTTTATGTAATATGGATTTTACATATTTGACTTAATTGTCATTAGTTGATATATTAATAGTACGCTGCAGTTAAATTTGATTTAAAAATGGTTTTTTGGTAGAGCATTATTTTCGTTCATATTTATTTTTATTTTCGGTACTGTTTATTTTGGCGGATACTGTATATAAAATATTATAAGAGGTTAAATCTACAGGAAACTTTTAATGCGCGACGTGTTGGATTAATTTGTTATGGTTCCCAGTTTTAGTACTATTTGGTCGAAATCTATTAAATCTTGTTTTCTCCACAAATTTAACTGGTATTCACCTTCAAGCACTTTTTCGACTTCACCAACATAAAATTTAAGGGTTTTTTTTGTATAATATTTAATCAATTAGAAATCTCCCGTTGTTACATTTGGCAATTCATTGTAAATACCGCATTATCTAATATATCGTTGTTATCTTTATATTCCTGTTTTTTTTGTTGACTTCTTTGGAACTTGTTGGTCTTTAAATAATTGTTTCTTCGGTTTGTTTTTATTTTCCTTTTCCTCCTGAAGATCATCTTTTTTTTTGGAGTTTCAGTAAGAATCTTGGATTTACCTAATCGTCTTCTGGTTTTTGTGATTTTTTTTTCTGCGCTTTACGAAAAGTTTTGGTAATCTCTGGAGTGATTAGTTCTTCATTAAAATTACGTGAGCTTGTTGAAGATGTGTTAGTAGAAGCAAGAAGCAAGTAGCTGTGGTTTGTTCTTGAAAATTTAAATTTGTAACTTTTCCACGGTTAACCTATGCAGACGCAAAATCATTTTTTGTAAAAACATTTTTGCTGTATGAAACAATGCTGCATTTTTTAAAACCCAAACAAATATTGTCTATGGTGAATGCTTTCCCATATACATGCCAGTTAATTCAGCGATCTCAGAGATAGATACTCTTTTCCCAGAGTTTGCAACATGCCAGTCATTCAAAGCAACTTTTAAATAGGTTTTATAGACAAACATCTAATGGAAATGTAAAGGGAAAGTAATAAAATTATACCGTTGTCCCTACAAATAAAGTATAAATCACCAAACTTGTATGACTTTCATGATTATAAAACAATATTGAAATTGGATTGAATTTGGAGCACTTAGTAAATTCCTGGATATGTTTCATTACATCTTGAAACAAAATCATATGTCATCCATAGAACCCGATTTGTTCGCTAAACCAAGACTACTAGGCGCACCTTTTAGGAACACTGCCTTATGTTTTGCTCTTGGAAATACATACGTGATTATCAAAAAAACTCTCTTCGTTGAAACCACTTGATCTAGCCATATTAGTGTTTTCAGGTTTCCTTAAACTTACATTAGAAAATCTTCTTAAATCATGAATCATTTGATTCAATCTTCATCTGTCCTGCCTTCCTTATCCCAGCTCACTGGATACTTTCTTTGGAGCTTGCGGGCATAATGAAAAGCTAATTTTCTCCTTAATTGTATGTTAATTCGTAGTTCATTTTTGAACTTTGAATTAAGTAAGCACACAATAATTTTTCTTCTCTGTTCGTGAAAACTAATTTAATTTGTTTCATTGTATATTCATCTATACCTACTGCCATTGAAATAAATTATTTAAAGAGGGAGGATCTTGATTATCTGTATATCTCTCTGTAGGCAATTTGGATGTTAAGTGGACTGCTTTTTCTGGAATGTTTTGTGCGTCTCTAGTCTTTCTCCCGTTTCTGGATTTGTATTTTCTGGTAATCTCCATTTCTTTATCTTCCTAATTATAGTTGTAGCGACAGAGCAGCTGTGCCGACCCTGCACACATTTTAGATATTTAAAGTTAGCGCACGTTGGTAACAGTAGATACTTAAAGGGGTTGGTACTACGGGAATAGAAGGACATAACCTTGTATTTTGTTATTGTAAATAAAGAGTTATATTCGTGTGTTGTAATCGAGGGTTTCATTTGTACCTAGTGATTAATATCATCACATCGAATACATGAACTTACGTCCCGTAGCGGGGACGTGCAAAATTTGGTTACATACTGTGTTGAGCGGTACGTTCCATAAATTAAATTCCTCGATTAGGTCTGTTCCTAATAAATTTGACGTGGTTGAAGACACAAAACATTTCCAAACGCTTTCCAACAAATTATGGATAGTATGCTTTCGGATGTAAATGGGGCAGCGACTTACATAGATGACATCATTGTTTCAGGTGAGACAATCGATGTACATAATTATAATCTGGACCAAGTTTTAAAGAGGATTCAGCAATACGGGTTTCATTTAAAAATAGCCAAGTGTAAATTTTTCATGAATACAATTACATATTTGGGCTATATTGTTAGCGAACAAGGAATACAACCAGATCCAGAAAAATTGAAAGCAATTCGTGAAATGCCAGAACCAAACGACAAAACAACTCTGAGATCGTTCCTTGGTGCCATAAATTATTACGGAAAATTTGTCGACAATATGAGAAAACTTCGTGGACCACTAGATGAATTGCTAAAGAAGGATGTCGATTGGAAGTGGTCAGACAAATGTCAGAAGTCGTTTGCAGACCTTAAAGAGGTGCTTCTCATTCATTAACACCAGCAGAAAGGGGTTACAGTCAAATCGAAAAAGAAACCTTAGCATTGGTGTTTGCTGTTACTAAATTCCATCGAATGATTTTTGGGAGAAAGTTCATACTGGAAACTGATCACAAGCCATTATTGGCAATATTTGGCTCGAAAAATGGAATACCAGTTTATACTGCCAACCGTATACAAAGATGGGCTTTAGTATTGTTAACGTACAACTTCACCATCAAATATATTGCAACCGGCGATTTTGGTCATGCGGATGTATTATCGAGATTAATCAGCGCCCATTCTCGACCAGACAATGAGTACGTTATTGCTTCAGTACAGGAATTTGAAAGGGACGTTCGACAAGTAGCAGTGGATTCGCTTCAAGGCCTACCAATGACATTTAAAATGATCAACAGCGAATCAAAGAAGGACGTATTGTTGAAATCAATAAAGGAACAAATAAATTTAAATTGGCCGCAATCCCACAAAATAGAAGATGTTGAATTGAAACAATTTCACTTACGAAAAGACTTATTATCTATTATAGATGACAGTATTTTGTATGGTAGCAGAGTAGTGATTCCTTCTACCTTCAGGAAAAGAATTTTAAATCAACTTCATAAGGGACACCCAGGTATGGAACGTATGAAGGCCATTATTAGGAATTATGTTTATTGGCCAAATGTAGACAAAGACGTTGAAGATTTTGTTCGGGGATGTAATAAATGTTCCTCGGTAGCAAAAACCCCATCAAACATACATTAAGCTCATGGCCAATGACAAAGGAGCTTTGGGAAAGATTACACATAGACTTTGCAGGACCATTCCAAGGAGTTTATTTTTGGTCATAGTAGATTCACACTCAAAGTGGCCTGAAATATTTAAAATGACCCAAATTACGACCACAGCCACCATATCAAGGCTAAATGAAACCTTTTCTCGATTCGGAATACCACAGACAATAGTGTCGGATAATGGAACTCAATTTACAAGTTATCAATTCCAAAAATTTTGTTTGAGAAATGGAATTCAACATGTAACTAGTGCGCCATATCATCCACAGTCAAATGGACAAGCGGAAAGATTTGTTGACACCTTAAAAAGATCCTTAAAGAAGTTACAAGGAGGGAGATCTAACAGAAATACTCCAAACGTTCCTGCTCGTTTACCGTACTACTCCAAATAAGAACACGCCAAATGGAACCTCACCTTCGGAATCATTAATCGGAAGGAAAATTAGAACACCTTTTGATTTAATATTACCAAGAGAAAAAAACGAGGGAACATCAAGAAATACGAAAATGGAAAATCAGTTCAACCTGAAACATGGGGCAACAAAAAATCTTTTGAGGCAAAGGATCTGGTATATGCGAAGAGGTATAAGACAAATTCTTCTTATTGGGAAAAAGGTACTGTAATTGAAAAAGTTGGAAAAGTATTGTACAACATCTTGCTGGAAGATGGTCTCATACGGTCACACATTAATCAACTCCGACCGCGCTGCAAGGACAATGGAACCGGAATAATTTCACCACTTCACGAAATACTAGACGGTTTCAGAATTCAACCTAATTTACCAACCCTAAATTGGAGAACAGAAACGCATCCGTCGGATCAAAACGAATCATCAAAGATAATGGAGGAAGCAGCCGAAACCAATCTCGAACCAGTAGCAGTGCCGGATCAGATCACCGAAGAACAGGACGAAGGAAATAATGGAGAGGCAACTGTTCTACCAGCTACTCAATTGGAAGCAAAAGTCCATAGACCAGTAAGAACTTCAAGACGACCGGCTAGGTACAGGGATTTCATCCCTACTTAAAAGGGGAGATGTTGTAGCGACAGAGCAGCTGTGCCGACCCTGCACACATTTTAGATATTTAAAGTTAGCGCGCACGTTGGTAACGGTAGATACTTAAAGGGGTTGGTACTACGGGAATAGAAGGACATAACCTTGTATTTTGTTATTGTAAATAAAGAGTTATATTCGTGTGTTGTAATCGAGGGTTTCATTTGTACCTAGTGATTAATATCATCACATCGAATACATGAACTTACGTCCCGTAGCGGGGACGTAACAATTATATTGGCCAAGGTCGATTTCTTTAGATTATAACTGAATCCAGCGTTTCTGATTAGCCTTCCCTCTAACATGTTCTTCACAGCCGACTCAATGTCACTTTCTGAAATATTGCTTCTATCTTGTTCTTTTGTAGGTGCGCACCATTTTGGATCAAATACCAAAACAAATTACGTTTGAATTTCGCTGGATACATTTTTTACGGTAATACATGAGATACATTTCCACGCTGTCCCAATAATGTGCCTCATATATTTCGTCTTAAAGTGCCTATAGAGACGTTAACGGTTAATTCTCTCAAAGAAGTGGAGTTAGGATTAAACTATTGAAAGTTCTCAAGCGCGAAGCTAAATAACGCCTATACCTAAATCGTTGATATGAAAATTTGTACAAATGTCCATCATAGTGCTACCATCTCATGATATTCGCCAAAACAAAATTGTTTTATTTTTAGCGCTTTCCCTTTCCCCTGCAACAAATTCACTCCTATGTTTGAATAAAAACTGTTCCCTTAGTCTATTTATTAATTGACTAATAAAACTCTCGTTACATGGTGTTTATAATTTATAATTCAATTAGTAGAACATTTTCGCTGTAACAATTGTCTTAGTTTAAATAGAACACCCAGTATTTTTATTTATTTATTATTTATTTTTTATCGTATAGCTTATTTAATTGTATATAGTAAAATATCCTACGTGATAACCATCTTGTTGAAGTTCATTCAATTGTTATTTTTTGTCCAATGTATATTTTATCCCTTTTTTTTGTTGTGAATAAGTCATGGTAGTAGAAAGAAATAATTGGCAATTTTGGAACAATTGCAAAATTTCGACAGTAACATCACCCAAAGCCGACTATAATTTATTTTAGATTATAGTATAGAACAACTACAGATTAATTCATACTACATTTTTTTGCCAGGAACTTATCAAGACATCTGGATCTTATATAGAAGGTGCGAATGTTCTGAAAGAAAACTCAGGGACCTGCTAGAAACGACATTCGCACCCTAAAGTGGGTGCTTCTTCCAGGCCAGTGAGCAGATTAAGAAGCACCCACTTAAGGAGTCCAGACGTCTTGATATGTTTACATATTTACAGCGTGCTTAGATTAATTGATGTTAATCTGTAAATTACAAATGTCTATAATTCTAACAGCAACGCAATAGATTTAAACGGTAGAGTCTGTTAATACATAAATTTAAAAAAAAGGCCTTAATTAGACATTTTGGTAGGATATTTACCTGTACAGGGTGTCCCATTTTCGATGGTTTTTTGGGTATTTTGAAAACGGCTAATCGTAGAGCGATGCGGTTTTTACCAACTTTGGCTACTTTTCAAGAAACAATTGATGGTGCATTTGAAACTTTTGTAGCCTTCTTCGTTTCTAAGTTACAGGGCGTTTTGAGTATTTGTCGTTTTGGGACCCCTAGCAGTTTCTTTGCTATTAGAGTTAAATGTTATGTAAATGTTTTCGTAGAACTCAGTGTCAAAAAATGACGCTTGCATATACCCAAACGTAAATCTCAGAGAAGCAACAATTAAAGAAACAAAAGGACAAACTGGAATCAGAAAACATATAGACCGGTGAAATGAAATATGTTTCAGAATATAGCCGAAAAATTAGGATTATTGAATGATAAATTGGAATAGTACCTAATAAAGGAGAATGATGAGATAAGACAAGAAAACACTTAGATAAAGAATATGGATGAAGTGCAGAGAATTGGAAACTACAAAGGCGGTAAGCAAAGACCGATATTAATGAAACTAACCCAAGGAACTAAAAATGAGAAATACTCAACAAGTCCAGGGAACTGAAAATAACAAGCAAATGGATCGATAAAGATTATACAAAGAAATACAAAAAATTGATACCAGCATTAAAACAGGCGAGAATTGAAGGATACAGAACGCACTTGAAATACAATAAGTTGGTACTTAATAATGAGATATACGAGGTAAATTGACCAAGGAGATGAGAATGTGGGTGAAGAAAGAACAAACGGCCAGAAGATGACCAACAACAGTAGTGAAAGAAAGGTAAACAAAAAATTAAAAAAAGACGTGTGGAAGAAAGGAACTTGGAATCTAACACAGGATAGGAACATGAGTTAGACAAGAATTTAATAAAGCAAAACTGCACTTATTAGGAATAACGGAGACCAAGAAGAAAGGGAGAAGAGAAACATCATCAGCAAGAGGGAATTTGCTATATACACGGTATTTGAACAAAAACAGAGAGCAAGAGATGAAGTAAGAAGTATAATTAAAAAGAAATATGTAAATACATTAATGTAGAAATAGTAGAAATTACAACCAAAACAACGTGCAAATAGATTTAATATTTACTTATCGTTCATGAACGGTAAACTCACTAGTATTGGATCGTTGGTGAATAGGAGCCATGCAGCGATCGCTTGTGAACGTTTGGAATTTATTTGTGAGTTTCATATGAAATTTATCACATGAATCGACCTCTTTTACAGCAAATTTTTAGACAAATAATAAAAACAATAAATTTGATTCAATGTGTTAGTAGTAAAGTAATTTCTTTGAGTTTATTTCAGGGCCCTTCCAAAACAAAATTTTTGAAAACTTTATAAGTCAAATCGACTAATTATTTTTTTGGGCCCCTCCTCAAAGAATAATCAATCATTTAAATAAATCATTTCTACTTCTTCAACCATCAACTATTTTCTCATGGAAAACTGTTTTGCAAGGACCATTAATTTTTAGTTAAGTAAGACTTTTTAAAATATCAAGTTCTTTTGAACATTTCTTGAGCTAAAAAGATCACTAAAGAGAAAGTATGGCTGATTTATATTCAGAAAATGTTGTAGACACTAAGAATTACGTTAATGCAGCCAATATTACCTATTCAGCTGATGATTAAATGTTGTCTGATGCAGTTAGTTTTTTTGTGTTGTCTATGCAGTTTATTTACATATTTACTTTATTTGTCCACTAGAACAATGGAATGTTATCGGACACGTCATAAAAATTAAAATACACAGTCAAAGACACAATAAAAACCAATCAAAAATTATACTGCAAAAAATTCTCTATTGAGTAAAATGCATTAGCAGCTAAAATATCACAGATCATCTTTTCGAAAGTTTTGATTTTTTAATGTGTAATAAAATTTCCAATATGTACATTCATGTAAATGGTAACATTGTGTTTAATAAAAGTATTTTTACACAATTCAGTCTTTTTTAATTTAAACATTATAACGAAGCGCTCTTTTCTAAAATGTAAAGACTCGATTAGTTTTGTAGGCGATATGATACTGTATCTGATAATTGAAACTAAATTTGAAAAATTAAATAATTTAATTGTTTCGGTACTTACTACAGGTACCAGCCTTTTAAGTGCAAAACTAATACAATTAATTTGAAGTTTCTAATTGTGTGTGACTGCCGAGTAACTTAAAACTTGCTCAATTGTAGTTCATTAATGCTAAGGTACAGGCTAGATGCAGCTAAATGGTAACATTGCATTAATTTTTAAATTTATTGATAATCTATTGTGATTTTGGCATATGAACACAGATAGAAGTTCATTTTCTGTCTTTTCACTAATAAGTAATGTTATGTCATCTGCATAACAAGTAATATGACATGACATTACTTTTTACTGCTCTGAAGAACACCTTTTTGAACCGTTACTTCTTTGGACTTACGTTTATTAAAATATACATATTGTTTTCGGTTGTGTAAGTATTATTTAATGAAGTGTTGAGTTTTGCCACGTAGTTCAAAAATCTCTAGTTTTTTAATTAATATATTATGATCTCCGCAATCAAAGGCATTTGACAAATCAACAAAAATTGCTAAAACGCTATTTTCTTTATCCATCTCATTATAGATTACTTTAATTAAATTAGAAAAAGCAGTAGATATTGAATGATTTTCTCGAAAGTATGTTGATTTGGATTATTAATTTAGAAAACAATGAGAAGTAGGTAGGTACTCTTTTGTTTCACAAAATTTAAACTTCCTCGCTAATAAGGAAAAACCAATTTTCCTCACTATTTGTATTTGTCGTGGAAAAACATTATTTTTTAAACTAAGAAAATGCCAACAGTTAAAAATAAGGACATGTGTGCGTTTACGTGCATCTCGCTATCTAAAGCAACAGCTTCAATGCCCTAAACGCACGAGTGTCGATAAAGCCAAGTAAAAAAACTTGTACAGAAGCATTACACGCAACGAAAGAACACCTGATGCTGCATTTCGCTCTTATTATGAGCTCATCAGAGGTGTATACTTAAGTGCGGTATACAACTGTACAAGACGGCGGTTGGTCTTTTAAACTCTCGTGGAGTAATGAATATAAGCAAAATGTGTGTCTGACGACATCTCGTGTAAAACATTGACACGTATGATTAGTATAAACTAAGAAAATGCCAACAGTTAAAAATAAGGACATGTGTGCGTTTACGTGCATCTCGCTATCTAAAGCAACAGCTTCAATGCCCTAAACCCTAGTTTATACTAATCATACGTGTCAATGTTTTACACGAGATGTCGTCAGACACACATTTTGCTTATATTCATTACTCCACGAGAGTTTAAAGACCAACCGCCGTCTTGTACAGTTGTATACCGCACTTAAGTATACACCTCTGATGAGCTCATAATAAGAGCGAAATGCAGCATCAGGTGTTCTTGCGTAATGCTTCTGTACAAGTTTACTTGGCTTTATCGACACTCGTGCGTTTAGGGCATTGAAGCTGTTGCTTTAGATAGCGAGATGCACGTAACGCACACAGTCTTATTTTAACTGTTGGCATTTTCTTAGTTTATACTAATCATACGTGTCAATGTTTTACACGAGATGTCGTCAGACACACATTTTGCTTATTATTTTTTAAATTTTTATATTGAAATATTTTTTTTTAATTTTTAATCATACGTAGAGAATTTTGCATTCTTGCGTGTATAAACAAGACGTTGTATCCACGCCAGAGTTAGGTAAACCGAATTTTGAACACGGCGAAAGAAATAAAAACCATTGTACCTAAATAATTACTATTACCTAAATGAAATCTAATGATCGTTTTATTTTAAAATCAACGGAATCCAGAAAATCATGCAATAATCCAAACAAATTACTGAACAGGACATGATGAGTACCTGTCTATAAATTACAAGAATCTTTTGTTGTGAAATTTTTTTAATGCCACCCCTGGGACTAGAATCGGAGAGTTTTATGACTCTGTCTCGAAAGCGAACACCGAACTCTCTTTAACCTGGCCTTAACTTTGAAACACCTAATATGTATGTGGATTAGAAGATTTTAAAGTACACCTATTTCTTTGTTATGTAAAATTAAGTGACTACCGGTTTCAACAAGGTGTCAAATTATTAGGAATTATATAGGAATTATAAATGTGTGCAAAATAAGAATACCATTTATTTTCGAAACGAGTAAGAATTTTCTAAAAATTCTTTCGGATTCTGTTTGGGATCGAAAATATGAATCTGTTGAATTTTTCCGAATTGCGAAGAATGGCTAAGGCGAAAATTAGGTAGGAAAAACCGAAAAAAATCAACCCTAACTTTTAGTAGTTAGAAAATAGTAAACTGCTTTTTACAATAGAAACAATTTTATGAATTCTACCTAAGTTATTTAAAGCGCGGTCATGTTCTGAAGGAAACAACCAAATTCTACAGCAAACAAAAGCAACAAAATTGTTTTGTAAAATTGCAATATAATACATTGCTAAATAAACAATCGGTATCAAACAAAACGGTCACCCTTCGAACAGGTAGTTATTATGTGGCAACTCTGTGTCTACTACAACGAAGAAATCTGTTGAAAACGGTTCAATTCTAGAATAAATTAGTTTGGTTAGTCGGGTACTAGAGGGCCGATACTAGCGTCCCAAAGCGGCCGACTAACTTTGAGATATACGATTTTAAAACGGACATTGCTTCTCTTCCCTAATTATGTACTCTTTGATAAAACTAATTATGCGAGTAGCAATTGTTTTTTCAATAACTTTAGAAAATGCAGATAATAACGAAATTGGTCGATAATTAGATACCTGTTTAACATGGCCAGATTTATAAAGCACTACTACTTTAGCTACTTTTAATATTATACCAACCATTTTTTATTGATTTTTTTTCTACTTAAGGTTCACTTTTTCGTCTACAATTTTGGAAAATACCAAATTCTGAATTAAGTCTTTTATGAAGTTCGTCGTTTTGGTACAATTAAAATATAAAAATGAAACGTGTTTATTAATTTTTGTAATGTTTTTTTTATTGTAACCGAAACAATTTAAGTGGGGCATCAGAAAATGTCAAACTCGTAACATCCACGGATGTCGTTAGTATCGCATTATAGTTTCTAAATTAATAAAATTTTTATAAAAAAAGTCTAGACATCCACCAGTTTCGGTAATTTTGTAATTCCTCTAACAGAAGGCGCTGTCTCCAATAAGGTGTTTTACACATTTACATGAGGCGGTGTTGCAAGTTATACACGCGAATATGCAAAATACAATTCAGCTATTAGTTACATACTTATTATCAACCCCCGAATAAATCTTCAATTACTGTTTACGGTTTTGACTGTAACTAAGCTTGTTTTGAAAATTAATAGATTTTAGTAGGTGCATGTTTTTCACAAACTATTTAAATGCCCCTCTTAAAATTTATATATTTATTTGAAATAAATATTTGACGCATTCTGTACATATACATATTTAGAATTAGTTCTTTACTTGTAGCCAACTTAACGGCGAGCATTACTCTTGCATTAGCGTTGTTATTTTTATTTGTGCACAAAATGTCCATGAGGCCGAGATATCATAGTTGACAATACGTAAACGGCCAATAATGATGTGATGGTGTGTTATAATTTTTACAACAGACTGTAGTCATGGCAGAAGCTGAAAATTCAGTCGAATTTGACGGCACTGACATTGAAACCGCAATTCCCACGCAAGAGGAGTCATTTGAAGAAGACGTAGGTTTTGAGAGCGAAGAAGCTTCGGGCACTGGTGAAGAATTTGCGTCTAGAGGAAGAGGTCGAGGAAATTTTAGGTAAATGATTTTTGCCGTTTTTGTTTAACTTTAGGTTGTTGCGATTACGTACAGCATCGCAGCTTGTTTAGAATAATATAACTTTTTTATAAACAGGGGACAAGCAAGAAGTTGGCCAGGACCACTTTCCGGGCCACGAGGAGAAGGACCACCGCCTAGATTTAGAGGTCGAGCATTTGGGCCAGGTCCAGGAGGTCCACCACCCTTTAGAGGAGGACGAGGAGGTCCACCGCCACCAATGTTTGGAAGAGGAGGTCCACCTCCCCGAAACGGACCACCGGGTAATTTTAACGGCCCACCAAATTTTAACGGACCTAATTGGGGTGGGCCGATGGGACCACCTGGAGGTATTGGTGGACCACCTAATATGATGGGCCCTCCGGGTGGATCACCTTTGGGCCACTGGGCATAATGGGAGGTCCACCCAATATGGGTGGAGGTCCTCCACCAATGATAGGGGGACCTGGACAGTTTGGACCGCCAGGATCAATGCCTACATCTCCCAACATGGTAAGTTATACTAAATCAATAAACCAATTACCTATAAGGAAAAAAATTTTAGAGCCTTGATGTTAACAGCGAAATTTGGGTGGAAACAAAGACATCGGAAGGGAAATCTTACTATTACAATGCACGGACCCGAGAAACAACTTGGACAAAACCTGAAGGACCAAATTTAAAGGTAATTTCTCAGGATCAAGTAGAAGCGATGGCACAAGCAGCAGTCACTACAACTACAACTCCCCAAGGTACTTCTACTGCTGCACAAGCTGCTTTGGCTCAAGCAAATGTTACTAATAAACCGGAAGGTAAAATAAATAGAAAAATTTAAATTATTCAGTATTAATAAAAATATTTTTAGAAACTGATGAATCTAAAGGAGAAAATGCAAGTAAGTTTCATCAACGCACACAATTGATTAAATATTCAAATTTATTTGATTTACAGGTTTAATGCAAGGACCGCCACCTGGAATGGGGCCGTTTGGTGGGCCACCTGGACCTGGTCAGTTTGGGGACCTCCTTTTGGTATGCCACCTCCTGGATTTCAAGGTAATTGGGGTCCTGGTGCACCACCATGGGCTGGGGGGCATCCCGGACCTGCCCCATGGGGAATGCCTCCAGGTTTATTGCCAGGAATGCAACCTGCTATTAGTGCAATTGAAGAAGCTGCTGTTATGGCCAAAGTTGACCCAGATATTGTGGCGAAAGCATCTGAATGGACCGAACATAAAGCACCTGATGGTAGATTTTATTATTACCATGCTAAAAAGGGAGAATCTGTTTGGGAAAAACCACAACCTTTGAAAGATTTAGAAAGTAAGAGGGCGATTTGTATCAAGCTTAGTTAAATATTTATTTTTGTAGCTGCGAAATTAGCAGCAGCCCAAGGTATTTCGACAAGACCAGGTGCAGATGGTACAGCCATACCACTAGATATTCCAGGTAAGCAACTACAAAATCAGGTTGTTGTTACAAATGGTGGGGAAATGCCACCTAGTGTGTCAGCAATAGAAGATGACATTGAAAAGCAGAAAAAGAAAGAAGACGAAGCTAAACGGAAAAAGGAAGAAGAGGAAAAGGTGAAAGAACAGAAAGCTCAAGATAAATCGAGGCCAATATCAAGTACTCCTGTTCCGGGAACGCCATGGTAATTATTTGTTTCTCTTAATATACAGGGTGTTTCTGAAAGGTGTGTACATGGCTTTACCAGAGCTTCTCTGGCTCAAAATACACCGTTTGACACCAATTTACCTATAACCAAAAGTGTATCATAAGGGCGCCAGAGGGCGTCAAACTTTCCAAAAAAATATTGTTTATTGGGAATAACTCCAGAACGGTTCGACAGATTTTGTTCCGCTTTCATGTTGGTTGTCTGCTTCTTCTTACTTCTCTTTCTAACCATTCAATTTTACGGTCTTGAGTTTTTTACTCGACTTTTTAGTAATGCATTTTCTAGCTTTATCTCTTCATTTTCTTTTATTAGGTACTCCAACTTTTCATTCATCATTATTACATTTCCATTTATCACCTCCAACATGTTTTCTATTTTTTTTCTTTCACATTTATCTATACTTTCTGACTCCATTTTAAATTTATATTAATTCAATTTATGGTAATTTATTTTTGACGTCAACTAACTTTGTACAGCGATGTATGGCTTTAGCGCGCTATTGTTGCATACGTATTATTATTTTTCTTTATCTCTTCTTTGCATGCAATTTTTGACTTTATTGTATGACCTTAAGCTCCAATATTAATCTTATTTATAAACGTTTTACTCACTATTTGGCAGTCTATTCAGTTTTTAAATATCCACAACTCGAAAGTGCAGCTTTCGTTTTAAACTCTGGTAACTTCTGTGTTTTTTTTAAATCTCAATTTGGGCCCAATTTGGACTTATAATAATCGGAGCTTCCAAAACACTACACTTACACTTTCCTTTCTTACCCTCTTTCTCTTAATTACAATAATTTATTTATAATGTTTGTGCAGGTGTGTTGTGTGGACTGGTGATGGCCGAGTGTTTTTCTATAATCCATCTTCTAGAACTTCAGTATGGGAACGACCAGACGATCTTGTAGGACGTTCAGATGTAGACAAAATGATTAGTAATCCACCTGATGCGCTTCAAGCACAAAAAGATACTCCTAGTAAACTACCTAGTAAAAAGAGATCCGCTTCAGAAGATAGTGATAGTGAACCAGAAGAGGCATCTAAAAAAGTTAAAGTTGAAAACACAACTACAACAAGTAAATTTTTCTTAACTACTGAAGTCTCTACTACACGTCCATTTCACAGGCAATGGAACCCCGCAAACCAAAAAAATCGATATTGGAAAAGAAGCTGCTATCGAAGCGGAAGTGCGCGCAGCCAAAGAACGTGCCATTATCCCATTGGAACAACGTATAAAATCATTTAAGGAAATGTTGACAGAAAAAGAAGTTTCAGCTTTTAGTACTTGGGAGAAAGAATTACATAAAATTGTATTCGATCCTCGATATCTTTTATTGACATCGAAGGAACGGAAACAGGTATTTGAAAGATATGTTAAGGAAAGAGCTGAAGAAGAAAGACGAGAAAAGCGTAATAAGTTGCGCGAACGAAAAGATGCGTTCCGCAAACTTCTTAGTGAAGGCCATCTACACGGAAAGTAAGTCCATTTTAATTTTGAAAATTAGTTAATGAAACAAAATTAAATTAACATGTTTCAAATTTAACAAAAATATTTTCTTGAACTTGTTGATAATGTGTGCAAAACCACATTGGTTGGTGTTTTGAAACGCAAACCACACATTTTATGTAAAAATTTATCCTGGAAATAGGGTATTCGATAAACATACTTGTTTTCTCAACAGGAATGCGAATTTTTAAAACTGATAAATGTGTTTGTTTCTTTCTGGTGTAGACTGATCCCTTATTAGTTCAGATTTACTGGAAATTTATGAATTTTAACCGTATTTTAACTAAATTATCTGAGATGAATATAATCAATATATTAAAGTTTTGGTACTGAAAAAACCACAATGAAGATTTTTTACGCGCTTTTAAATAATCAAGTCGATTTGTATATTTCGTAGTTCATTTTATGTGAACAGTGTGGTTTTTTTACTCCACATCTTATAACTTTCCGACGAATTAGAGTTAGTACGTTCTAACGAAGCAAAAAAAAATTGTCTGGAGGCCGTCTGTTCGTACCTAAAACAGTATCTAAAAAACAACTGGTCCGATTTATATGAAACTTGACACGTTGTAGGTTTTATTTAAAATACTGGAGAACCAAGGGGGTCTATCACACACACAAAAATGCACACGTATTGCCATATTCAGCAATAAAATGTAAATATTTCCGATTTTAATTTAATTTTCTAAGTGTTGCCGAAATTTCGTAAATATTGCCCTTATTGCCTAATTTATTACCTTTATTGCTGTAAATTTCCGTATTGCTCAAGATATGCCCCCATTTAAAAGTGAGATTTATAAAGATTTAATATCTAATTACAAAGTAATTTTGACCTAAATGAGTTAAGTTTTTCGATATCTATGTAAAAATTGTAAAAATATCACTTAATACATACTGATCTGAAGATGGAAACTAAGAACGCGGTTTTGTCTTTCTTTAACGTTCATAACGTAGATCATTCTTATTACTAGGTGAATGTATGTAAATTTAAAAACAAAACATTTCAGTTTAAAAAAATATTTATTGAAAAATTGAGATTTTACATATGTGTTGTATTCTCTTTTAACTCAAGAATTTTTTTTAATATGTATCAAGGCACTAAAGTTTGGTTTTTCATGACGCCTCTGCAACTAAAACACGTGAGTCATGAAAAAGAACTCTAGTGCCGAGGTACATTATATATTTTCTCCGAAATCCCAAAATTTGAACAAAATCGGACAATTTTTTAACGTTCTTTAAGAAGTAAATGTAATCAGCTGCTTTGATTTTTACGACAAATGTTTGCATCGCGCATGCGCGATTCTAAAATATACATACATTTTACACATCTCTACCGGTGAAATGAAAATCGTTGTATAATGAACTACTTTACTGCCGATTTTTTTCTACTTTAGTGACGATTTCGGAAAAATATATATTTCGAATCAATTTCTTGAACATCGTTTTATTTGGGCCAAACAAAAACTTAATGTGGCATTTTCTTCGGTCACTTTTAAAATTCTGCCGATATACCAAAAAATATCATAATAAACGGCAAAATACATTTCTTCCTTTATTTGTAGTTTGATTTGTACGGGAATTTCTTTCATGTCACTTTCTTCAATTTCATCAACATCGTCTATTTCATCGTCCGTTTCCAACGGTACTTCAGAAAGACTTTCATCAGAAGTGTCATCGTCACTGGTAATACCATGACATAAAACCAATGTCATCATTTTGATCGTTCACTTTTGGATTGACATGAACATTTGCCTATTGTTGGAAAGTTTACAAAAATATTCATTGTATACATTTTTTTTCCAAAACGAAAAGTTTGACTTCCTGTGTTAAAACGTTTAGATTTTGGACATAATCCGTCGAGCCAAACGGCCTTAACCACATAGATTTTGTTGCACATTTTTTCTTCAAATAAAAGTTTTTTTAAAATTTTTTTGATTGAAATCAAATATTGTCAAGTTTTGTTTATCTTTAGAATATTGCTGTACCAAAAGCTTAAGATGTTTTATCGAAGCGACTGGTAATATATTTGATAGTTTCAATAGACAGTCTTGACATTTTCGTTGTAAATGGAGTGTGTCCAAACAGTGCACCCGCTTCTAAACTTTGAATTAATTTCATTTTCTTAGAATGTCTTCTGATGTGAACCTGTTGTTAACAAAAATATTTGGACAAACTCATGGTGAAATATCAGGTGTCCGAAAACGGCTTTGTTTACGCCGTATATACCGAAATAAAGGAGTGAAGTTAGTTCTCTTATTAAAGTCTGTATAGCGCGGAGTAATAAATCATAATTGCTTGAAATAATTCTTTATTTTCTTGTGAAAGCGGTACTTCTACGGTTGAGTAAAAACCAATAAATTCTAACCAAAATACGATCATTGTGCCGCTCTTGCAGCATATCGACCCATCTAGGGTCTGAGAACAATAGTTTAATCTGTGTAAACACGTTGCCATCAGCCCAGGTACTGACGAAACGAGAATCATAGCCGTAGATGTGGATATTATACCAAGATACAAAAATAATGGTATATAATACGTAAGAAGTAAAATTTGTAATGTGATCTACTATACAAATAAAATAAATAACATATAAATAATATATGACATAAATATAAAATAAAATAGTAATGCAGATATCGTCAGTACATTTATTACAATTACAATTAATTTGCGGGACCGATTTTTGGCATCAAAAAGTAAATTTGGCTCAATTATAAAATTATGTGGTTGTCATGGAAACTTATCAAAATGAATAGATAAAAGTAACAGGCATAAAAATGTTCATTTAAATAACAAGACATTAGTAGGTAAAATAGGTATATTTAAAAATAACTGACAATACTCACTCATGGTTACAATAAATGGTGTTTAGAGAGTAGAACACTGTTTCAGGCACATTACGCTTGGTCATTTAACTTTCTTCCTCGTCTGAAATTTCCATTTCGGAATCAGAATCGCTGTCTTGTGTGTTTACTGATATAATAATTGGCTCCAATGTTATCTCTACTAAATTATCCAGTTGCCAACATTTGTCTTCTTCCTTAACGACATGAGATACACAGTTCTTCCATCTTTCAGGTGTTACTTTGTTTAATGCATTTTCCAGAAGTTTTTCACGTCGTCGAGTTTAAAAGTGGTATTGTTACGAGCGACGTCACCTTTTACTTGAGCCCAAACCAACTCTATAGGATTCAGCTCACAATGGTAAGGTGGTAAACGCAGTACTTCAATGCCCCGATTCTTTGCCATTTCGTCAATAACATGACGTATATACTTATTCTTATAAACTTTAACAATATCCAATAATTCTCTTTTCACCATGTCATCCTCAAAAGTTATATTCTTAACAGATAACCAATCTATAATTTCTGCTTTCCTCCAAGCGCTGGTAGGTAAATTTTCGTATCTTCGTGAGTGGTAGCTGGCGTTGTCCATAACTATTATAGATTCAAATCTAGCATCTGCTCAAAATATTCTTCAAACACATTAGCATTCATGTCTTCGTGGTAGTCGCCAGTTTTCTTTGATTCGAATTCTAACAAACCACCATCTACAAAGCCATCTTCATTGCCAATATGAGTAATAATTAACCGTGTTCCTTTCCCAGAAGGCGGTCGAAATCCTGTCGATAGCCCTTCTATAAATCCTTGTCGAGCACTCGTAACGGTATTATCATGCCATGTTTTTTTACGGTATGTCCTGCATTGATCCAGGTTTCATCCAAATAGAATATACGCCTGCCTTCACGCCTATATTTTCTTATTTCCCGAAGATAATTTCTCCTCCATGTAATAATCTCTTGTTTTCAATTAAAACGGATCTTCTATTTATCTTCTCCCAAGTAAACTTCAACTTGCGAAGAAGTTTCCACAGTGTTCTACGACTCATTTGGGGTAGATTTTCATCCTCATTTACTGCTAGTAAAATCTTATCGATTGTAGGAATCTCTTTCCGTAAGTAGAACGAGTGAACCTTTCTACGGACAGAATTCCTCATTGCATCATCTAATTCCATCGGGCGCCGACCAGGAGATGGAAGTGGGTGAAGCACTTGTCCCAAATTTTTCTTTTCCTCACTAGTTTATAAATGGTGGATTTTGATATTCCCGTCATTGCAGAACATAATCCTACAATATCATCGACACTTTTTGCAGGGTGTTGACATCGAACAGCGTCATGCACATTTAAAATTATAATTTTTCATTAGCAGATAACGCACCACTTTTAACACGTTTTGCTGGTGAAAAGTTTTCCATTTCAAAATTATTTGCACTAACACACAAACAAACAAACAATCCGATTCATTGCTAATAACAAACTAAACATATTTTTCATTTAGAAAGTATACGAAGCCCTTCGGTAAAACAACTAATTATCTGTAATCTTTCGCAGAAATTACCACCCGTCTGCCGTAATGACTGCGCTAACGACCCCACTTTACCTGATGATAGATAATCCAACACACATTTTGACGCTAAAGAATAATTGTTTTAAAGGTAAATATACAGCAAAGGGGACCCACCTCCGATCGCCTTCTAAATAGGTGCGTTGGACGCGGCTTCCGATGCGGAACAACTTTTCCCTCTGACATAATTGGGGTCACGTCGGTAAAAAAAGATATTCACCATTAAAGATGTGTTGCTGTATATTTACCCCGATCGCACCTCCCAACCAACACCGTTTACCTCAAACCACATGCAAACATGTAATTTTTTAAGAAGAAAATTGTAATAGCTGTAACCTACCAGCCAACACCGTTCACCCCCGTTCATACAGCAAAGGGGACCCACCTCCGATGACCTTAAATTTCACATATATTGTCAAGGACACCCTCCCGAGCAACTTGCAAGTAATTTTACTCGGGGGTCATTGTTTTGTTAAAAAGTTATTAACGAATAAAGTTAATGTATTAGTTAAGGTCTACTACGCTCTCTAAACGTAGAATATAAATGAAGTAAGAATAACAGTAATAACCTGTAAACGTCTCTAAACAAGTGTTGGAGATAGAGTAAGTGTTCTCATAATAGAAGACGTCTCGAATGTACACGGTGTGGTACAATTGAGATTCCATTGTACGGCTGTTATCACCACCTTCATTTGTTAATAACTTTTTAAGAAACAATGACCCCCGAGTAAAATTACTTGCAAGTTACTCGGGAGGGTGTCCTTGACAATATGACAAAGACATCGAATGTACAAAGTGTCATGCTATTCAAATTACAATATTTATCACATCTTTAATGGTGAATATCTTTTTTTACCGACGTGACCCCCAATTATGTCAGAGGGAAAAGTTGTTCCGCATCGGAAGCCGCGTCCAACGCACCTATTTAGAAGGCGATCGGAGGTGGGTCCCCTTTGCTGTATATTTACCGTTTTAAAATTACTTTATTTAGCTATATCGATTCTTAATTGTAATAATAAGAAACAAACCACATAATAGTAAATAATTTTTTTGAAATATTCCACAGTTTAATAAGATACAAATAGATTCATAACTTTTGTAAAACTCAGTATACGTACCTATATAAAATTAAAATTTAAAATAGACAAATTGAGAAACGACACATTTGTCATTTATCGATTTTAGAGTTTAATTTTATATTCAAATACTGTGTCTTACAAAAGTTTTGTATCTATTTATATCTTATTAAACGGTGGAATATTGCTGAATCAAATTATTTACTATGAAAAAATAGATTCCACAAAGTAAGGATTGAAACAATAAAAGAAACCACATAATAATTCATATCAAGGTAGATTTTATTATTATAATATATTTACCTACTAAAATATGATTTTCTAAACGTATCAGGTACCTACGCCACTGCAATACGGGAGATTGATAATTCTGACAGGTTTATTACTCCGCGCCAATAGTATACTGAGTATAGTTCGATTCTGTTTACACCATCTCAACTTCATCCCGAACCGTATATTTTAAAATTATTCTACAACTCTGCCATCCCCTTGAAAGTAGTTTACTTGGAGAAAAATGGAGATACATTTGAGAAAGGATGACTAAGAAATCAAGAAAAATATGTAACAAAATATGGAAAAGAGAAGGAATTCGAAAAAAATGGAAAGTGAGGATAGGAGAAAGCACATTTGGGAAAGATTTAGAGGAAAGGTGATGGATAGTAAAGAGTATAATGTTATATAAAGCAGCTATACAACGATTCTAGCGCGTTTTCCACGCTTTTTAAGATTTCTGGAACGCTTTGACTAGGATGTCCGCGAGTACCCTCGTCACGGCCGTTTGGATGACAGTAATCGATCCAACATGGGTTTCTTTGACAATCAATTTTACTCTAGGGAACAAAAAAAAGTCGCAGGGTGACATATTTGACGAATAAGGCGGCTGTTACAACACGGCGATCTCTTTAGAGACACGCTGGGGGCGGTGTGGCACGGCGAGGTTGTCGTGATGACTCGTTTTTGCAATCTTTTGAGTACTTGGCGAGAGTAGACTTACAGTTTGCCCCGGTGGAACAATTTCTTTGTGGAAAATTCCACGCCCATCAAAGAATGTCACGGCCATTTTTATCGTAACATGTTGCTTTAGATTTTACTTTTTATTTTCGTGACGAGCATCACCAACACATGCCTACTAAACACGATACAGCAGGCGAACTAAACAAGTTAGAGAGGTGGTAAACATAGCAATGGAAAGGGGAAGAATGGCGGGGAAGGGGAAGGGAAATTTCAAAGTCGCAGGTTTACCACAAGCGCGGTAATAAAATCAGTCTCATTACCTAATTGTCAAACCTCGTATATAAAAATTAAAAGAATTTGTACAATGGGCAACTTAAAAAACGCCAGCCTTTTTAAGTAAAATTATTATTAAAATAAAATTAGTTTTGCTCTCAAAAAATCATAATACACAAAAAATAAATAAAAGGAACTATTCCACAACCTGATAATAGTTATTTTTCCGAAATCGTCACTAAAGTAGCAAAAAATCGGCACTAAAGTAGTTCATTATATGACGATTTTCGCCGGTAGAGATGTGTAAAATGTATGTAAATTTTAGAATCGCGCATGCGTGGTGAAAACATTTGTCGTAAAAATCAAAGCAGCTGATTACATTTACTTCTTAAAGAACATTAAAAAATTGTCTGATTTTGTTATAATTTTAGGATTTCGGAAAAATATATGTACCTCGGCAATAAAGTTCTTTTCCATTACTCACCTGTTTTATTTGCCTCGGCTATCGCCTCTGCAACTAAAGCACATTCGTCATGAAAAATCAAACTGTAGTGCCTTGATACATAAATAAAGTTTGATTTTTTATGACGAATGTGTTTTAGTTGCAGAGGCGATAGCCTCTCTCGAAAACTAAGATTTATATTCAGCAACGATCTCGTACAACCCGATGTGGTTTTTTCCGTGTGCCCGCTTTAAACATCTACATTACCACATAAATTTGTTCTCATTTATCTGTTTAATAAAATATGTTGCAAAAAAAGATATGCATAAATTTTCAGTGGGACACATGTACACCTTAGCTATTTCACGCACTTATATCACATTAGTTAATAATAAAGTTCCATTTAAGTTACCTTGTACTTTTAATATTAATATTTTTGGGAAAATTGTTGTGTAAATACGTCATTGAGGAAAATTGTATTCGTGCCACTACCAAACGTTTCAAATATTTTTATTGTATTTTTAGATCTTCGTTTAGTGATTTCGCTCAAAATACGCAAAGGACGAACGTTTCAAAGGTGTGGAAAAAATGCGAGAACGTGAAAGTCTTTTTAACGAATATCTTATTGAAGTAAGGAGAAGAGAAAAAGAAGAAAAGTCGCAACGACGCGAACAGGTAAGAAATATAATTTTAATGGCGTAAAGCAAGCTGGTATAAAAAACTATTGAGCAATAATTTTGCAGTAGATATTTTTTGTATCGCTTGTTTGCAAGTACAGCAAATAATATGAACATTACATAAAATATTGCTGCTGTATATGCTAAATATTTCATGTAACGTAAATTACTTGTAAATCTAAGCCTCTGCCCGTTAATTTAAATTTTCATGTGTGTATAATATTTTCAGGGTTTTCAGCTTTAGGTATGTAATGTGATTTTTGATTGTACCCTCTTCACTTTTATTTTTTAGTGTTTGGGAAGTTGTGAAACGGGATTGATGTTCTTTTTCATTTAGTTGTTGTGCGATTAGCTTTTACAACTTCCTAATTGCTATTGATTTTCCGTAAAGTTTATTAAAACTTTTTTTTAATATCAAAGTTTTAGTATTACTCATTTTAACAAACTTTATAGGAGAATATTATTATTATGCAGTGCTTAAATTAATTAAGACTTAAAATCAAGGATCGTTATAATGATATGAAGGAATTCTGACATACGTATTGTTCTGAAAAGTTCTAAATAAGTAGTTTCTTATTTAGCTCAGTTGCCTATTGGAGACGTGTGATGGTGCATTATGGAGTCCTATCCTGGGATTAGTGTGTTCGGCGTGAGATCGGGGCGATCTAGGATCACTACTGTGCATTCTTCGTTCCTAATGGCTGCCGGTACTAGTTTTGTTTTGACGGTACTTAATCTACAAGTTAGTTGTAATTCAAAAATATAATTCGAATAAAACTATAATCCAAATTAGAAATTTGATAACACATTTTGACTATTCAATATACATATACTTATGAAACTGTGAAAAGTATGTACTATGTATTAGGATGCAAATTGTATTTTTTAAAAACGTTTTCAGTTGTACTAAATATCCGTTGGGGCAGTTGCTGTTGTCTACATTCGTATGTGGATTGCATTCAGAACATATTTTTTTGTTATTGCTGCAGAATTATTTAAAATTTCATTTTCGATTTTAAACCTACTCTTTGACATTAGGAATGGATTTTTCTTTAAACCACTTGCTTAACTCGCATCTAAATATTTCTTTAAAAAAACGTGTGGTACTACTAAATTAGTAGTAGAAATTAAAAATTTAAAGAACAATTCATTTAATAAACTACTGTTATATAAAAATAATATGTTCTAGTGCTTTATTTAATAATATTTTTTCAGCATTTATATTTTAATAACATTTCAGGTTTAATTAAATTTTATTTTCCAGGCGCTTCTCGAGTCGACCCACTTTGCTTAATATAAATATAAGCCGGAAATTGTACTCATTCACATGTTGACTTGTAATTTGTGGTTTGCAGGTAAAGAAAGACTTCTTTCTTTTGCTGAGGGAACACTCGGACATAGATCGGCACGCGCGTTGGTCTGACGTCAAGAAGAAAGTGGACTCGGACACTAGATATAAGTCGGTTGAGTCGAGCGGCCAACGAGAAGACTGGTTCAGAGAATATTGCAAAATCTTGAAAGATGAAAAAAAGAAAGCGAAAGAAAAAGACCGTGAGCATAAAAAAGATAAGGACAAAGAAAAACATAAGAAGAAGGATAAAGATAAAGATTCGGAAAAACATTCGAAAGATAAAAATAAACTGGAAAGTAAATTAAAAAAGGAATTGGAGGAAATTGAAGATGTTACCATGAAAGAGGCAGAGGTACATCGTTTAAAATATTATTAACCGATTAAATTTAAATTATTGCAGGAACCGGAAGCAGAAGCGGCCGTCTCTGACGATGATCGTGCCAAAGAATTAAAAGAAAAAGAAAAACAAGCCAGGGCCGAAGCTAGTCTTAGAGAACGAGAAAAGGAAGTTCAAAGAACTTTAGCTACTCATATGAGAGATAGGGACAAAGAACGAGAACAGCACAAGAGAGACGAAGCCATTCAGGTATCTATTATTGTAAATAGAAAAGTTTTAAATGAACTTATATGTGTTATGTAGCATTTTAACGCGTTACTATCGGATTTGGTGAGAAATTCAGATTTAAGTTGGAGAGAAGTGAAGAGGTTGTTGAGAAAAGATCATCGTTGGGATCTTGCCGAATCCTTACCGCGCGAAGAAAAGGAGAAATTATTTAACGAACACATTGAACACCTCATAAGAAAGAAACGAGAAAAATTCCGCGAACTTTTAGACGAAACTGACGACGTGACGTTAACAAGTACTTGGAAGGAAATCAAGAAAATGATTAAAGAAGATCCGAGATATACTAAATTTGCTTCGAGCGAAAGAGTGAGTAGCCCGATTTCTGTAATAAATACAAAACCTTTTAATTTTTAGTGCGAAAGAGAATTTAAAGATTACTTGAAAGATAAAATGATAACCGCCAAAGGAGAGTTTAAAGAACTTCTGCAAGAGACGAAATTAATTACCCACAAATCGTTATCGACTTTGCGCGAGAATGAAAACCATATGCAAGAAATCGAAGATATTTTGAAAAATGACCGGAGATATTTAGTACTAGATCACATTCCAGAAGAAAGGACTCAACTAATTTTGAATTATTTGGAAGAATTGGATAGAAGAGGTCCTCCGCCGCCCCCCACTGCAAGTGAACCTTCTCGAAGGTCGGTAAAGTAAAACCTATAATAGAGAAGTTGGAATCATATTTTCTATTAATTTTAATTAAGATTAAGGTGTGATTTTTGTGGGGCTAGAAGTAAGTTTTGGTACTCGCCAAGTGACTTTGTATACAAATTTGTGTTAGGTTGTTTATAATTGTAAGAATGACAATTTAATTACATGTGCGGTGTGAAATACATACTGAGTTTGTTTAAATTTTAATTGTAATTGAATGACTTATACCCTATCTGGTATGTAATGCAAATAAAATACGCGAGTGAAATGTACTAGAGTTTACGTTTTCTTGTAGAAATATAGTGACTAATGTTTCTATTTATATTTATCATAAAATAATAACCACATAGTTAAACATAAACTTTTTCTTTTCTAAATAAAAGTCCCCAACGTCATAGTAACGTTGATGATAGTAGCGTGAGTATAACATTTTCGGAAGATTAAAGGATATGTGTTGTACTAAGTATTTAATTATAAGAGGACGAGAACATACGAGCAGATTTGTGCAGACCGCGAAGTGTAAGCAACAAATAATGGGTATTAAACATGTTGCACCTTGCACGCAGCGAATATAGTTAAAATCGTATAAGGTTGCATATACAATGGATAATAAACCAGCAACCAAAACAAAATGTGTCTATATACGATTATCACTGTCGTATATATTAACACGGCAAACTTAAGTTCCTTGAATGTGTTTTTTTCTCGCACATGAATAAACATAAACTGAACATTATAACAAAATTATTATAATAAGGTACATACGCAAGCATTGGCAAGCTTAACTAATTTTAACTACATATTCAGCACTGTCATGTATCAAAAGTAAACGTTATTTAACGCTTAAGTTATCCAATATTTAACTAATCGTTAACGTGAACTGATTATATTATTCTGTGATTAAAATATTATCCATCGATCCTTACTGGACCGTCGATTTGAGGGGGATAGGAACAGCTTACCAAAATTGGCATTGCGCCAACAACTAAAACAAAACGCAACTAACATTGCACTTTATGTCGCAAGGTACGGTCATTCATGTTGGTACGATGACGAAGATTTTTTATTGTATTTTATTCGTTATCCGCACAACTAGTCTTTCTGTTATTTGTCTTTAGCAGTGACTAACGACCTAACAAGGTATTTTTTCGAATTTCAAGGTCGATAATAATTATTGCTGTATTTAATTTTGATTTTCATTTTACTTTTTATTTTATTATTTTTGTGTAATAATTTGTTATATTAATATTATTTTAATATGTACGTTTACATTAGATTATAATATTGTTTTTCTGCGATTTTTGTGAAAAATTGTTATTGTGTAATTATTATTACACATTGGTAATTTATCTTATTTTTTAATTTTATTGCAATAAACGCAGCAATTGAGTGAACTTATTGTGTTTATGAATCATTATCCCTCTCTGTTTCTGGTTCGAAAATAATAACAACGGTAATTACTTTTTTCTACTCACTGCATGAAATATACAACTTTGCTCCCTTTTTTCAGGGAGCAAAATGAGCCATTACCTCCCGCGGTAGGTAATATTTTTTATCTCCCGCATTTAATAAAAATCGAGTTCACTGGGTTTTGTACGTGACAGCGTTGACAGCTGTAATGTGTTGATGTCATTTACGTCAATTATTCAAGTATTTTATAAATTAAAGTATACTAGTTAGTTGATTTAATCTTGTCCATAGCAACTTAAATAAATATAGTAATTTATGAAAATTCTTAAATCATTTTATTCTGTATTGAACGTACGAAACAAATAATTTAAGAATTTTCACAAATTGCACTTGTTATGTTTATTTAAGCTGCTATGGACACAGATTAGGTGAACTAAAAGCTACGTTCAAACGATAGCGTTGTTTGTAAATATTCATTGCAGCGGATCACTTTACGTAAACAGCTATGGTGTGAAGACGTAGATGCGTGTAGACTAACGAAAGAACAAAATTACATTTTTTTTTAATTAAATTGTTGGCGTTCGTAGAAAAAGTCATATATATATCACAGGAGCAAAGTGAATTTCCTCCCTTCGCAATTGCGGCCCGACGCGTAGCAGAAACACTTTGCTCCCTTGATATATAAATAACTATTATCAAACTCAAGGTAATGGCGATATTCGTTACTGTCTAATATATACAAAGGGTAATCTGCCCTTGAAAACATTGTAATCGTTGTTAATTTGTAGAGTGCCTTATACTTATGTTTATATCGAATATACCTATTCTGGAAAAGTAACATATAGGAAAGATTGTATAATTTTATACACATTGTTGTGGCATTCATTCGACATAGATAATATATTTATTCTATTCTTGTGCATTGAATATAACGCTTTATGTGTATTATAATTATGACTAATAAAGATCAATTTTACAGTATAATTGTTAATATCGTAGGCTTATATATAAAAGCCGAGATGTAGAGAACGAAATGTCGGATTGAGTTGAAAACATACCAAATGATAGGCAAATCGATTTAGAAGGTTAAAAATATGGTTTCACCACTTAAAATACACTCTAATTAGCTAATTAATTACTTTAAAAAACATTGGTAATGTAATGGATTAAAACCATTCAAATTAACAAATTTTGCCCAAAATTTTTGGGGTTTATTCTAGTTTATTCATATATTATTTTTTATGTTCATTATACATCAAAGGAAAGGAACACCAACTGTAGTAGTCTATTTAACCAACAGAAAACACCAGGCTGCACCAAAGCTTTACTCGGACACGTGTTTCAACAGCTAAGCTGTTATCATCAGCGATACCGATAGCTGTTGAAACACGTGTCCGAGTAAAGTTTTTGGTGCAGTTTTTGGTGTTTTTCTGTTGGTTCATTATACATATAAAACATAACAGTTCCAAATGTCATAAATAACAAATACAACTCATTGGTCATGGGTCTAAATGGAAACATACTGCTATAGGTTTAAAAACATTTAATAGCGCACTTCAGTTAAAAATTTAAAAGGACAAAATAGTCTACCCTAGTTCTTTCTCTCTTCATCAAAGCAGCCAAAATACTTATGGGTATTTAGTAACAATTACCAACACATTGACTAAGAAGACTGTTTTAGGAAACGGATAAATAACGAGAAGAGCAACAATAATGAATAAATAACACAAATAAAACGATCCCACCAAACATTAACAATCAACCAGCAATCAACAATTTGTAATTGGTAACACTGCAGCAAACTCTAGGAATTTCTTATACTAAATTTAGGGTATTTTCAATGTTACTAAAAGCATGTTTCTTTACTGGTAAAAAAAGAAAACATTAGGGTAGACTCTATTGACCTTTTTAAATTTTTAACTAAAGTGCGCTATTAAACGTAGCACACAATAAATTTTTAGACGATTACTCTTGAAAGTAACCATATCACAACGAATAATTAAATTAAAAACAATTTGTTTTTAAAAAAATGTTTTTATGAAATATTTCTAAAAGTATAAAAAACCATATTAGGTATTTATAGTTAAGTTTGGATTTTCAAATATATTGAAAATGCCTTTACTAAGGCCCTTGGTTATTTACAGAATTTAATAAAAACTGTGGTATTATAACAAACCACTAAACATAACTTTTGCTAAAATCGCACAGGTTAAGTTAAAATTGCCGTAAAAAAATTAGTTCAAATGAATGTATTAGAAAATATATTTGCAAAAATTATTACTTGGTAACTTTTTTTGTGTAAGAAATTAATACCTACGATGATACTGATGAATGAAAGTCTATAACTATCGTATTAGTAATTACAAAAAAATGTTCAAATATACCTACTGACTTCCAAAAAAATTTTCAGGAAACGTTTATTTTCATTAAACAAAGTAATGAATAAAATTTAAAAACAAAAGAACAAAAGCTTAAAAAGTTTTTTCAATAATGAGTAATGTGAATGCACTCATCATGCTTTTGGCATGCTATCAATCAAGTGATCTATAGCTGCTTGTGGTATATCATCCCAAGCTTCTTGAATCCGTTGCTAAAGATTGTGTAAATTATCTGGAGAGTGCGGTAAATTACCCAGTCGCCTACCAATCATATCCCATACATGTTCAATTGGCGACAAATCAGGCGACCGAGCAGGCCATGGGAGGACGGCAATGTTAGATTTTTCCAAAAACCGTGTTGTAGCCCTTGCCGTATGAGGACGCGCATTATCTTGCTGGAAAATGGGATTTTGCAGCCCCTGAAGATATAGAAGGCCAACTGGTTGTAGCACATTAGCAATGTAACCAGCTGCGTTAAGGTTGCCGTCAATAAAGACCAAGGGTGATCTGCTACCATAACATATTGCACCCCATATCATAACTCTTTGAGTAAGGGCTGTGTTGCGTTTCACAAAAAATGTTGGATTTTGTTGGATAATTATGTTTAAACTGTAGGCGCATGCGTTGTTTGGTTAGTTTTTTAGCGTTTGTTCTCCGTGTACTTAACATGTATGACCGTGCTGTGTGCTGTAGGTCATTAATGTAGTTACCATTGTACTTTTAAACAATAAAACATTTCGTTCTACTGAAATAATCTTTCAACTACTCTGAAAAACCCTTCACAGATTTTTACGTTCTCCACGCATCCGTCTGACCCTCCTACGACCATCGTGGGCCCACAAGCAAAATCGGGACTTTGGTGTCATTATTGCGCCCAATTAACCCTTACGTTGCTCCACTTTAGTCTGCGTAGACGGTAAAGTGGTGTCAGAGGAAGACATAAAAATGGACGATATGAACGCAACCCATAAGATCTTATCCGGCGATAAACAGATGACATTGACATCCTAAGTCCTGTACCTCTCAACCAATCATTTGCAATTGATCGAGTTGTTGAAAATCTATCTCTTGTGGCCAAAACTCTTAAGCGATGTTCTTCGCGATCTGTAGTCCTTCGAGGACGTTCAGATCCACGGCGACGATGTTGAACCACTTCCTCGGACCATTTGGACCAACATCTCAATACCGATGAAACATTTCGGTTTACACGAAGAGCAATTTCTCTTAGCGAAAGTACGGCTTCTCTCATACCAATAATACGGCCACGTTCAAAATCACTTAATTAGACAAAATGTTGACGTTGACGTACTCTCGGCATTGTTTTCAAGTTCAGAATAATGAAATTGTAAAGAAACAACAACAATTTGCAAACTTGACAGTTACTAAATGGTCTAATACTTCAAATTTATTATTACTATGTGCTATGGAAACAACAGGCAAAAAACAAAACTACTTGCTAGATTTTATTCAAATTTTAATCATCACTTTGTTTAATGAAAATACACGTTTCCTAAAAAATTTCATTAAAATCGTTCCACAACTTCTAGGTGTTGCAATTTTTCTAGAAGTCAGTATACATGTTTTGCATATATAGAAACCAAAAGGAATTTTTATTTGAAGACAAAATGTGTACAAAGAACGTATGAATGACATCATAAACGATGAATAAGGTATATTTCTCGCGACTACACTTATTACCCATGTATCAACCTTAATTTGGTAATAAAGTACCTGTGGAAAACCTCTAGAAAACCGTAAATATGATATTTGAATTTGTTTCGCCTTTAGGTCAAAGTACATTCATATGTACATAATTTTTTTTTACAAAGCACACAGTAGTCTCTAGACATGCGAGAAAGTAATCAAAAATATTTTAATGTAATAGAATCTTGACATATTTCTTGTTTTGAAATATTTTAATTGACTTGTAATGACATTACCCTAATTTGAAAGCATAAATAACAAATTGGAAAAGTTCTACCGAAAGAGGTGCAGAGAAAGGACAACAAGACGTAAAGGTATTTGTTTATGTTTATATATTTTGTGATTTTTGTTAAATCTAAATCTAATTTTAGGAAAAACTATAAAAAAGCCAACTTTCGCTACAATTGATACTGATTACGGTCCAGACGCTTGTGAAATGATTCCGGACGTGGAAGAACATATTTTCACGCTAAGACGTAAAGAGAAAAGCCGATAGAGACGCAATTTTTAAAAATTCTGTTTTACAGTCAAACAGTCATGTTTGGCAGACCGAAAAAAAAACGTCTAACAGCGTGAAACTTTGGAAGGATATGTAAACCTAGGAAAACGACATTTACAGCTAAAACAGTAAATTCACTTTTATGTTCAAGTTTTATAGGTTCAAAAACTACTCGTTTTGGATTAGAAAATGAAGCCACAGCTATTTCACTGTTTGAGAAACAGTATGGCAAAATGTTTTGAGAAGTGGTTTTATGATAGACGAGACGTTTCCATATGCAGAATGTTCCCTAGACGAATTAGTTGACGCTGATGCTATAGTCGAAATGAAAAGTTCTGAAAAAAGCGGAAATTTGTCTCCACTGGACGATGTACCACGGAAAAGATTGAGTATTGTGTTGCAGAAAACGGAAAACTTGTATTGAAGCGTAACCACAATTATTTTTACCAAATTCAGGGTTTATTGCACATAACACAAAGGCAATTATGTTATTTCATATATTACCTAACTAAATTTTTTAATAAAACTTTTTGGGATGACTCATTCTGAAACTTTATGTTAACACGTTGTTTTTGTAATAAAAGTTATAAATTTAGATAATTTCAACCGATTTCTTTAATCTAATACTTCTGATTAGTTTCGATTTATTGTGTATGTTTCGAATTTAAACTTTTGAAGAAATAAATAACTTAATTAAATAAATTAAGTTATTAATTTCTATTATTATTAATAAAACATTTAAAAATTAAAATTACCATGACGTTAAAAAGTTTTGAAATGAGTCTTGTAAAATTGTTATTTTAGAATACAACTGACGCAAAACATTAAAAAGTAATACTATTCGACACCCGGTTTCTTTTGTTACTTATATAAGCGGATTATAGAAGTCGAAACTGAAAAGTAGCTAGTGGCCATTTTGTACTGTTGGCGGTCTAGCTCTTTAATATATTATTAAAAATTTTTGAAATTTTTGTAAATCTTTTGTTAAAAGTTCTTCGATTACACAATTTGAGTCTAATTGGCTCATAGAAGATTAGACGCACGGATTTAGATTTTTCTTTTTATTTAACGCAACTGGTATATTTCTAAATAATTGCATTTCAAAGATTCACTTCTATAAGTAATTAAAAACAAAATTGAAAAAAACGAATGCGTACGACCCATTAGCTATTACAAATCATTATATTAAGATATTGACCGCTATCTAGAATTAATTTATAAAGTCGTAATATTACTCAAAAGTTATGATGATTTTGTCGGGCAATGTGTGTTGCCTGCCTCCTATTCCCAGCCGCCGCGCCGTAAGGTTTGCACATTTAAGGCACTTTCAAGTGGTTTGAAGACATTCTTTTTTTACCATATCGATTCATTAAAGTAAAATGATTTCGTAGTAATAAAAGTACGTCGTTGGGTTTTAATATGTACTTTTGAATTATGCATACCTCGGTCGATTTTATTGATCATGATATTAATGATTTACGAGAATAAATCAGGATACAACCCATAAGATCTTATCCGGCGATAAACAGATGAACATTGACATCCTAAGTCCTGTACCTCTCAAACCAATCATTTTGCAATTATCGAGTTGTTGAAAATCTATCTCTTGTGGCCAAAACTCTAAGCAATGTTCTTCGCGATCTGTAGTCCTTCGAGGACGTTCAGATCCACGGCGACGATGTTGAACCACTTCCTCGGACCATTTGGACCAACATCTCAATACCGATGAAACATTTCGGTTTACACGAAGAGCAATTTCTCTTAGCGAAAGTACGGCTTCTCCTCATACCAATAATACGGCCACGTTCAAAATCACTTAATTAGACAAAATGTTGACGTTTTGAAATGAGTCTTGTTAAAATTGTTATTTTAGAATACAACTGACGCAAACATTAAAAAAGTAATACTATTCGACACCCGGTTTCTTTTGTTACTTATATAGCGGATTATAGAAGTCGAAACTGAAAAGTAGCTAGTGGCATTTTTGTACTGTTGGCGGTCTAGCTCTTTAATATATTAAAAATTTTTGAAATTTTTGTAAATCTTTTGTTAAAAAAGTTCTGATTACACAATTTGAGTCTAATTAAGTAGAAGATTAGACGCACGGATTTAGATTTTTCTTCTTATTTAACGCAACTGGTATATTTCAAATAATTGCATTTCAAAGATTCACTTCTATAAGTAATTAAAAAAACAAAATTGAAAAAACGAATGCGTACGACCCATTAGCTATTACAAATCATTATATTAAGATATTGACCGCTATCTAGAATTAATTTATAAAGTCGTAATATTACTCAAAAGTTATGATGATTTTGTCAAGTAATGTGTGTTGCCTGCCTCCTATTCCTAGCCGCCGCGCCGTAAGGTTTTGCACATTTAAGTACTTTCAAGTGGTTTGAAGACATTCTTTTTTACCATATCGATTCATTAAAGTAAAATGATTTCGTAGTAATAAAAGTACGTCGTTGGGTTTTAATATGTACTTTTGAATTATGCATACCTCGGTCGATTTTATTGATCATGATATTAATGATTACGAGAATAAATCAGGATACAACCCATAAGATCTTATCCGGCGATAAACAGATGACATTGACATCCTAAGTCCTGTACCTCTCAACCAATCATTTGTAATTGATCGAGTTGTTGAAAATCTATCTCTTGTGGCCAAAACTCTTAAGCGATGTTCTTCGCGATCTGTAGTCCTTCGAGGACGTTCAGATCCACGGCGACGATGTTGAACCACTTCCTCGGACCATTTGGACCAACATGTCAATACCGATGAAACATTTCGGTTTACACGAAGAGCAATTTCTCTTAGCGAAAGTACGGCTTCTCTCATACCAATAATACGGCCACGTTCAAAATCACTTAATTAGACAAAAATGTTGACGTTTTTGAAATGAGTCTTGTTAAAATTGTTATTTTAGAATACAACTGACGCAAACATTAAAAAAGTAATACTATTCGACACCCGGTTTCTTTGTTACTTATATAAGCGGATTATAGAAGTCGAAACTGAAAAGTAGCTAGTGGCATTTTGTACTGTTGGCGGTCTAGCTCTTTAATTTATTAAAAATCTTGAAATTTTTGTAAATCTTTTTGTTAAAAAAGTTCTGATTACACAATTTGAGTCTAATTAAGTAGAAGATTAGACGCACGGATTTAGATTTTTCTTCTTATTTAACAATGTAACTGGTATATTTCAAATAATTGCATTTCAAAGATTCACTTCTATAAGTAATTAAAAAACAAAATTGAAAAAACGAATGCGTACGACCCATTAGCTATTACAAATCATTATATTAAGATATTGACCGCTATTTGGATTAATTTATAAAATCGTAATATTACTCAAAAGTTATGATGATTTTGTCAAGTAATGTGTGTTGCCTGCCTCCTATTCTAGCCGCCGCGCCGTAAGGTTTTGCATTTTAAGTACTTTCAAGTGGTTTGAAGACATTCTTTTTTACCATATCGATTCATTAAAATAAAATGATTTCGTAGTAATAAAAGTACGTCGTTGGGTTTCAATATGTACTTTTGAATTATGCATACCTCAGTCGATTTATTGATCATGATATTAATAATTTACGAGAATAAATCAGGATACCATCCCAATTGTAACTAATTTTTTATTAATAAATTATTATTGATGTCATTATTAATACAATTTTTCAAAATGTTAAATTCACTTTACAAAATTTTATTATATGATAATAAAGTTATGAAAAAAAAAATGCTGCAATGGGAATCGAACCCGCAAAATATTAAAAAAATTACTACGCAACAAATTAACTACGGACGAGCTTAATAAATAAAAATTCATTCGGTTAATAAATAAATTTTACAAAAATAACTGATTTTACTAATTTTTAGTAAAATACGCTTTAAATATTCACTCTTATCTCATCAATTTCTTTTTTTAGTTTACTTATTCAACATAATATGTGTTATATTGTGTTCAAATTGTGCCAAAAAAAAATATACGTTAATTTTTAATTTAGCATAGTAAATGCTTATGTCAACTTTTACGTGAGACACACGGTATAATAGTTGCTATTGCTATTTTATTTAGTGGTTAAAAGTTGTTAATGATTCCAAAAGTGAAACAAAAATAGATGCGAATACATTTTCGGACGTGTTACGCTAAGAGGAGACGATTCTAGATGTCGCATCATTTATTAAAAAGAGAGAAAAACATCTGTAAAACATAGAATTACGAAGTGTCAAAATAATGTGAGAACCTAGTGTAGGGACCAAAAGAATTATACATATATTTTTTTAAATAAATTTGAATTTTTCTCAATTATTTTCGGTATTCGAGATTTAATTAGGAAGTCGGTCGCTAGAAGCCGAGACGTCCGGACGGTGTTAATAGGAGAAGAAGCGTGGTTTGGTTGAAGTAAGAGGTAAGAACGGCGAAGTGCAGTTTTTTTGTGAAAATTTTTGATATTTTAATGAAAAAAAGGCGAAGAAAGGGGTAAGTTATTTTTTTGTAATAAAATAGATGGTAAATGGTAAAATTTTTGTTTTGCTAGTTTTATGGGTATTTAAATGAAATTTGCGTTAGTGGCTTATATGGATTAAATTGCACGCACAAACTAATAAGCAAGAGTTGGTGAGGTTGACGGTAATACCATTGATTACTGGTAATACAATAAAATAAAAGGTTTAACATTGTAGCGTTGATTTAAGTAAATCAACGATTGCAGACTATGTTGTATAAAATTGTTAACAAGAGTTTCTTTGTTTCGATAAATGGAACAACTATAAGGGTTGAGTTCTAAAAATAGATTTAATAATGCACACATTTCAGATGTTTGGTGGAATATTTGAAAGTGGTAATTTTTTTAATGTAAAGTAATGTTTAAAGTTTCCGAATAAAATAAAGACATCCCTAGAAACTTATGAATCAAAATTAATACCAATTGATAATGAAAATATTTTGAAATTATTTTCGTACGTAATAATTAGAAATTGTTTTGGTGAATAAAACGAGAAATGCTTAATTAAACATCAGGTATGCGTTTAAAGGATGCAGTTGTAGGAGGGTTTTGTCCTTAAGAATGAGAAAATAATGAAACAAATAAATACAAATTAGGTAACGGCTGATGTATCCATTTACGAATAATATTATGCAAAATTTTAATTTATTAGATCATAATCAAACAAGTTGAAGTAGTAAATAAAAGATGTTTTTTTTTGGTAATTCAAAGGGTGTTCACAACTTAGTGATATCATTAGCATTTCTGCACAGTTCGCGGTTATTATTCAGGGTGATTGGCCGATGACCAGTAAAACCCGAGGCAATAGATGATTTGTGTTAAGGTACAAAGCATAAGTCGTCTTTTGTTGGGCGAGTTTAGTGCCGATGTGGAAACGACTTCACGTCCAGGTATGGCTGTCTTTGGTGACGGGCGAATGATGATATCCGCTAACAGTCTTTTGACTTCCTTTACATTTTATGAACTAGAACAAATAATAAATAATTCCTTTCGCTTACCCATAAAGACAGAGTAAGTGAGATGTTGTCGCTAGCATACCGCATCACAGGCGAAATATCCTGGCTGGAGCGGCGAGATTTGGGGCTAGATTACTGATTTGGGCAAAGTGACTGTTACGGTAGGCTCCTATACCAAAGGTCTATACGCTAGGACATTCTGACGCGTTGAATGATTATGTTTGATGTTTGAGTTGTAGGTGTTAAGAGTGGTGTGTGCACGTGATAGGTTTACTTGCTCGTTTAGGTCGTTTACAGTTTGTCAGAAGCATGTAGACTGGGTGTCTGCTGTACTGCTCACGATGCTCAGACAGCCGATTTGTTTTAAAGAACAATAGCTTGGTTGTCCAGTTCATGCCACACTGTTTGTTTAAGTTTACAGTAATTTGCAATACGTTACGTGACAATGAAAGTCATTTGTCACGGTATAGGTACACATATTTGTAATCATGTATGACGACGAGAAATACCAATTTTCATTTCCTTATATATTTGTCGAAAAAGCGCGGCCTCGCGGCGAGCGTGGAACCGAGGCGAGTATAACGACCAAATTTTGCTATCTATTCGTCGGGGAAGCCCGGTTTCGAGCCGAGCGTGGAACCAAGGCGAGTTGTTTAGATGACCGGAGGCAGTATACCTTCCCCCTTTTCTTATTTGCTGAATTGAGTACAGTATGTGTATCAAGCTTTTGTGTATCACTTGATGTATGTTACATCACTATACAGTGATTGCATCCTCTTGCGACCAAGGCTATTTTATTATTTATGCTCACCATAGAGTGAGAAGTTTGAGCGTGTCTGCATTCAGGGAAACTTTTGCATAACTGTGTGATGTAAGAACTGCTATTGATGTTACTGTAATAAGGTGATATACTTGTACCATCAGTAAATTATTGAATTGCTGGCCGAACCATATACGTGCAAAACTAAAAGGGGAAGAGACCGTATTCTAGTATCACTGCAACTGCAAGCAAACTCTAAGCTGTTATGTGTTTGCCTACTATAAATCTTGTGATGACATGTTATGTTTTGTGTCTGTGAATGTTTTCCATGATCGACGTCTACATGATTTATATGCTTTTATCATTTACATATTTGATTTATATGTGTATTCGTGAGTAAACCATATTCTGAACAAGGAAAGAGTCAAACCCAGTTGCATAACGATATAAACGTTTGTTTCTTTTCTTAGGTATGAGGTGTTTGCCGATTTCGGACAGATCAGTCCAGATCCATTGTGTTTGGACCTGTCGTTTTCCTCCAACATAACTAGTCATTTTACTATATTTTAAATCACATAAATGAAATACGTTTTATATCATTTTCTGTTTTGAATACTTTCGGTGTGGGTCACGACAACCTGATTTGGCTTAACGTAAATTACTGAGGGTTTTGGGAGGTTTTCCCTCTTAATTTTCTAAAAGTGACTCTCCTCCCCCGTTAGTAATGATAAAAAAAATAATAAAGTAATTATTTTGCTAAAGTCCCAGATAAGCCTTTTATTTAGTTCAACATGCTAACCTTGTTTTCCTGTTCCTTATTATAACCTAGGTAGATGTCGTTAAGAGATTCTGGTGTCCACAACAGGGAGGCGCTCCAGGTCAATGCCGAACCAGGTTTATGCAAGTTAAGGATAAGTAGTTTCTTATAGGTAGGTTAACACAACGTAGAGAAAGACGATCACGTGCTATGCGAGTATTTTAGCGGTGAATTTAAATTTTAATGGTTTAGTAGATACAACAGTTGACAAGTGTAATTTGGGTTGCGTATATTTAGGAGTAGTAGAGGTATGGATCATTACACTAGGTTGTCAGCACTTTCTTTGTTGTCGATTGAAAGCGACCTAATGAGATTTTTAGTATTTTCCGAAATTATTCATAAATTTTCAGTAAACTATTTTTGTAATTCTAAATAAACCTATACATGATTACGTAGATTATACACTTAGTTTTGTATTGCTAAAACTAATATAGGGGCAGGGAGGGGTATATTTTGATGTAGCCCCAGGCCCCAAAAACCGTAAGTCCGGCGGTGATGATATTAGTTTCAATCTTCGCAAACTTACAATTTTTGGGACGTAAATGAAAAAAATCTGTTGTTTGCACTTCGAAGTGAGCTACTCCACTTTGAGGCCTGCTCCACCTTTTGACTTACCTAATCTTTTTTTGCGTAGTTGTTAATATTTCGTTTGACCTCACGTTACTTTTATATTAAAACAACAACGTGTGTGAATTAATACTTTATTGTTCATGATACAGGGTGACTGTGATTGTGTAACTATTTTAATGGACAATGGCCCATGATAAACACAAAAGTATTTACTCAATATTGCTTTATGCAGATGTTACTTGTTTAACAAAGAGTTGGGGTAGAAGTTTCTATGAAAAAGTTTTAGAGCCACTGAACTGGGGAAAAATGAATAAGAAAAGGCAAAGGAAATCTGTATTAATTTATGAGCAATATGATCTCTTGAATTTTTTTAGTTAGACGCACGGTTTGCACCTAAAAAAATAAAATCCATTTCTCTGCATGGTGATATTGTCTAACGGTATTGTGATTATGCAAAGAAATGTTTTTTATTTTTTAAGCGAAAACCGTGCATCGGATTGAAAAAAAACATAACATGCCTTTAGTACAAATAAAACTCGGTATGCATAGTAACAGTTTCTACAAATATTTAACTGCAAATCAAATAAATATAAAACAAAATTTATTTATATAATAATGATTCCATAGTAAAATTTTGATGGCAACTGATTGTATATCTTTATTCTAAACCCCAATATTAGTGTTGTATGAAGTGGATAATTAATGAATCGAATGCACTCCATGTAAAAATGCTAGTGGATACGGTGCAATGCATATTCAGCGGCTTCTTTTAAAAACATTTAAATGCGTAAAAAAAACGTTTTGATTACTAAAAACTCTATATTCCAAATTTAGAACTTAACACCAATCACAAAACGGCGATTATGGCCTTAAAATATTTAAGGAGTAAACATAAAAAATGGGGCTTGAAGACAAGCACCCACTACGGCAACTTATGAGAGAGTGCGACAAACCAGGAGGTGGTATACCCCTTAACATTACGTTTTGTAGCAAAAAACCAAAATGTGTAGCCTAAGTGGCTGCAAGAACACCAGCAGAACTATAAAATTTTAAACAAGCAAATCAGAAACAAAAAAATTCTTTTCACGAAAATGACAAAAAATTTTGGGTTGCTTTCTTAACAGAATACGATGTAAATTAATGCGTAGAACACTGTAGTACTAACCCTTTCTTCGGATTTCTCAAAATTGCTGCATTAACTACGTTTTTCCCATTAGAATAAGCTTTATTTCCTTACAACTTCAAGTGGGCATAATGATTCCACAGTAAAATTTTGATGCAACTTATTGCATGTCTTTATTCTACACCTCTGTAAAGTATGTAACAGCTGCATTAAGGTGACCATAGTTTTACAGAGAATGTTAGCAACATAATGTAAATATCAGAGCGTGAAAACGTTAGTTGCAATATTGCAATTTTTTTACAGACATTACAGGATATTATGATAGCACATTTTTTGAGAATGTTTGTGTTTTAATAATATATAAAAAGTAATATAAAAGAAGATAATCGACTATCGTTTAGCATATACAAATTTTCAAAATTTTTTTTACAATACCGCTAACAAAATTTTGAAAATTTGTATTACTGAATCAAAATGTTGGAATACTAGAAAAATTAAATTATTAAATTTAGCTAAAACTTCCTAAGAACTACTTTTAATATTGATACTCTTAAAGCTCTGGTCAGATTAGTCAGTTTCATCAAACTTGACAAACACGTTCAGTTTGATCAAATTTTTATTAAGAAAGGTGTAAAAGGTTCTACCGTTCTTTCCATCAAACAGCAGAGTGCGATCTTTGTATTTTATCCAATTATTTGCTATTTGTTATGTTGTTGTTATTTTTTTATTTACGTTATTTTGTTAATTCTTGTTGGACTTTAATCGTATTTGGTCAAGACGTCAGTTAGCTGCTAAATGAACGTTGTGGAAATGGTGTTTTTGATATTTTTTACTTTATGTAAACATATTGCTCTTTCCTAAATCATAGAATGTAAACAAAAACAATACAATAATGAATAACAGAAAATGACTAAAGCCTTTATTACTTTGATCAAACAAGTTCATGAATTTCTTGTTCAGTTTGTTCCACTTCTTGTCAAATGATATAAGGACCTTTTACACTGGCCAATAAATTCATAAACTTGTTTGAAATTTTACAGTACAAATAAATTTGGTATTTAAATATAACCCAACAAACAAAATCGTTATGGCCGATAGATCGCCATTAGACACCTTGCCGAAAGCTACATTATTGAAACCATGCTGTAAATTATGGTCCGGCCTCCATATGTCCCCCTGGTCTAATTTCGGCCGTTTGCACCGGCCGCTTTATGCCGGCAATCAGTGCTTCGTCGGGCTAGACTCCGGCCGTACGTATTTGTCGGTACTGTTTCATAATCTGACATGTATCGGAGTGGTATCTAATATGTTACATTTCCATCATAAGGACCGCAACGGCAAATAGAGAGGCAATTAATTTCATGAAAAATGTGAGAAAAAACATTTTATTTAAAGTAGAAAAACACGCACCAAAGCATTTGAACAATAGCAAACAAGAAAAATCAAAACAAAATATGAATATCTAATTTTTAAAAATATATATAGGTTTGTGTAACTAACTATTTTATACGAAACAGCTGACGATCTTTGGAATATTAGAAGTAAGGAGAGTTTAATTATCAGTTATTACAAACAGTGCTGAACTAGATTCACGAGGCTTCTGAACGTGGTTCTGGCTCATCTTCTTTTTTGTATTACACTTACACAGCTTGCACCAACGATTACTACCGCCATAAATAAAATAATTTAGTTGTATAATTCCCAATATCAACTTTAGCCTGTATACATTATAACTTGCTTGATACGATAAACTTAACGGATTATGATGAATAATATGTATTATGGTTATTCCGCACCGGGAAGTTTTCATTGATTGTTTTATACTTGATGTCAAACTAAACATCTAGAGGCAAAAACGCCACGTTTGTAGTCCTGAAACACCCTGGAAAAATGATGAAAATTAGAACACACTAGTTCAAACCCCGCATTTCGGATAGGTGGTAAAAATATAGCTTATGTAAACAAACAATTTGTCTACATGAGCCCAAGCTTCCTGGTGTACCCCCCTCCTCCAAACTGTCTCATTCTCTCCCACAATTCGATGCTGATTCCAATTATATACTTAGTTTTGCCTTGGAATTAAGGTCAGAAGTCTATAAAGCAATTTGCCAACGTTCTATACTTCCATCTACTATGTCATATATGACCCATTGGATTTAAAAACAATATATCTATTTGGAACTTCCATCATTAAAAACGTTTGAAATTGGATTACCGAAATCACCTTGAAACCTTAGCTTCAAATCAATAATAAAAACAAACGGAGGTTATCAGCCACAGTGACCAAGGTTCTTAAGTGTGCATTTTTGACAAATATCCGTTAAATCAAAGTAAAAATAGTAAACAAGTAATAAAAATAAACAGTAAAAAAGTGCGGAAAAGAATAACTGAAAAAGAAAGAAAAATAATTAAAAACATTTTAAAATTGGATTACCGAAATCACCTTGAAACCTAATCTCCAAATCTATAATAAAAACCAACACTTCAGTGTTTTATTTCTAGCAGCTAACTTTATCTTTCAGTATAAAGCGAATATAGCGTTACTCATCTAGGTACGTGTAGTCTGAGGTCTGGCAAAGATCGTTATTCGACCAATCTCCATATCCATATCCTTCAGACACACAAGTGGTCCCACCAGGATCCTCATGGAAGCATCAGTTTAAGTAACTAACTATAAAACTGGTATTTGTTTGCATGACAGATTGAAAATCCCAAGTTGAGAATTATTGTTAATCTATTCATGCACGTCATTAATTAGATGACGAGGCATTTATCTATCATAACAAAATTATAGTATAAGTCCCGTCAAATAAAAAAGAAAGAAAAAAAAAGAAAAAAACGTACGATAAATATACTTATGTGGGGACCACAAACACGGGCTATCCCCACACATACAAAATCATCCCTCCTACAAGCCGAGGACGCGCCAACAGCCCCTATAAGAAGACGGCTCGCGCAGAAAAGAGACACTGTCAGTTGGGCCTTAAACTAACAGAGTCACTAACTGGCGCGTATAACCCAGTGAAAGCAACCACCGGCGCGTATGGCCCGGAGCAACCACCGGCGCGTATGGCCCGAAACAACCACCGGCGCGTATAGCCCGGAACAACCACCGGCGCGTATAGCCCGGCCTACCCACTGGCGCGTCTGGCCCAGTGCCACGCCTGGCCCAGGGATCACGCCGCCACACAACTGAGGGTAGGTCGGTGCCCCCCGCAGCAATCAAGGCACCACAGGGGTCGCGCCGAGAACGACGCCGACAGCGGAGCCAGTGTCGCCGTTACCTCCATCGCCGCAGAAGACGACGGCACCCATGTCCATACGCACGCCCACAGCAACGGGAACCACCACGCCGCCTACCTCGCCGCCCTCCTGGAAGTTGCGCCTCATCGAGCTGCCGCCACCGAACATCTACCATTTCGTTGACGGCATCATATTACGGAGGCAGGATCCACTTCGTCGACGATGTTAATATCAGTTGTTAATATGTAAATATGTAGAGTGTAATAAAATGTTCAAGTTCACGCGTAAATAAAATCAACGGTGGGGCAAACCACCCCCCCACCCAACTTAAGTTTTAATAACGCAAAACCCTTGACGGGTCCATGTATGTACCTTGTTTTTCAAAAGGTCGCTGCGCGGTCGTTCTTTATTAACGTTGAAATACTGGAACCTAAAACTAATAATTTGCTTGAAAAAGGATAAAACTAAAACGTGGGTTTTCGAACAAAAGTTATAGATAATATAAATAACATTTCCAATACTTTTTTTTCATAACTTTTTTTGTATAATCAGTATAATTAAGATTCTTGGAGATTCAGTTCAACCAATTAATTTGGAAAAGTATCTCAGCAATTGGAGATCTACCACGAAGAAGGAAAGATACTAATTTGTAAAATACAAAAGGACGCTTTTCCGAAGAAGTGAAGAATTTAGAGGAAATTCAGGTGCAGATTGAAAACGGCAGACTGTACCATGTGAAGAGAAAGGACAGAATAGAATTTAGCTACCCCATATACTTGCTTAATCAGCACTCCCTGGTAGATCAACTATAATACTTGACATGCACCAGACTTATTATCATGCCGGAGTCCAAGTCATCTTCGGGGAATTTGCGATAAATGTATTGGATTCCTTCTTCTCGCACAGAAAGTCCTCAATAAATGTGTTTCCTCTGTAGGAGGTTGATGCTAAGGTTAACACCCTTGAGGTGGAACCAGTCGAACGTGTCCAGGATGCAGAACAATTTCAGACACTGATGTGGATTTGATGGGACCACTGTTTTACAGAAAGGAATGACATCTACAGATGACTCCAGCTTGATCCTATCTACCGAAGCTTTCTCGAAGTTCCTGCAGAGGTTCATCTCCGAGTTTGGGCGTCCCGACACCGTTATGAGCTACAATGGACTGAGAAGAAATAAGAAAGACTAGTGAAGTTTTTCAAATCCGCTGGAAAAATTAAACCCAGACACTGCAAACTGATATGATGGATTCTGGCAGGAGTCGTGAGAAGTGTGAAAAGGTTGCTCCGCCATAGAAATTTTTTTCACGATCAGATCTGCACCGTTTTGGCAAAACTCACAACTACCATCAACAATTTGTTAGTGACGACGTCGAGGCTCTCACCCCTGCCCATTTTTTATGACCACGGAGTTGTAGGCTGTTTCAGAAGAAAATGTAGTTCAGAGACTATGAGTTATGCAGAATCCTCTTGCCCAAGTTCAGGAAGGAATATACCCCTTTTGGTTCAAAAGAAAAGAAAGCCCTTGTCAAGCCAATTGCAAAGGGGTTCTCGTCGGATAGGACGATAAAAACCGTTTCACAAGTGCTTTATGGAGAAGCTACTGGCTCATATAATCAAAGGTATGGTCAGTGTATAGGATCGCCATCAGGGTGAAAACCCAATAAGGAATCATCATATGCGACCATTGCAGCGTCTGTATCCACTAGAAATTTCAGCGTTTGAAAATGGCCAAGCAATGAAAAGGAAAACGTTTCCTTTAAAATCGCGAAAGAGAAAGAAGCCCTGGGACTAAATTACCATCTGGAGTAAGCGTATTGTCAAGAAGCCCTGAAAATGTGCGGAGTGGAAACATATTTATTATTGTTAGCGAGAAAAAGTAATTTTTAATTCAAAATTATTGTAGTTTAAAGAATTATTGGGAGAATATTGCAGAAGATAGCTAAGGTTTTAAAGCATCATTGTACTCCCCTCAATTTCATATTGTTTGTATTACGCCAACGTAAAATAAAACAAAATGTTTTTCCTCGTATATTGTATAGGAAAAAAATGAATGAATAGCTTTATGTGAAGAAAAGACTTGTCGAAGTGTCGAAAAAAGTCAGAAATGAATTGTCAAGAATTTTAATAATTGATGGAAGTGTACTGAAATAAATTGTTAAAACAAAATAACAAAACCCTAATTGCCAAACGTTTCGTCACCTATCGTGTATCATCAGGGCGAGCAACATACAAATAAAAGGTCAAAGTAGACTACTAAAAGTCAGATAAACAACTTGTCAATATAGGCAGGTTCTACACTAACAATGGGTATTATACAGGGTGTCCCGAGTTAATTTTTACATCGGAAAACCCAACATCAAGCCCAAAATTCTAAGCGAAAAAGTCCAAATAACATATGGTCGGAAACGTACCGTTTTCACACAATTCCCAAAATATCGCATCAGCGCAATAGTTTTCTCTTTATTTGTTGAGCGTACGCAAGACAGAGAGAAAAGATCGTGCTCGAACTAATGTTTTCACGCGCCGTTTGCGTATGAGACATTTTGTGGTGTACGCCTTCGATGTAAACAAACTTTGGACAGTCCCATGTCACTGGTGTTAGATTTTTGTCGCGTCAAGCTGTCGAATTGGGAGAAAAAAGCAGAGCCGAGTAGTTGGTGGTCGTGGGAAGCGAACCCGCATCGAGGCGGTTACAGTAGAGCAGCTCGCAGTTATCGACCATCAAACTAGAGAGGCATATCAAATGTTGCGCGCTTTTAGCGCTCATTGGCCAGCGATAATTTTGGGAGTTGTGTTTTTGGGACTTTTTCGCTTAGAATTTTCGGCTTGATGCAGGGTTTCCGGATGTAAAAATAAACTCGGGACACTCTGTAAAAACGCATCCCTAACAACTTCAATAGCGGTTTCAAAACCTTCACTTTTGTAGATTTCTATCGTTAACCCCGCCCCCTCACCTATTTCAAACCAATCAAGTCGACCCCAGACAGCATGGTTTATTCCTTGATTATTCCCTTTTTAACATGCCTACAATATCCGATTATTCGGACATTTCTGAAATATTCCTAAGCTAATTTATTAGGGATATTCCTGGATAAGAATATTCAAGAATTTGGAATATAATAAGCATTATTCCTTGAATCATGCAATTGAATGTTCGTACATTATTCCATTACTGCAATATTTTTTTAGCAGATTCTCCAAATCATTTCAGTATTGTTTTATTGACACATTGAAAATGAAAAATAATATCAAAAATAAAGTAGTTCGACCTTCATATAAAATATACGTCATTATAGCAGCATTTGATAGATGCTAATGGCGCCCTATTACAAAGTCATGTTACATTCTTCACCTTATAATGACGTCTTGACTAATGATGGCAACATATTTTTTTCTTGTTTAAATTATTCATAACCAATGTTTTATTTAAAACACATATGTACGTTTTCTCTGAGGATGACCTATATTTAATTTGAAGGTCGAAACTAGTCACACTACGTTATTTTTTATTTCTATGAAAAACTTTTTAAATACAAGTATTGGCCAGATAAAGTACTTAAGTTTTATTTTTATTAGTAGCCACACTAATAATGAATTACAAGATCAAATAATTAAATTAAAGAAAACTTCTTACACTGGGAGACCTACATTTTTCACAATTATTAAGCTTACATTTTTCACGTTATTATACGACAACGGCCATATCATGTTAAAAGCAACGGTTCTCCACCTATCATCGAAGTTAAGCAACGTCGGGCGCGGTCAGTATTTGGATGGGGTGACCGCGCTTCCATTGATGATACGCATATGAGAAAAGGGTTCACACTGAATTACGAACTTCATTTATAAATAAATTAGGGAGTTTTGTTTGCCCCTTCTGCGCAAGCCTCTAATATAGAATATTTTATTAATTATTCTATGAATGATCTATGGAAATATTCAAGGAATAATAAAAAGCGGACATTAGCATATTCTGGGATCATACCAGAATAAGTATGAATATTTCTAGCATTTTCAGGAAATATATCAATCATCCCAAAGATTATTTATTAAATATTCCATGATTATATAATGCTGTCTGGGACATTTCTCTTCTATACGGGGTATTTTCCTAATTACTCAGACTTCTTTCAGTCTAGAATCTGCAGCTTAGTTGACAGGTTGATTACCTGACGTTTAGAAGTCTACCTTGAACTTAAGTTTGTTTGTTTCAAGTTTCTCGCCCTGATGAAGCCCCTTACGATAGGTGGCGAAACGTTACTTTCCCATTACGTTACCATTTCGACAGGTTTTAAATTTTATTTTTACATTTTTCTACAATAGTTGTTACAGGTGTATGCCGTGACCTGTGAATCAAAAAGCAAAAGAGTACATTACAGGGCCATAGCCGACATAGTTAGCAAAACCCCTTGTTTGTATACAACACAAAAACCACAACATTAGGTTACAAACTGTTCTGGCTTGGTTTAGTTGAATGAAATGTAAAACAGTTACCGGTGTCTGCTATGGCTTAGTGGTAGATCATTAGTGCAGACACCGGTTTTTAAAAAAAAAAATGTATTAGTACACAAATACATGGACTTTAAAATTCCTTGTTGCTTTCATTATTTATTTTGTACTATCTAATCTCTAAGAGTATAAAGTCAATGAAACAATCATTAAACAGAAAAAAAAAACTTGTAGCATGACAGTTCGGAAAAGCAACTTGTAGTCGACATTTAATAAATACAAGTATTAAGAAAGTATTTATTTTTTGAAATAATCAGAACACAACTTGGTAAATAAAAATTACAAATTAAATACAAGTTACAGTTAAAAATAAAGGGTTACAACTTTAATTTTTGTCAATATTAATGTAGTGTTACTTTCAAGGCACATTTATGGAATGATCGATCTTGTCAATTAAGCCAATATTACAAGAACAACCTAAAACTAATACTATATGAACGATTTTTTTTTGCTATTACCCCAAGTGTCAAAAAGAGCCAAAATAATAGTTTTTCTTACAACAGTTAATAAATGTGCTCAACAATATTAAAACACATCATTGACGACACATTAACCTAATAGTAATTAAAAATTCTATACAGTTTTAAAGATTGTAACCCTAAGCCGGTTGTGAATGTGCCCCTTTCTTGCCAATGAGAGACTTATGAATGTGTGGAATTACACCTCCACCAGCAATGGTAGCCTTAATAAGACTGTCCAATTCTTCATCTCCTCGAATTGCCAACTGTAAATGACGTGGTGTAATTCTCTTCACCTTAAGATCTTTCGAGGCATTTCCTGCCAATTCCAAAACCTGAAATATTCGGAATTAATTTCTCAGACTTCGAAGTAAATTATTCGAAAATCATTAAAAAAGCCAGAATTGGAAATTTTAAACTTGAGCGGGAAATCGATAACATAATCATAACAAACATGGCTGCCATTCTAATTACTCACCTCGGCGGTTAGATATTCCAAAATAGCGGCTGAATAAACAGCGGCGGTAGCTCCAACACGTCCATGGCTTGTAGTACGATTCTTTAAATGTCTGTGGATTCTTCCCACAGGAAACTACAAAATGCTTAAATTAACAAGAGTTTTCATCCCAACCACAAATAAAAATTGCTTTATAACGCTATAATTCACTCGAATTTTACCTCATTCTAAATAAAAATAAAACGTACCTGTAATCCAGCACGGGCCGAACGAGAAACCGCTTTAGCTTTCGCTTTACCCGAATCTTTACCAGCTTTACCCCCAGCCTGTAAAACAGATAACGCCATTATCAGTACACATTAAATTTTGTTTGCACTTTAACTAATTTCCCTGACGTTTACGTCGATAGCACAAGTGCCCGACACACTCACCATTATTAAAAAAACGAATTCACACTGAAAATATCGAAACCGTAGCTACACACTACTTTCTCCACAACCGTTCCGACCAAAGTAATGTAAGCATACGCGCCAAACAAAAATGATCGCACAACGCAAACGCCGTGAGATCACGTGCACACGCCAGCCAATCAATTCATTTTGCAGAAATCAAATTGCCATTGATTTAACCGACTTATAGCGTGGCATGGGAAGTGCGATAGTGATTAAACGCCCGGCAACGTTAATTTAGAAAAAAAAAAATAATATTTTTTCATTAGAAAAATTAAGCAAAGTTTTTCATTTACATCAATTTACAATCGTTTAAACAAATCTTACAAAATTTAGTTTTAAATTATATTTTTACAAACAAAGAAAAAATATTTAATAAATACCTATCGCATATGCGTATTATTTCTTATACACTTATTAAATTGTTGCGATTTAGCGTGACTGAATCTATTTTTCCTCGCCAACCGTTAAGTTGTCAAACGTCTTAAACCCCAGTGCTTTTTCGATACTTTTTGTAATATTAACGTGCAACGAGAATATAAACATAAATTTATACACTAGCAGACACAAATTGTTCGAAAACATTAATAATCATTAAAACAATCCTAACTCTCATATTTATCAATTGACTCTGCAGTTTCTTCTTTTCCATATCTTCTACTGGAGTTTTAGGATAAATCAAAAAATAAAATCTGCAAAAGCTCCTCATTATTTCTCTTAATAGCTATCGCTACCACAATTCAAATTTGCGGAGAAGAAATAGAAAAATATGAATTTTTATTTTAACACGTTGAATTTCAGAGCTATAAAAAAGTTCTTTGATAATTTACTGATAGCTTTTTTTTTTTTAAATAAAATTATATCAAACATTTGCAGAAAGCTTCTCATAAGCTCTTGTATTTAAGTTCCTATACAATCCAGCAGCTTTATGGAGTATAGCGGTTAAAACATTTTGTCACTGAATTAAGAATAAATTCCCGGAAACCAGTTCTTAACTATTAATGTTTAACTGTTTACCCCATGCAGTATTGCCTTATTGACAAAAAATAACAACATTTTTGGTGTGTACTTCTTGAGCAGAAATTTCCACAAGTTCTTGTTCTTTTTCTTTTGTGGTATTTAAGAGTACACCTCAACTTCTTATTAACAATATCAATTGATATGTCACTTGGCCGAAGAAGCACTCGCATATCAGAGTCGCCACTCACTGGAACTGACGTTTTTCGCTTAAAAGTACCCACCTACAAAAACTAAATATTTAAGTGCATGAACGAGGACTCCTTATGTACCATCTATCCTGACAAAACAAGTATTCAATATAAAAGAAAGATTAATTTTTTCTTAATTATTTAAGGAAGCATCAACTTCTAGGGTTATTAACTTCCATTTACGGTATCAAGGTAGTAGTGTAATGTAGGTAGGTACACTCTACATATTTTTGTACATATTAATGCTTCTTAGGAATGTCAGTGTATTTCGTATTCTTTGAAGGTTAGATACATTTTCTTTAATTTCTATTGTACAATCTACGTTGGACATTGAACTGGGGACAATCACAAAGTATTTGCGTAACGGTTATATTTATATTACACATATTTGAGCAGGTGCTGATGTGTAATAGCTGTATGGCCAATGCGCAACCTGTGGGTAATCACTGTTTCTTGCCTGGAGAGTTTAAGTACAGGATAAGCAGATCTCACGTCTGGTTTTATCGCAGCGAGTTGGGTATTACACCTTCTTCAGTTTTGGAACCGTCTGTATAAATGAAAGTTGCTTCCGATATTCGTAGCAGAGTTCATTAAAAGTCTGGTGGTAAAACGTTTCTGGCAGATATTGTAGGTTAACTATTATATGTATATCGGGCATTGTCCACGGCGGTAATTCGTTGGGGCTTCATTAATTAATTTAGAGATATGTATATCTAGCAAGTTCATACATTTCCGGAAACGTACACCACTACGTCGGGTTATAGTCGGTCTTGGCGAATATTCGCTTCGAGTCTTGAAGAGAAATCGATAGTTTGAATTATCGGGGTGTGCTCGTATCCCTGACATGTAACCCGTAATTAAAGCGGCCCTTCTCTGGTACAACAACATTAATCCCGTTTTGCAATTTAGGCTCTCCACCGGACTAGTAGGAAAAACTCCTATACAATAACGTAGTCCCAGGTGGTGTACAGTATCTAAACTACCTAATAAGCTGCTACGCGCCGACGAATATACTACGCATCTATAGTCTAATCGTGATAATACGACAACCCTATATATGCGTATCAAGTACTTTGGTTCTGCTCCCCATTTTGTATGAGCTAAAATTTTAATTTCGTTAATCGATCGACAACATTTATCCTTTAACAAGAATATGTGGAAAGCCCACGTTAGTTTGTCATCAAACATCATACCCAAAATGTATGCATGACGCAGAAATCTAATGACACGGTCGTTTATCAACAGTACTGGATCATAGTGCGGAGTACTAAGCCTACAGAAGTGTATGGTACTAGTTTTTCTTCCGAAAATATAAATCCTAGGTTTTCTACATTTTTAATTATCTTATTTACAAACTCCTACAGTTTGCGTGTTATTTCTCCTACACTTTTACCCGAATACATGATCGCCAGGTCATCTACATATAGACATTTATCAACACACAGGTCTATATCTGCAGCCAAGTCGTTAACAGCAATAGCAAGCAAGGTACAACTCAGGGTGGAACCTTTGGGTACCTACTCCATTTTCCAGGATACGAGAAAAAGACAGGTGGTTCCCCACTCTTACCCGAAATGGGCGGTGCGTAAAAAACGATTTCATGAAATTCAGCATGTTACCTCTGATTCCGTAGCTGCGAAGTTTTTGCAATATTCCGTATCTCCACGTCATATCATATGCCCATAACGGTACTACAATGGTTTCTTTCCATTCCTTGGGGTAAGTACCTTCATTCCAGAGCTTGTTATAAAGTTCTAACAATCTTTTTTTTATTTCAGGTTTTAACATTTCATTTGAGATAATGTCTGTACCTGAAGAAGACAACTTCAAGTCATATAAAGCCGCATCGACTTTTTGAATGGATAAAGGTAAGTTGTAATTATACAGTTCGTTAGGATATGTATCTAGTTCAGTTTCTCTTTCCAGCTTAGTATGGTAGTTTGCCGACGAGCTGACGCTTTCAAATTGCGTGGATAAAGCTTCTGCAATTTCTTCCACCCGTTGATATGATCGTTTATCTCCATACAGGTAGGTATATTTTATTCAGGTTTATATATCACAGCCTTGATCTTTCTCCATATACATCGCTCAAATTTGCATCTGATGTAATTGACGACGTGTATGCGTTCCAGCTATCCCTTTTACATTGTAAAATGACTTTTCTTGAATTTGCCCGGGCTTTTTTGAAGGTAATTAGATTGGAAAAAGTGGGCTCTTTTTGAAATCGGTTAAAAGCTCTTTTTTTCGTAGAAATTGCGTACTTAACCTGCGGACACCATCAGGGTACAGCTCGTTTAACTGGACCATCTGCAGTTTTGGTATGGCTTTATCTGCAGTTTTTATAATTGCCCGAGTTATATGTTCTAAACTTGCAGAATCTGGGGCGAACAACTGTCCTCAAAAACTGTTCCAGTGTTCTATGATCATCAGAAAGGGCTCACTGGTGTGTAAATCATTGTCAACCCACCACTTCAAAGATGCTGCTAGTAAGCACGGTGTCATGGTATGGTCAATGGCAGAGAAGTTGTTCAATTTCTTATTGAAGTGTGTCGCAGAGCAGATATTAAGTAGCACTACTTCATCCCTTTCTAGCCAGTTTTGCAAGATACGAACCTTATCATCGGTTCTTGAAGAACCCCACAGCGTGTTATGAGCGTTAAGATCACCCAGTAATATGAAAGGGAGCGGGAGTTGTTCAACGACTCGTTGGATATCTGTAATTTCCCAATTTTGGTTTGGTAAGTATATATTACATACTGTTACCTTAACTGGTAGAATCAGTTCAACGGTGACCGCTTGGAGTGCAGTATTTAATGCTATCTCTCGAAATCTAACGCCATTTTTTACGAGGATAGCAACCCCTCCGCTTGCCCGTTTATTGACTTCACAATCTCGCGTAACTACCGCATACTCTCTAAGAGTGTATGGTTGTCCAAGACGCAAATGAGTTTTTTGTAGACATTGGTTGGTGTTTTTGCAACAACATTTTTATATAACAGTAGTTATATGGACACATCCTTAACAATTCCATTGTATTATTTTGTTAAACGTCGTGAATTTTGTTTTTTGATGTGTGGTAGGTATGCAAAAGATTTAATAAATATGTGTAAAAATAACAATTACTACAAGAAAAAATAAATAAATGTATCTAAAAATATCACAGGTAAATATCACAGATAAATATCACAGCTCTCATCGTTATCACTTGATTTGGGACAACCGTGAGATTCGTGCCACGAACATCTAGGTTTTCCTTTAGGCCACCCTTTTTTTCGTTTCTCTTGCAATTTAGCTTTCTCTACAGCCTCTTCATCTATAGAGGTAATGAATGTTATGCTAGGAGATGGAGAAGTCTCCTTTCGTTTCGCTCCTTGTGTATGTTCAGAAACTACACTGCTTTTTTCAATTACCTGCCGAACATCTTCTTCAACGTCTGTTGCAGAAACTTGGGTATCTATATCCGTAACACGTGCATTTACAGACTGACTGGATCTACAAGTTCATCAACTACAAAACATGACTTAGGTGCTCCAACCAATAATGGTATTAATTCCTTTATCAATGATTGGGTATCGACCTTCATTGGTGTAGCCGTAGCTTTAGCATATGATTTCTTTTTGGCTTCGTAATATGGTATATTTTCTTTTACTTTTAATTCCTGAATGATTATTTCTTGTTTATACACCGGACAGTCACGTGAAGTAAAGTGCTCTTCGTTACATTACAGAATTTTTCTTCATGAGAAGCTTTACCACATCCACAAACTTGTTGGCCTTTGCATCTTCTTGATGTATGGCCAAACTTTAAACACCGATAACATCGCATTGGGGACGGGACGCACAACCTGACAGGTAACTGGTAAAATGCCGCTTTTACTTTAGAGGGTAGTTTCGGTGTACTAAAGGTTAATACATGGTTGGCAGTATCATGAACTTCATTAATTTTAGTTTTGATTCACCTAAACTTCAGTCACTCCTTGGTCTTTCAGCTCTTCCACAATTTTCTCTACAGTACAATTTAAAAGATCCCTGCAGTTTATCAGACCTCTAGAAGTGTTAAGGGTTTTATGTGCAGTTACTTCTACTTCAAAACCTCCAACCTTAGTTGTTTTTAATATTTTATCTGACTGTGCCGCTGTTTTCACCATCAACCCTTCTCTGACCTTCCTAATATAATTTTAGTTCTGCAACTAATCCGTTCAAAGTTTTCTGTATTAGAAAGGAATTCTCTTTAGAGAAATCTCCTTTCTTCTTCTTCACGATCAAGAACCGGGGAGACACCACCTCTCCTTGGCAACGGTCCAGTTTGGCAGAGCTCTGTCGTATCGGCAGCTTAGTGCCGGTAATATCAAACTTAGGGGATTTATACGACAGTGGCCTCCTGGCCCACTGAAGTGCTCGAGACCCCGGGTTCGCTAAGCCCGTACCTGCTGACGAGCAGGCCCCTGGGGAGGAAAATTAATATAATAATAATAAATTTGTAGGTTATTTATTATTATAATATTAATATAATAATAATAATACATTTGTAGGTTATTTATTATTATATTAATCTTCCTTTTAGATTGACCTGTATAATATCTCTTTTATACTCGCATTGGAAATATATTCTATCCTTAAACCACATATAAAAAGAGGCAGTTAAAAATGACAATCGTGAGACCAGCTTTTTTAGGGCTTGCTCAGACATTCAAAATGAATCCACGTACCAAAATTCGGGATCCAGAAAAATGTAAGCAAAAAGTTTAATCTGTCTGGAGTAGTATGTAAAATCGGAAAAGTTCCCTTGCCTATGATACAGAGTGTTAAGGTAATAATTAATGATTTTCATCCAGTTATCTTTCCAATATATTATATATAATGTTTTATATGCCGTTCTATTCATTGTGTCCAATTACAGTATAAGCTGTCAACATTGACGTTACCTCAATATGCATATAAGCGTTTAAGGGATATTTCGTAGGAATATTTTTATGGAGCGACATTCTTTATTTTACATTATAAGAAAAAGTCTCCTGCCACTAGACGAAAATCATTAATTAACACCTTTAGTTTTACTTTACAGAAAAGTAAAGTTTGCGTTAGCGAAACGTTAAGAAGAAATTCCAATCAACAACGGTTTTTAAACCCCAATCTAGTCAACACTAGTTCAAAAGTATAATAGTCCAGTCAATCTAGTCCAAAATGGGCAAACAGAGGAACTAAAAATACTAGTTCCATTTATATCAGGAAAATGTAGGGAGAGTCCCCTAAACAAGAAAAAATAAAATCCCTCTAAATTCCCCTAGGGAGTTGGGGAACTTTAAATGTGCGTTTTTTCAGTTTTTCGCTATTAACTCAAAAACGGTGCTTTCAGTAAAAAAGTTTTTCAGTACAAAATGAAAGCTTATTAAATTTGCTACAAATTTCGTTATATACATTTTTACGAAAAACTACATTGCTTTTGAGCTACCAGCTTTGGAAAGGTGGTAATTTTCAAAATATTGTTCTTACATTTTTGTCTTCTAAATCTTTTTTCATTTATTTTATGAGAAAAAAGTCATAATAAAACGTTTACAGCATTAAATTCCTTACTGCCCGAACAGCTTTTAATTATCACGTTAAAAATCACAGTAAAAAAATACAATATAAAAGCATGTCAAAAACATTATACTTACCAGTATGATTTGTATCATATTTAATGGCAGTTTCACTAAATAGCTGTTACCAACTACCAAATTTAACACAATGTTAATTTGCGGGCGGTCGGATTACCCAACAACACCATATATCCTACCCACTAAACACAAAAACATTACATAAACGAAACTTTAACATCACAATGTTACATTGTAACATTTCCTTTTAAAGCAGTTCAACGTTTATTGAATGTTGATATAACAGATTGTGTCAAGGTAAAAAATCTTAACGTGGTTTTCCCAGTAGGCTTATTCTATAGGTCTGTTATGATTCTGTTTAATTGCATAATAACAAATACTATATAGCAAGGGTTTGGATTCATAAAAGCGATAAAAATTAAAAAACAGTAAAAAAATTTATTCGTCCGATTCATAATCTTCAATTACTTCTTCTTGCTGTTCTTCTTCTTCTTCTTTTTTTTGATTTCCTTCTTTATTCGGGGTGTAAGTAAATTGGGTCAATAGCGATGTATTGCATGTCTCTTCGTTGGTAGCAAACGAATTCTCTACTGTTTGTTGGCGATTCAACATTAGAACACGACTGGCCTTGACAACTCGTACATTCCAGAGAACAAAACACTTCAATTTTTTTGCAACCACATTTAACACTGAATTTTACAGTTGCAAATTGCGTTTAGCTGTTTTTCCGGCGCAGGTGGGAGTAACGTCTGAATTGGAAAAAGACCAAGAAGAAGATCAACAAGAAGAAATAATTGAAGTAATCGAACGAATAAATTTTTCTTCTTTTTCATAGATAATTTTATGATCTACAATTTTTGTCTGAAGTAATTTTACGATAAAACTTACCGTTTCTGTGAAAATCCGAAAAACTAATTTTTTGACTAAAGAACTCTCTTACTGTGAAGCACCGTTTTCGATTTAACAGCGAAAAATTGAAAAAAACCCACATTTACAGCCCCCACCCCCAGCAGCATGCTTCGGGATTTGGAGGGACTTTTTCTGACTTTTTCTTGTTCATTGAACTCCCTCCTACACATTCCTGATAAAATTGGAACTAGTATTTTTAGTTCCTCTGATATTCCTATTTTGATTGGACTATTTGTAAAATGAGACAGTAGCCATAGAATAACATTATTCCGTATATAAAGATTTGATCAATTTCATCAGTGAAATTATGATGCTAATAACATTATGCAATTACTAGAAAATATATAATACACTTGTGTTATTTATGGTGTTGCATGCTGCTTGGTTACCTGTCATAGTTATCGACAAAAACTTTTAATTTACATTGTAAAAAATTTCATTCTTTTACGCACGATTAAGATAAAGTACCCTCCACACATAATTACTTATTAATTAACGTGCTCCTTACAGGTCTAGAGGTAAATATACATATAACGTCCTTATTTTGTGAAACCGATAAAATCTTGAACCAATGCAATGAAAGTCAGAACATAACGGCTTAGATGTAAATCATTAAAATCGCTCGCAATTTGTACTGACTACCAGTTATGACACATATGTACAACCTATAAAAGTTTTGCTTATACTATAAAGATAAACTAATAATAACAATTGCTCAATAACGATAGTGCTTAAACAGCTATTTTGTTTATATTAATGAATATATTGATATAAAAAAGTTGACTGTGTAACACTATTGATATATACAATCGAGTAAATTATTACTACAACACTTAATCACAGACATTCCATTCGCATAAATAATCTGTAATTTACTGCTAGCGTCTGCTAAAATTGCAATTGTTTAAAATTGTTTGTAATATAAATATAAAATGAGAAAGTTTGAAAATAATAAGTGGATAAAACGAATAACAGAATAAATCCCAATGGGTCGAAAGAAATTCCGAAGAAGAAGAAGAATATGACGAAGTTATGGAAAGACTACACTTACAAGAAGAATAATGGGAAATCTGAGCTCAGTGGAGAGACGATTGACACCGCAGCAGTGTCATAACAAGACTTTCAAATGTCTTCGTGTGACAAAAAAATGACGCACTTTTTCTATACTATTTTGCTGGTATTTACTATAATAGTACATTAAAGAACTAGTTTCAGAAGACGCAGTTTGTAAGACGAGTATGAGTTGCTAAAATACCTTCCGAAACAAATTCTTTATACTATTTTTTCTACTTTGGGCTTTTCAGGTTGATTTTAAAATAAAATTTTGCGAGTTTTTAAATTTAAGGAATTTTGAAGTATAATTGCTAGGGTGACAATATTTTCATTAAATTTTGGTTTTAAATCCTAGAACATTTATCATATGTTTAATTTTAAAAAAATGGGTAGAAATAAAATCAGTAGATAAACAAATCTACTGACCATTAATTACGATTTAAATTAACGCGCGCCGAACGTAACGACAGCTTTGACGTTTAATATGAAATCAGTGTTACCACCGTTCGAAATAAAAATTGTTCTATTTCTAGAAAGAACTCAATTTTTTGTAAAAAAACTCATTTGGGTGCTTTTTATAGCTCTGTAAGCGACCAAAAATAGAAAAATGTGTTTAAAAATAACCATCAAAGATTGATGTGACAGTTGTAACATTAGGTTAGATGGGCTCGCCAACTTTAATTATTAAAATTTATGTAATTCCTAAAAAAGTATAGAAAGAAGATCTCTTTCCGTATCGTCTACAACACGGAAACAAAATTGCGAAATGAAAAAATAATGTAACTTGATACTGTAGCCATAGAGTTACAACAGTGAGATGATACCAATATAGCTATATAACAGTTGCGAAAGTTATTTTCTATTCATGTGTTTTCGGTAGAGATCAAAGTTTCAAAAATAAATTGAAAATTTGCAAAAAAAGTGTATGAAAAACATTCCCAAACAAATATTCTGGAAATAAAAGAAAAAGAAAAACGATTTAAGCAGTCTGATACAAAATCCAATATGATCTTGGATCATCGAATATCGACATCCAAGTTAAAATCTCTAACTATCGGTACTGTGAGCGATAAAGTTGCAATGAAACGCAAACTTAATACAAATTTACTTAAAGATAAATTAATAAAGATAATTGTAAAGAGAAGAAAACCCGAGATGTTATTTATTCTGACATATTCTTTCGGTTAGGACTTACCGTTTATATAATTTTTGAAAACAGAAAACAAAGATAAATAATATTTACTAATAAGTCCTTGTTCAAATCATATTAAATAATAGATCGATTCTTCAACTAAAACTTAATCGTAAAAAAACAAATTATTTAATCAATGCAACTGTCCAATAATTTATAAATGCGACAACACCGCATAAATTTATTTTGAAGTTTTGGGGAATTTTCAAGAGATAATAAATGTTATTAAGTTGAAGCACACGCATTTTTATTAGAGCTCTACAAAAATTAATAAACGCCGAGAAGAAACCCCATCAGCAACTATAAACATATATCAACGCATCAGTCATCACACTGCACAAACTATCGTCAAAAAGCAATAATCAAACGCATTTAACTAAATTAATAAAATCCTTATAGCGACCCCAAAACACACCGACAAAATGCATACACCCTACTAACAAAATAGCCCAACGCAATCGTTATACCCAATTCGGTCTCCAAATCAATCTCCGGTAGGTTGACATTCCGCTTTGTCTTTTTTTTTCTTGCCAGCAGAATCTGCGACGCAAAATCACAACAACCCGTCTTAGCCTCACATGCGTCGAACCAACCAACTTCGCCAAAAAAGCAAAGCAATTATTCAAACAAAACACCATACTGACAGTCTACACTCCATACGCTAACCAAGCAAAGAAATAAGATCATTGCAAACCTTTATAGTCCGTGGGAAATTTGTATTGTCAGCTTTTTAGATCTTAGGTGTAGAATACTATGAAACGTGCAGATCCGCGACATGAAGCCCAAAAAGGTTACCGTTAGATTTGGGCCCATACAATATTGGATGCAATATATTTTTTCAAATTGTACGTCAGCTTTTTTGTAAATTATTTTTTCTTGATGAATTATCATTGAATTTCAAGAAGTAGACGTTTTGGTTGAAGCGGTGAAAAGTTGAAAAGAAAATAAATCCGAAAAATGTCATAAATCAATTCTTTTTTTAATACTCCGCCCCTCAAAATCCCAATTCGATTAAAAAAAAAGGAAAATTGTTGGGATTATTGGTACATAACGTAAACCAACGTCAAATTCAAAATTCATTTTCCGGAAAATCGGAAAATTGTTATTTTTTGCATTAATATTGTAATAAATGCTTCTCTTGGATTTTCTCAACTCTAAGTTTTCTCAGTAATTTTCGGGAGTAAAAAGTTTTTTATGTTTTTTTCTGCACAGGTTGACGATTGATAAGGAAATTTCTTGGGATTTTCGTATCACAGAAGGTCCGTTTTTTGATTTTTCCACCTTGTGAGCAGAAATTTCCAAGAGTAAAAAATCAGTTATTTTTTTATTTTGCGTAAATGTTTTGATATTTTACATAAATGAAGGTTCAAAGAAGAAGATTTTTGAGAAAGCAATATGGTCTCTCAATTGCCATAAATTCAACAATACCAAGTATGCTTCAATAATCTTAGAGGAAAAAAATGCGAAAATTGCGTACCATGGTAGCTGTCATGCTAGATTCATTTCTGTTAATTACAATCATAAGAATAAATATACGTTGTATTTACAAAATATTGAAAACGAATGTTAAGGACAGTCGGGCGAGTTGGACTTGAATGAGCCCTTGGCAGAATCTTCAAACCCAGATAAGAGAACACCATCAACCAGCAAATCAACAGATGAATTTGTACAACTTTCAGATACAGAATCTGAACTTCATGATTTGGACGCTGATAATTACGATTCTGAAGATGGAGCTTCTGCAACATTTATGTAAGTAGACAATGTTGACTGACAAAATTAACTTTCTCGTTTTTGAGTTATTTGATAATTGCATGCTTAGAAATCGGATATGGATGAATCAATATATCAAATATAATCTATCTAAAAAAATATTATTCAAAATAAGACATCTCTGAAATTGTATCTGAGAAATCCAATGTTGATTTAAATCTTTCGCTCCCTGATTTTGTAACGTTCAATTTACTAAATATAAACTTGGTCTGTATTTCCGATTTCCATTTTTGGATTGTTTAGGGAAATAGTTTTTCTGTAGATAACGTTGCATGTATATTCTGTACTTCAAAGTATAATAAAAGAAGTCAAAGTATTTCACATTCTACTTTGCATCATGCTTCAAATAGTTACAAATTAGATCAAATTATAGAAATTGCTAAAAGATTAAATGATACGGGATTATTAGCACGAGCTTCATTATTCCAAGAAAGTGCAAACTCACCTTATTATCACGGACATTGTCTAAATACATATATTGCAAAACGTGGTACAGATGACCAGGAAAAGACCGGCAGAGCTCGCGACGCGAAGTATATGAAGAAGATTTCCAAATCGTTTAAAAAAAATTGAAAAAGACGTCGTGAATGGAAATAGAATGAATGAATTCTAGATCATTAAAAAATTTTTCACTGATCAAGTTATAAGTTCATTAAAAAGAACGAAATTTACCGATTCCTAACAGAGTTTTTTTTTCCAATTGTACTGAGAGATTGTTGAAAGCTTTTCCCAAAAAATAAGCATACAGTCTATCCAAAATGATTCTTTAATTACCAATAATAATCTGATTATAATCCATCTTCCTGAACAAAAACTTTCAATATTGGAGAAAGCTCGTGAAATTGGAAAAAAATTATATAATACAAGGCAAATGTCCATATATTCCAGAGGTACTAGAAGAATTATTAAAACCTATTTCTGGGAGTGACCGTGAGGATCACGAAAATCTTACAAGAGCAGATCGAAACGAAAGAGTGTCAAATTCAATTTTGCAAGATATAATTTAATTGCTACTAAAGGTAAAATAAAATCTGCAAAACAAATAGTATTATCCATCGCTTTGAAAAATATGACCAATAGCAAAAAAGTCGCTGATGCAGTCAGCAGGCTAGGGTACTGTATCAGTTATACTGAGACGGAAGCTGCTTATGAAATAACTAAAAGAACTACAGACTGCTCTGCAAATATTATAAAGAAAAATACACGATTAACTTGCGTGGCTTTCGACAATTACGACCGATATGTCGATTCCAAAAAAGTCGGGGAGTCTCACAATTAATTTATCCAAATGATGCCAATAATACTAGAATTGATAACAAAGATTTACTAAAAATAAAATCTTATCATACTCAAGAAAATGAAACAGATATGGATAAGGATGTCAGTTTCAATGAAATGGATTTTGAAAATTCCGCTCTCAATCACAATTCTTAACCAAAATAGCGCATTAGAAGAGTCAGAACCTCATCAATCCTTTATTGATTCAGTTATATCACAGTCAGATGAAAATGGACTACCAAAAAAAAAAGAATACGTCTCAGATGATCATTTAATCATGTTCCCAGGGAATTAGAGACAGTAGCGAAAAAATTACAAATGAAAGTGAGGGAATTTGAAAATTTGGCTAATTCTTATAGAATTGAAAAGGCAATAAAGTTTGATAAAGCATGGATGCTGGCAATCAAGTTTGAATCAACTGATGTACCTATGTGGGTCGGTTGGAATAGTCTGATTGAGACGATAAAGAAAAAATGCATCGAATTTACTATATAAAGTCAATTAACGTTTCTCCAACACAGATCAATGCCGTAAAAAAAACTTTAGATATTGCACTAAACATAAAAAATGAAGTAAATCAAAAATACATCGAGGTGACTTACGATTTATGTATAGCTAAAATTGCGTTCAAAATCTTATCGAGTTACAAACTATTATATAAATCTATTTTTATTCACTTGGGAGTTTTCAATATAGAGATGGCATATTTTCATACCATCGGGAAATTTCTTGATAGTTGTGGATTGACTAATGTTTTAGTTGATGCAAATATTATTGCAAGCAGTTCAATCGACGGTTTCATTGCGGTCAAACATTTTAATAGATGCAAAAGAATTCATCCACTCGTAAGTGTCGTACTGCAATTATTATGTTTTGAAATTTATTTCAATCTTCATAATTTAAGAAAATTAAAATCCGAATGCCCAGACAATCACAGCGAAAATTTAGAAAAATTCAAGTTAGAAAATTCGACAGTCGAAGAAAAACTAAATTCTTTATTGGAAGAATATTATGAATTTGAAAATGATGCTTCAGCAGGATGATTTGGTGAAACTCACGATTACATTCTAGAAACAACCATAAACGCGAACGCTGCGAATAAACTTACTGGGATATCGCACTTGACCGATGACGTGAGAGGTCGTGATCGCTGGATTATTTTGCACAATTTCAAGAGTCGGTTACAATCGGCACTGATAGACTATTGCGATCTAGAGAAAAAAGAAGATGTAACTGCCGACGTAGGTACACGATTTAACGATAAAAATAAATGCATTGTATCGAAAAAACTTCTTTAACCCATTCCCTGAGTCACTAGATAAGGAAAGCTTATTTAATATTTCAAGCGGGAAAGCAGCTCAAGAAAATACAAAAAAATTTCTTTTCGATGTTCCCAATTTAGGAGAACATTTATGCAACGAATTTGTCGATGAATGCCATAATGATTTTGAACGTTTCGAAAAAAGCATAAAAAACAAAAAGTCTATACTTTTGCTAGTAAAAATAAAGAGAAAAAAGTTACAGTTGCTCATGTTGTGAAAGACGTCAAAGCACAAAGAGGTTTATTTGGAACTATTTTAGCTGCTATCATTTGCAAGGATGCACCGCGATGTATCAAATTGGACGTAGCCATGAATTATCCAATAGTGCCCTTCCCTCCAGCATTCTGTCATCCAGATGAAGCCGTTCAAAACACTCCAAAATCTGCTCTGATGCACTATCTTGAGAAAAAGATTGATAGTGGTAATATAAATCCGCCCGATGTAATTATTATAGATGGTATGGCTATGGTTTATAGTTTTTCATCAGTATCACAACGTTTCGGTCAAATTTCAAAAAAAAATATTGCAACATATCGTGTCAATGAAAATCGGAAGTTTCAGCTGCAAAAGAGTTGATTTGATTTTTGATCGATATTGCCAACCTTCAATAAAAGATCCGGAACATCAACTTAGTGGTGCGTATGGAGAAAACTTTGTCATAACAGAGAGAGAGCAGACTAGACAACAAGATTTCCGTACTGACTTAAAAAATATACACTTTAAAGATGCACTGGTTGAGTTCCTGATAACTGATTATTGGTGATAAAGAAATATACCTTAACTATGACATGTGCTATAAATGTACTTCAACAGGAAATTTTGTTTTCTGTGACCTAGAAAATGAATTTGAAACATTGGAAGCAGACACAAAAATTATTTTGCATGTCTCCAACATCGATTCGAAAAATCCAAAAAATATTACAATCAAGGCATCTGACACAGACATTTTAATAATAATGCTTGCAAACATGCATCATTTAAAAACAAGTCATACTATTTGGATGGAAGCTGGAACTGGTAATAAGAGCTCGGGGAGAGAAGGTTCAAAGCCCTGGCTGGCTATCATGCATTCACTGCATGCCACTACAATGCACCATTTTATCGCAAAGGGGAGACACGTCCCTTTGAGATGATGTTGAACACCGATGATTCATCCAAAAGATACTCAGAAATTTTCTACGAAATTGAATACCCAGAATATTCCTAACGATATTAAAGCTTTCGTTTGTGAAATGTATGGTATGGGTAATCTTGAAAATTTATGCGATGCTAGACATAGATCATTTATGAAAGAATATTAATTGAAAAATCAGGACGCTATTCTGAAGCTCGATAAAAAGTACGACCCTAGTTCATTGCCTCCATGCGACGTTGAGCTATTGCCACATTTTTGTGAGCGACTTACGCTTCAAACATACAGCTGAATACTCATCAACAAAATTCTACTCAATTTGAACCAGAAAAAAACGGATGGAAAAAGTTGAGGACCCAGCGAATAATTTCTCTCCTGATTGAATTGTTATTTTTACAGAGGTTAGAAAGGTATATGAGAATCATAATAGAAACAGGTAATGTTTTAATTATTCAAAAAGTACTTTTTCAAGACATCTCACCTTTTGCAGAAAAAAAGCCTATAAAAAGATGGTGTTAAACCAAAAATGATTTCTATAATGTCTACAATTTTTGAATTTATTTGCCACCATAACTTTTAAAAATTCTTCGACATTGTCAGTTTTCATATTGAATTTTATTCCCATTTTGTAAATTTACCATCTATTAATCGCAGTTTTCTGGAATATTCCAGAATCTGGATTCTATTTGCATTATAAACAAATTATTTATGTGTTTATACTAAAATAGGTGAACTTGGATAGAAAATCTAAAACTCCAAAAATTTATTTTATTTTTCTATTGTTTGTAATTGGTTGTTTATACCTAGGACACGAAGAAAGAAAGAACATAATCATATTTTTGGCCCATATAGTAATGAGAAAAGAAATAGACAAAAATTGGTTGATAGAACTTTATTTCTATACAACACTATTCAGATATATAAACATCTACCAGAAATTGAATAAAACTTCTTGCTATATGACAGTAGACAAAATAACAATGCGGATATCGCAAACTTAGGATGCTGATGAAATATTTTTTATTTCGCCAAAAGTACAACGTAGTTATCATATTGCTGTCGCTAAATATCAATCTACTTTACATCAATTGTGAGTTTGAGCAAGCAGCTGTTTTGGCAATGACCGAGTGTTTTCCGAATATGTTTATCACAGAGTTTTCTGCCATTTGGCGAAAAATATTAAGTAACGTCTGGTGAAAATGGAATTTACCGCAAGATATATTAATGAGTACAGTTGATGAAAGATCCACTGAAAGCACCATCAGCTCTCTCAATGCCTCTAAACAGTGTCTAGGAAACTTCAATGTTTGCAGTTTTATCATTACATCGGTCATTGCGATGGACTTAGAAAGAACGTCTTTTTTTTATCCTCTTTGGTCGTAGTGATGCATACTTCATTTTACCCTCTTCTATAATGGTAAAACATTTTGCATGGCCAGTCTTATCATACACGGTTAACTTCACCAGCTGGTCTCTTTCTAGGCCTCCAAAAATGCCCATCACCAGAACAATCTACAAGAAAATAAATAAGTGAACAGGAAATAATAGGTAAATATTTCCTCCTATAAGTTTTCTTTAAATGATTTGTTCTTCGTTGAGAAGGAGCACCAAAAACCACTAAGTCGTTGCCTGAATAAACGACTTAGTGGTTTTAGTGCCCTCCTCAACGAAGAACAAATCATTTAAAAGTAAATAGGAAAACTCTCATTGGTAATAAATTATTCGTACCTTTTCTAGGAGATACGAGTTGGTCGAAGTTCTGTTAAAAATTTCAAAACGTCCTCCCTTGTTAAAATTTTTGATTTCTTATGATCATTGCTTTAGAAAGACCTCGAGACTGTAATTTCCTACATTTATTTTCTTGTAGACCATCAACTTCGACTTCAGCTTCGAAAATTTTGCCGATAATGAGATTGGGGTAAATGATTCAGACTGCAAAAGATGCACAAAGATCGTAAAAATAACCAAGGCTCTTGAGACGTTACACTACTTTTTATTAAATGTGCCAGAGGCCCTCGGTCTTGTAAACTTCACTCTCGAAGGCATAAACATCCTAATTATAACCTTGATACATAAATAAGTATTACGGTGGACCGAAATTTTAATCAGTACCCGACATCCGTATAATAATAAAAAGCTCAAATTTCTAACTAGTGATGAAAATTTGAAAGTGTGATTTAATTCTTGCTTGGAGACAAGTAGTACGTACTGATTATGATGAGCTCGTTTTAAACAAGCTAAATGCAAAGGACCAAGGTTAGAACCCTGTGGTGCTGCACAAGTTAAGATTTTAATCATTTGTGAGCGATTATGTAAAAAACTTGTAGAAAAATTGAGAGATTACTAATAATCATTGCAGTTAATTATTAACTAATATAATAAATTAATTCATTATTGCATTTAGTGGAAATGTGACTGCAGTGCACTATAAACGTTAACTTGAAGAAAAAAATGGTGCATTTTTTATTGTGTTGGTGCACCTGGTGACGCCATATTGAAATATGTCTTCTCACACAGTTATTATCGCACTCCTGCCGTCTTATTAATTAATGATTGTTATGTAAATTCAACTTTTAGATTTCATTACATTTTACTTCAGATTGGTTTCTAATACATTCTCACGTTAGATATTCAGTAACATTTTAAACAAAACCGTTTTGAGAAGTTAGTTAGATTTGCCAATATGAATGTTGAATGTCCTTTGGGAATAACGGTATATTTATCTAGGAAAGGCGAGGAGAAGTACGTGCAAAAGAAAAAAAATCCCATAAGAGTACACTACTCTCATGAACAAAATTGGACGGAATGCTGAAAAGTTTGGGCTGTGTGTAAAACTATGTTAATTAATTACAGTCTATAAAAAAAATGAAATCAGTCAAACAAAACAATCTGAACTAAACGAAATTATGCCGTAATAAAGATATAGTCTTCACTAGAAAATAAGAACAACAAGGAATGCGGCCCAGTTGTACAATCTCCACTTAAAGTTAACTTTGGTTTAATTTCCTAGGAAATAATTGTTGTCACAATTGAATCCTTAGAAATTAAACCATAGTTAACTTTAAGAGGAAATTGTACAACTAGCCTAGATACACCTCTTCAAATAAATGATTATTTAAATCGTTCATGAACATATAATTCTTGGAATACTTATTAAAAACTTGGGCCTACACCTGTTTCAAAAACAACAAGAGAGAATAAGATTTAAATTATCTGGAAATGAAAACAATTTTATGGTTGAATTATGCAATTTCCGTGATGATAAGCAACCTTCATTGCTTAAGTATTCCCCAAAACTCGTTAAGCATATTAGTATGTAATACTTGTGATAAAATTGAAAATAATTCTGAAATTAGATGAAAATAGTAAAACATTTAAAACTAGTCAAAATCAATTAATAATGTTGAATTAATACTACAAAATCACAAATAACACAAATCAGAGTGTGTCTGAAAGGTGTGTACATGGATTTACCAAAGGTTCTCTGGATCAAAATAGACTGTTTGACATCAATTTACCTATGACTAAAAGTGCGCCATAAGGGCGCCAGAAAGCGTCAAACTTTCCAAAAAATATTGTTTATTAGGAATAACTCAAGACCGTTTTGATGGATTTTGTTCCGCTTTTGTATGCTGGTTGTCTGCTTTCGAAGACGTTTCTATGTAATGTGGACAAATTTCTGATGCCGCTTTGTCGGAAATGTCGCTTTCATACGGGCACTGTCAAATAAATGATAATATTTTAACAACCGTCAACGATACGAAACCAAAATTATTCTTACAAATAAGACAAACTATTTGAAAACTTTTTTCTCTCTTGTTAAATTGTGCTAATGTTATTAGTTCGATCAGAAAAAAATTAAAATCATATCTATGCAAGGCGCTTAGAAATTCAAGTAGACTGCTAGTAGGCTATGCGATCATGTCAATCCGATTTGGGAACCTTTCTGCGTAAGCCCTGACGTTCTCCCGACAATTGCCACTGCAAAACCCAAATGTGTAGCCCATTTTTCAAGTAGTTAATCGCAAAATAGAAACGTGAGTAATCTTGGAAGATCCGGAAATGAATGTCACAATGATAGACTTGATCGCATAGCCTACTAGCAGCCTACTTGAATTTCTAAGCGTATGGAAGCGCTTTGCAGGGATATAATTTTAATTTTTTTCTGATCGAACTAATAACATTAGCACAATTTAACAAGAAAGAAGAAAGTTTTCAAATTTTTCGTTTTATTTGTCAGTATTATTTTGGTTTCGTATCGTTGACCGTTGTTAAAATATTATCATTTATTTGACAGTGCCCGTATGAAAGCGACTTTTCCTAGCATCAGAAATTTGTCCACATTACATAGAAAAACGTCTTCGGAAGCAGACAACCAGCATACGAAAGCGGAACAAAATTCGTCAAACCGTTTCCGAGTTATTCCCAATATACAATATTTTTTGGAAAAGTTTGACGCCCTCTGGCGCCCTTATGGTGCACTTTTGGTTATAAGTAAATTGGTGTCAAAGAGAACCTCTGGTAAAGCTATGTACACGCCTTTCAGAAACACCCTCTTTATATATTACTTATCTATGCACAAATCAGCTGATAACTATTCGCCATTTTGACTAATGTGCATTTTGACGCATATCCGTTTTTGAGTAAAGCAAAGTTTCGGTACTGAAACGTTAGTATGTATAGGTACTGTGATTGTAGTCATTATGTACTGTTTGACGATTCCACCGCACGCTTCGTTCAAATTATAGTACAATGCCTTCTGCTTCTTCTGTTTGCCAAGTAGTTCCACATTTTTCAAACCACCAATCGAAAAATAAAATATGGAGGCAGGAAAAAAGAAAAAACGACTATTTTCACTGCAATTAGCGAGGAGATTGACGAAGAGGAAGGAATCTCAATCTTCTTGTACAGAAGGGGCACTAGATGAGGAATTCTATTCAAAACCATATAGCACTAAAAGAAAATTCTTTGAACAGATGGGCGAAGACGACAATGACGGAAGGTGAAAAAAATCTTGATAAACTGTGTGAAGGAATGTTGGTTATTATGAAATTACCAATTACGAAGATAGGCATGTAACTACCCAAAACTTTCAAACAAAAAATGTGGTTTCGTTATTACTGATGATTCATTTCATTTGAAGAAACCCGAAGTCGTTAAAACTTTGCCACCGTCTAAATATGTAACGAGTAAAAGAAGTTCATCTTTGTTCTATTTTTGATTTTATTTCTCAAAGTATGGTTTGAAGTGTTTGAAATGTATATTGGTTAAAAACTCTTTTAGTAAATTATTCGGAGATTCAGTTTATTCTAGTGCGTAAATTAATTACTAACTTACGTGTAATATGCTAATAAACAGCCTGTTGTTGAGAATTCATTTGAAAAATATGCTACTGCTATGTCCATCTCTTCTCTAAAACCTGAATAACTCAAAATGGCTAAATAAATCAGATATGAGATAAACACTACTGCAGCCAGTTTGCTATGGAGTAAGTTGAAGAATTAAAAAAAAAAACAATTGTAAACAATCCAAATTTTAGCTACTAATAAAAATGCAATAATTTTGCTTTCGACTAACACTGTTGGTATTCGGTTAATTATTGGTCCCTAAAACTCGAGTTAGAACAGCTAGTTCACAGTGAATTATTTGGGCGGATGATTTTTTCGGACATAGCTTGTTACACTTCCAACATATTTACCGCCTACAAATGAGACAATTTTCTTTAATTTGAAATAATAATTTTCACAGCAGGCAGTGTTTCCACCTTTGAATTGTTAGAGTCACTTCTGGTTATTATCCCGATATAACGACCAGGTATGAGTTAAAAAGGCAAATGGTCGCGGAGAAAAGTTTTTTAAATTTTCCTTTGAGATCGCCAAAATTGCAATAATCTGTCCATGACTATTGTCTGTAAGCATGGATAATTAGAATGGTTCTCGGTTAAGGTCCAAGATTGTTTGCAGTGGCGTACATAATTAATTATTTTATTAATAAACATTACATTCAAAGAAACACTGGTTGTACAAACGAGAACGGCCACAAGAAAATATTTAGTCCCTCGGTGTCAGCAGCTATTAAGTATAAAGTTTGGACTAGTTTGGTAACCTTGAATTTTTGAGGTCAGTTCATAAAACCCAAAAAGGTTAAGCATGCTTCTACACATGTCTGATTTTGAGTCAAATCAGTGAGAATAACTTGAATGTGCATTTCTACAACTTGAAATGTTAAATGTTTATGTCACGAACGCCACTCTCAAGGATACAATAAAAATAATTTTGGATTTCACTATCATAAACATCGATTTGTTATGCAACTTTGATCGGATCCTTTATTCCCTAAAGATTCCGACTTGTTACGTTTTGAAGACAAAGATGTTTTCGCAGATTTTGTCGTGAAATATTAAAATTCTTCCCAATTTATTAATTGATCTTGAATTAAGAAAAGCGTCCGCACAAAGTTGGAGAAAACATTGTGGAATGTGAAAAATACTATTTTAGAATATTTCAATTGCATATAAGGGTGTTATTCTGGCCCTTCGAAAACATGTAATTTCTCCCTATAAAATAGCGCCACGAAACGGTAAAACTTAAAACTAGTTTTCAAACGTGTCCATGATCTTGTTATAACATTGTTTTTATAAAAAAATAGTAGAGTTCTTAGCAATTCGATATAACGATTTTAGCACAAAAGGGTACAGAATGTTCATAACTATCATTTATGTACATTATTTTTTAATAAAATGACATTATTTTATAAAAATCATTTCCATATAAATTAATCAAAACACAAGAACTGCAAATTATTATAATAAAAGACTATGAGCTGTGAAGATTTAGGTGTAGTAATACTTATCCCAGTATTTAAAGATGAAATCTAAGGCTACTTTCTGGTTTTAATTTACTAAACTGGAATTATAAGATTTTTATCGAAAGTGTTTATTTATTGAAGCCATATTTTTGTAATAAAGTAAAATAAGTGCCAATCAAATTTACAAATCCCAGGCTCCCCACATTTCTGGGTTCACATACTATTATCACGGAACTTAATTCATATTACATCAAATAAAAGAAATCATTATATATTATCTATTTGGGTTAGTATATGGCAGTGATTTTATATTTACACATCTATAAGACATTTTAAACTTATATTGTAAGTACATAATTACATGTTAATTGTAGCACCAACTGAAAAATTAGTATAGATACCTAAAATACACATCTAAGGTGTTTTTGAAAAAAGAAAATCAAATTACTATCCATCGATATTAGATTTGAGCAGCAATTTCGTCGCACCGATCTTCCATATCATCCTAAAATTAAACTGATTAGTTTCGCCTAAAAACCTTATTTTTGAATGTACCTCGTCCAATTCCAAACAATTTCCCCACTCTTCGAGGGAAATTTTGTGATTATTATCAGTGTCGCACGTGTTTAAAAAGGGTGCAATGCAATGTTCCAAAGCCATCAATGGTGCACGAATAGGGAAAAGTTCGTGTCTCGATACCGACCTTAAAAAAAGTAGCGTTGAAGAAACGTAAAAAAATATGGAAAAACGTACCGATCTGGTGGGTTTCCATCCAACTCACACCATTTCCAAACAGCGGCGTTACTCCAACGACGAGTTAAGTTACTTTCAGCTTCACGTTCCATTTCGAGATAATGAGGGGTAAGTTCTTTGCGATCGGCCATGTCTCTCATGATGTTGAAAAGCCAATCGCGCATACGACGCGGAAAATCGGCCATTTCTTCTTTCAGGCATTCCTAAAATAGTTGCATTATAATTAAACTTCAGATAATATGTGCCTAATATTTACAGGCATTTGACGACACAGTCCATAATATTCAATGTGAACATGTTTGTATTCTTCACCTCTGCAACGGTTATCTCCAGTACTACACCAACATCTTTGTTGGTAAATAGCACAATCTGAAGTCCAAGTTTCGTTCATGTTAGAACATACTTGGCGACGTGGTTCGCTTTCTACCGGGCATTCGGGTATACAGACACATTGAGGTTCATCATTTTCGTCTACTTGACAAATTTTACCAGCACCACAATGTACTTGCAAACAAGGATCTGGAACAAACGCTCTTTAATAAATATTAATAAATTTTTGCAGGCCTACCAGGTAGTTGGACTTCGTTTTCGGTGTCAGGCTCTTCAGGAGTCTCAACTGGAATTGGTTCTTCTGGTTTCTTTGCGTCCACTAAGTTTTCCAAAATATTCACTTTCTTACGATATTTCTTCACCTTTCGCTAAATACCAATTAGTTGTTGATTAATTTCTTCACTATTAGGATTAGTGGTACTTACCCTTTCGGATGACGCATCCGTAATTAGAATAGCGAAAATAATCGCTACAATTAACAAATAGGTCTTCATGTTGAAGCTGAAATAAGTAAATTATATTAATAATTTGTTTGCAAATTTAATAAAATCCAATTGCAAAACTCACTTCCTCAATACATAAACAGATGGTAATGACATCATTGACTAGTAGTCAAAGTTCATAGAAAGATTAAAACAATGACAGACAAACCACAAAAAACTCTTTTGATTTCTAGTAAAGAAATTATTATCGCATTTAATTTAAATGATTCGCAAGTTTCAATTGTTCAAAGTATGTTATCAAATTTAATCGAGTAAAACATTGTCGTTTAAATTGAAAAGAAATTAATGTTAATAAAACTTAATAGTTAGTTATTCGTACATTATGAGGTAAACTAATAATTGTTAATGATAAAAATAGATCCTGTTCTAAATAACATCGACAAGTGCGTAATTTATTTATTGAAACAGTCAAGCAAAAACGACTTGTGGTGACTTCCCACCATCTGTTTATATCGTTACAAAAGTGATGTAACCGAAATTGACAAAATCATGAAATTTTAAATTATTTATAGATCCGTTCGTGAACTTATTTGGCTGAAAGGTTATCACATTATTTTTTCTTCAATGGTTTCAAAACGGACGTACTCAATTCCTGAACGATGAACGAATTCCGTTGTAATGTGCAAAATTTTGCATTACGAATGGTATTAAAACGATGATGTTACAATTACGAAGTCCCATATTTCCTGTACAGATATTGTAGAAGGAAGTGAGCGAGATTAATGTTCAGCCTACATTAGCAAATATTGCTAAAATTAACGTTTTTGTTTGCATTTATCATCAACGATCTACTTTCTTCATATGGGTGGACTTAAAAAATGGATAAATGTACCTGTGTGGGACGATCTATCCTTTTTTAACACCCAAAAAATATGATAGTTACAATTTTTTCTTCGTCACGTTTAAAATTACAAGCCCTAACTGAATTGGTGCAACCCTCAAAGAATTTTAGTTAATTAATGAAGCATTCTTTGCGTAGGCACGTACGGTAAATTTCTTATGCATTTAAACAAATAAAGTTATTTATAGTCGAAGCGTCTCGTTAAAACTTAGTACAAGAAAATTCATTCAGTATACTTTTAGATTTTTTTTTTTTGAAAAAAATAAAATAGTTATGCTTACCTACACCCAATACACACACCATTTACCTACATACAAAGATATCGACACTTAAGCGTAGGTTCTGTGACCTTAGCAATAAACGTTAAAAAGTAATAAAAGAACAAGAATAATTACGTACCCTGCAAAATCGGCACGAGAAGCAACGCGCGCTGTTTCTTGTAGTTCGTAGCACCGCACAAAGCTGTTTGCGTTCTGAAGTCAATCTTCAATAGCCGCTGGACTATAATCCTGTCGTTAGAAGAAACTATCATACATCATTTGTTGGTCACAAGATGTATAATCGATCTTTTTCTCTTGTATATAAGGAGTATGTGCAATAACAAGTTATCGTTGCATTACGTAATAAAACTTGTGAATGAGAAATACGAGAATATAAACAATTTTTTTAACTTTCTTAACCCGACCTATATTTATTTTTTTTTCTTATCTGGCATGGCAAATTAAATGAGGAGCTAAATCACTGTTGATTAATTTAGGCCCGACTTTTAAACACATTCAAATTTGATCTCTTCGCAAATTGATACTTATTAATTGTAACAGTCACCATTAGCAACGTGGCAGTTTTTTTTATTTCCTATAAATATTTACTTTAGCTATTTTTATTGATGTAATTTGAACTGGAAGACCTTTTTTTTATATGTTGAATCATAAACACCATATGCATTATAAAAATTTACCAATATTTTTTTTTTCTAATGCTCGTTGGCTCTTCCGTGGGTCTAGGCCTATCTCATTGAAAAAGAGAGATGAATTTGACTTTGTACGTGCTATTTCCGTAATTTCTGTATACACCATTTGTACAATGGATAGAACAATTCGGACCTCGACAATGAGCCGATTGAAATTTAGGAACGAGTGGAGTTTGATAAGTTCGTGCAAAAACTTTTTTTGAAGCAATTTATTTTATTTTCTCACGTAAAGTGTGCTTGGAGATTGTCAAGTTTTTTATTATCTCCTTGAAGTAAACATTTTCATAATCTGCAAATGCAATCATTTTGAGAAAAAACGGTTGCCAAGATTGTCTTGAACAAAAGTTTTGGAGAGTATTTTAGAGAAAACAAATTGAAGTCTTCGATTGTAGTGAAGCTAGAACCAACACATTACAAAATCTTAAATTAATTAATTAAATGCTCTATCGTCAAATTAAGCGCTCGACGTTTTTTGGTAACATATATGGCGGTTCCAGCTTGAGACCAAGCATAGAAACTAGAAAGGAACCATTAATTCGGAAAATTGTTTACGCTAGAAATACGGCTAATTAAAGTCGTTTGTCGAATTAAGGTCTCGATATTTTGTTGGGAAAATTCATTTAGGGGTGAAGTCAAATTTCTCTTTAAAGTCACTTTAAAATAAATAATTAACGATTAAAGCTTACCTTTTTCATTAGCATCAAATTATCTCTTAATATCTGCGTAAATAATTTTCCAAATTGATGGTTCCTTCTTAGTTGATCTAAACCTGGAACCCCCACACGATTTGCCAAAAAACCAGTAAGCTTTTAATTCGACAATAGGGCATTTAATTAGCATTTAATTATTGAATAAACAATTATTCAATTTTATGGTTTTTCTTAGTTTTTACCCGCGGAATTACATTACAGTTGATCACCAGACCGCTACACATTTTACCAACAAATCATCAAGAGCTTAATTTGACAAACATGGCATTTAATTTGTATCTAATTAGCCCTTAATTCTTGTGTATACAATTTTCCAAATTGTTCTTTCTTAGTTTCTAAAAAAAACATCGAGCGCTTAATTCGACAATAGAGCATTTATAAACAGCATGTAATTAACCCTTAATTCTTGGGTAATATTTCTTGGTGGGGCTTTTTTTACTGTTTTTAATACACTATTGAGTTCTAGGGATATGTAGTATGTGCAGTGTGGAACGGGAAGTCAATTTCTAATTTCTAAAATGACATATTGTGACGTATAATGTCAGCCCCAAATTTAACTGCCACTCCTAAATCTTCAAATTGGAAGTAGGGGCTTGCTTTATTTGAAAGGTCTTTTCATTTTCTCTTCAAAATGCACGCCCCCAACATTTTGCAGCATTCTAGACATTCTAGAAATTTATCTTCTACTTATGTACAATTTTTGCTCAATAATTGAATGACAAAAACGAACAATTGTCCATCATCAGCTTTGTTGAAATTACCTAGAAACGTGCTTGTCATTGTAGCAGTAGTTAACAGTTACCAGTGTTAAACTTTTTGCTTTATTTTTATTTTTTTTTGTTAATTTCTGCAATAAAATTTAAAATCATAGCAGTTTTGAACAGAGGATGAAAAGACCTTTCAAATGAAGTATTCACAAGCCTCTACTTCCAATTTGAAAAATTATGGGTTCCAGCTATCACATGTAAAGAGTTAAATTTAGAAATGCCGTAAGATCTAATTTTAGAATTAGAAATTGACGTGTCTCAGGATTTTCTAAAAAATGCATAATAAGTGAGCTACAGAATTTATTCCATTTGGCTGTTCTAGACTGTATACATATATAATATTATTTATTTTCAAGCGGTCGAAAATGTTGACTTTGACTATAGAAAACGTTGAAGTGTTTTTTCTAGTCGTACTTAAAACTTCAAATCCTAGGAGTTGAAATATCCATGGTCGGCTCGACCAAGTCAAAATATATACGCTCATTGAAAGCAATAGAATTTAAAATCACGATTTGTTTATCAGGTATTTAGACTTATTATGTAATAATTAAAATATCTAATAAAAATGACTCAAAAAGCGAAATGACGAAATTATTAACCAAGCAAGTAATTCCTTTCATAATAATAATAATAATAGTAATAATAATAATAGTAATAATAATAATAAATATTAATAAAGATTGCAAAAAGCATATTTCAAGGTGACAGTTTGAGTCCGCTGCTGTTCTAGATGTCTATCAACCCACTTAGTTATATGCTGAATTAGAGCAATTACGGATATAAGATCGCAAAGACCCCGAAACTCAGTCACCTACTTTATATGGATGATTTATTTTTAATTTTTCTGGGATTAGTACAATTTAAGATGGAAAAATGTTATCAAAAATTATATTATTTGACTTCTTAATAGAAGAGAAAATATTATAATAAAACTTTACTTACTACCGCGTAATTCATGTGGTAGGTCTTCCTTACTATGATGAGTCTCAAATTTAATTTAATTCTTATGTTATTTTCAATTTCAATTATCAATTTTGGATGGACTACATCTCATGAACAACAGATGATATTAAAAATACTCAAAACCGTTTCAAGGATAGGAAGGGGGAACAAGAATTACAGAAGAGAGAACTCACCCTTACCAACCCCCTACGCCTCACCTACCCTAACTAAAAAGTGTGGCGATGAGGGTTGAGGGACTGCGTTTTTTCTTATGTCATTTTCGTTTCCCATTCCTAACCTCAAAAAAATTTTGAGAATTTTTTGATATCACCTGTCGTTCATGGGATATATCCCAACCATAGTTTTTAAATTGACACACCGTATGTATGGTGGTGTGTTGTTAAATAAAAACAGTTACACTAAATATTTATTATCTACAAGAAAATAAACTTTTTATATTTCATTATTTTGCAGAAAAGGGATTATAATTTTGGTGAAGGTCTACAAATTTCATACTTAATTCCCAGAGCTTCTTAGCATTGTCAACGCTGTTAGCTTGACTAACCGGTTCCTGAACTTGACATTCACTATAGTATAGTCCGGTTTCTTTACCAGCGTTTTCGTCTACAGCGCAATGAATTGTGGTCTGAGCTCCCTGTTCCGGCGTTTTCATGAACATTTTCAATATCAAAGATAATGTCCATCGGGCGCTTTAAAGTAAGTATCGTCTAAGTGTCTTTGAAGATCAGTGGCAATTGTACCCGGATGAAGACGTTTTCAATTTTTGCGTCTAAAAGTGCAGATTTGTTAATAACAATACAAAGCTTTATTATACATTTCCAGTAGCATATAATTACTGATGTACAAGAGTAATATGGTAGAGAAGCGAAAGGTTTATATAACGTACCTTGTAATTTGCGTGCAACTTCTTTGGTAAATAAGACGTTTGCTAATTTACTATCCGCATAAGCTTTAAAACTACTGTATCGTCGTTTTTTCCAATTTAAATCATCAAAATTAAAATCTCCACCAAAAATGTCAATCGAATTATTGCAAAATAAAGTTTCTGTTACTAATAACAAGGAAAACACATGTCAGTTATCAGTGCGTGACTATAGGTAATGTTTCATATTTCACAAACCGGAAGCAAATGTCGAGTCTCTGATGTAACCCGTACAATTTCAAATTTGCTGACGCGACACCTCCTAAAAACTACTATCTATTGAGACCAAACAATCATTATTCATTTCAGATATCCAGTTTATAATTGATGATTTCGACATAGGGTGGAGAAATTAGTTAACGGGTTCTCCAGCTCCGACCAATGGAAATTGATCGTTCTGGTTATACATTTAACTAGCTATCTGTTGAAATTGAAAACTCCACTCAAGAGCCGTTAATTTATTAGATACATATCTATGTTAATAAGTTGGTTGCGACAATTAGGAAAAAATGTACAACACAATTTCACAAAACACAATCACACACTAATATAGGGCACACAATAAATATTCTACAAATTAATGTTGAGGGGGCAAATCAGATTTTTTGTCTAATATTTGTTTCAGAAATAGGGTTGATATTTTACTTTTACAGGAAACACACTGTAGAGATGAAACAAGTATACTCAATAAAGGTATAGTAAAAGGTTTTCAATTAGTAGACTTTACCGAGAGCCCCATTCATTGAATAACTACATACGTCAAAGAAAATATTCCCTACAAAAATACACAAAAAGTATAATTTCTGGAATTTTCGTTATAGCTACTAAAATAAGAGATTTACACGTAGTAAATATTTACAAATCTCCTCCAATAAATTTTAATGTAATAATAATAATAAACGTTTTATTGAGCTGAGTAATATTATAATAATTTTATACAAAATAAAAGAAGAAAAAAATAATACACGTATATTATTAAAAGAAAGAACACCTTCAAAATAGTTTAACAACTTACATCAGCTACAATCGGATGTAACCACAAATTGGCAGCAGAAGCAGCCATCTGATATTAAAGGTTACACCCATGATTAATACAAAACATAGATAAAGAAAACTGGCAAAAGGGACACTCAACACGATCAGAACAAGCACTAAAGTTCAGAACACACCATTAATTAAGAATAAAGAGTAACACAAAAAAAATGTATTCAGGTTTATCACTGCAATTGACGGTTAAGAATTGATACTTTTAGTTGTTTTTTGAAAACTGCAACAGAACATAGCTTTAAGTTATCAGGCTTAAGACATGCAAATGTCATAAGAGAAAGATTTTCTAAAAGTTTTAAGATGGAACCTCGGTAAATCAAGTACATCTTTTCTTCTTATGTTTACATTGTGAACGTCGGTTCTAAATGTAATTCTGTTATAGAGGTATGGTGGAGTTTTGGTTAATAATAATTTATGGTAAAACACATCGCATGAACAAACATTCGCTGTACCATGCTCATCCAACCAGCTCTTTCAAGGATATGCGAGAGATGTTGGCGACGCCTAATACCATATATAAATCGTAAGCAGCTATTCTGGACTACTTGAATTCTACGTTTATCGGTATAGCTGATACAATTTCTATAAACAACGTCACAATGGTTAAAAACAGATAAAATTAGAGAATCGCAAAGTATCTTTTTTGTATATTCATTTAAAATGGAGCGATTGGTGTATAACATCTTTAAAGTTGAATAAGATCTTCTTACTAGCGAATTAATATGTTGTGTAAATTTTAAATCTTCATCAATTATAAGCCCTAAGTTCTTAACACTGGGTGAAATAGCAATCTGAAAATTATTGATACATAAAGCAAGGTTCTCAGCAATAACTACGCGGTCTGATTTTCTACCAAAAGAGTGACTGAACATTTACTAGTATTAATAAAAAGTTGATGTTTTTAGAAGAGTTGTAAATTTCTTGAAGATCTTTATTTAGTTTTATGATATCTTCATTGTACTGATCAGCTTTAATGGTTCTAAAAAGTTGAGTATCATCCGCGTATGTGAATATATTACCATGTTGAACACAAGTGAACATGTTAATAGTATAAATGTTGTAAAATATTGGTCCTAGTATCGATCCCTGAGGCACTCCAGAAATAACATTCAACAAACTGGATGAAGCATTGGCAAAACAAACCACTTGTTTTCTGCGTGGCAAGCACGCCAGCGTTTGCTACCGCAGAATCTACAAAACAAATTATAAGGTCTATTAACGTTGCAGAAAAATCTGTAATTCTAGTAGGTTCTACAATTATTTGTTTCAAATGATAAAGATCTAGAATTTCTTGTAAACGTTTAAATAGAGAAGAATCGATTTTTAAACAATCAATGTTAAAATCGCCAATACAAAAAACCTCATCTGAGAAAGGCATTACCATTGCAAGAGTTTCATCAAATTTATTAAAAAAGTCATTTAAATTATGATTAGGGCGATATATTATGCCTAAATTGAAAGTTTTATTGTTAATATTAAATTTAATCCACAATTGTTCTAGGCCTTCAATTACTTCTTCCAGATTAACACAAATATCGATGGAACTCTTAGCATAAACTCCAACACACCATTTCTAGCAACGTGATAAAAATTAAAGTTGTCTATATGAATTAAACTTGTATCAAAACCAGTATAAAGCCATGTTTCTGTGATACCTAAAATATCGTACTCCTCCTTAATTAAAAGATTTTTGACACAATCAAAATGTGCAGTAAGAGAACGAACGTTAATATGGCAAATTTTAAAAGACATTATATGTCATTATAATAAGAAATTGTTAATAAAGAGAAAAAAAAACACTTTACTATATTGTGATAAGTTTTGTGACTTTTTGTATACACAAAAATTGAAAATTAAGAAAAGATATTAGTTTAAAAAAAATAAATAAAGAGATTCTACATACTAAAAAGGAGATTAATCATAATTGGTTCAATAAGCAAAGTAAAAAATAAAAAACATTACACGGAAATCATTTATAAAAAAAAATGCATAGGATAATGGCAATAGCAAACAAATAGTTTCATTTTCTCAAGTTGTATTTTCTATTCTCTTTGGTAGAAGGAGCTTGTTCAACTTGAGTCTTGGAAACGAATACTGCATTTAGCTCACGCATAGTTGTTATTGTAGTTGTTCTCCCATTATTATTTAACAGAACAATTTTACCATCTTGCGACCATACCTTATTTCTTCCAAAAATTTCTTTAGCTTGATTATAATCGGTCTTGGTCTATCTTTTTTTACATTTTTCACTTTAAGACGATTACAGTTATCAATAGCACTAATATCAAATTTACTATTAGTTTTTATTACTTTGTTCAAAAAGTTAAGAACAACATCACGACAAACCTCATTTTCATTTTCTTTGACTCCATGTACTATTAAACAATTTTTACGCGAGTACGCATCCGCAGCTTCCTGCTTAATTTCTATGGACTCAATACGGCTTTCAAGACCTACCAAGTAAGACATGATTTCTTGTTTAAATGAATCAAAGTCGGCGCGTAATCTATTTAATTCACTTACGTTAATATGCGAAGGATCTCCTTGCTCTAATTTATTCATTCTTTCTCGAAATCCATTAAAATCAGACGATAGTTTATCTTTAAACGAACGAAGTTCATCCGTTTTAAAGCAATAAATATACGCCACAAGTATAGAAAACCAAATGTTCTTGCACACAAATAGTTATCGTGTCGTTAGTTGAAAGAAAATGTCAACAGTTTGATTAAGAAATTACTTAATTTTATCAAACAAACCTTCTCAATAATGTTAACACGATATGGCAGAGATAGAACACTTACTTTATAACTAGGTTTTATAGTAAAAACTATACAATACACATTATATTTAGAATTTAATGAGCTGCACGCACACACACAACTTACACGAGAAGATGCATACTTTCGAATTGTCGTTTTTCCTCATCCATCAACGATACCAATGGAATAACGTTACAAACGAAGATAAAGTTTCAAAACATACATTTAGTGTACGATCCAAAAGACATCAAAACATTTTACTCCGGTCCATGGCAAAACGATTACAGCCCGGACCTGTGTTTAGTGTCAATGGATCGTGACATAGTTCCATTACAATAAAAACGTATGGTATTAAACGATTTTCCAAGAAGGCAACATAGACCTTCGCTATTACAAATTGGACTTCACACTTCGTTTATATTTATAGAATCTATAGGAAAACTAAGGTGAAATTTTCAAAAAACTAATTCGACAATAGAACATCTCTCGTATATATTCTTATGTGGATGCCACCGGTTTCTGATAATTATTTAAGCTTTGTAGGCACTGTTAACTGTGCAGCAAGAAAATCAATTCCACGTGGTTTTTGAAAGGAATATGTACCATGTTGGTCGACTGAAACAAACAGATTGTACAAATCATATCTAGAAAATCTAAATAAAGAAACTGGGGATGCTGTACTGTCATCTCTAAATAATAGAAAAAAGACAAATAGAATTCATTAATGGAAAATATGAATTTCGTACATTTAAGTCGTAGAAGCTGGGCACTTTTAAATAACTTTTAATAAACTTCTCCAAATTCTATTGCTTCTCAGTTGGTTAATGTTTCAAACTCAATAAAAGTGAAAAATTGATTATCACAACAAAGAAAATGTACACATATCTCAAAGTGATATCCAGACCTTTAACTGTAGAAGAGCTAAAACATCCATTAAAATAGACAAAATCACAAAGAAAGGTTTGATGGAATACTTTCAAAATTTCTGAAAAATTGAGAAATTGTTCTTACTACTTATGCTTCTCAATGATATTTATAATACAGGTAAGTTACCAACAGATTTAAGAAATGTAAAGTCGTGGCAATTTTAAAGAAAAATAAATCTCCTACAGATCCCACTTCTTATCGTCCAATAAGTCTGTTAAGTGCAATTAATTGAAAAAAAATTACCAATTGAACAAGCAGGGTTTGAATTGGGTAGAAGTTATTGTGATGAAGTATTGGCATTAACAACGCCCCACTAAACAAGAAACATTAAAACAATGTTTTGTAACATTTGAACTAAGTAACAAATTAACATTCCATTTTAACATTGGTTCTACATCACATCAACATTGTTTATGAAAAGAACATTTGAACATGTAAATAACATAACAAAAGTATAACAAGTTGAACATGACTTAAACATTATTAGTACAACATTACAGTAAGTTATTTTTTTGTGCAACAAATAAACTTTTTGCGCAGAACTCGACAGATAAAAAAAATGTGTACCACAGCAGGCGTGCTGGTTCGAATCCAGTTGACGGCAAGAGATTGTATTGAGTCAATTTCAAAAAAGACAAATCAAGATTCAACAACGTGATAATATAATTAGTTACGAACAATAAGAACAATAAGATAAAAATAGTTACGTTTTATTATACACGTTGTTACAATATTTTAAGTTGACATAGTTACAACATTGGTAATATGTTACAAAAAGCTGTTAAATTAACATTATCACAATGTTATCTTTTTAATGTAACAATTGTTAATATTTTTACCTTGACATAATCGGTTATATCAACATTTAATAAACGCTGAACTGCTTTAAATGGAAACGTTAAAATGTAACATTGTGATGTTAAAGTTTTGTTTATGTAATGTTTATGTTTAGTGGGGCATATCAAAGCTGGATTTCAGAAGAAACTTAAAACTGGAGTTGACTTTTGGACTTAACTGCTGCATCCGATACCGTGTCGAAAGAAGGTTTACTTTTTAAGTTGTTCCAAAAATTATATCGTTTATTGAAAATATGTTATCTAATCGGAAGTTTAGAGTTTTTGTTGGAGATAAAAGCAGTAAATTTAGATTTGTAAATAATGCTCTTCCACATTTACCCGTTCTTGCACCAATTCTTTTTAATGAATATATTTCTGATCTTCCTTCTTTCAATGTCGAAGATTCGTCTACGCCAATGATATGGCAACTTCATTTCAACATTCTGAGTTTTTCGAAATTGAAAGAAAGCTATCTGATGATTTACGTATTATGGAAAGTTATTTCAAAAAATGGCGATTATGCCCCAATCTCAAAAAAGACAAAGGTTTTTTGTTTTCATTTCAGTTCACAAAGTTAAACCATAATTTTAACCCAGTTTATCTGGTAGTAATTTTAGATACGTTTTTAACAAGTTAGGGAGCAGAAGCATTGGCATTAGTTTATTCTACAGCAGAATATGTGCTCCTGTCTGGTTGAATAGTTATCATTCGAAAAAAATAAATGCCCAGTTGAATTGCACTATGCGTATAATTAATGGTCGTAGCTCTGCAGTTAAGTGCGTTAGCTGTTAAGCAGGCACCTCGGGTTCAATTCCCGGTGCAAACATCGAATTTTTTTTGCCATACTCTCTCGCAAGGCAATGGCAAACCAGTGAGAGTATACTTGCCTAGTAAACCTCTCAACTAAGCCGTTCGGAATCGGCGTTAAACTGTAGGTCCCATGTATATGTGTCTACTGTCACGCACAACACATATACATGCGAGGGGTGCGCAACATCCGGTAACGGATATGCGACTTCAAGAAGAAGAAGAAGATAATTAATGGAATCATTGAATCTACTCCTCTCGATTGACTTCCTGTTTTTTGTAATATTACTCAATCAAACATTTGACAAAAAGCTTTCAAATTAACAAAAACTTACCGATTTGGAATGATATTGAGAACGTTCCAGCTAAAAGACTTAACTCTCGAAGTCCTATATGGTTGCCAGACTACTTAACTACGGCTTTCTCTGAAGTTGAAGAGTAGAAAAAATTATGGTCTGGGGTTGGTGTTTTCAATAAACATCTCATTGGTGATTCAACACTAGAAGTCTCGGGCTTTGATCAAAAAAGAAAAATTTGGTCAAAAGTAAATCGCATAAGGACAAGCCATTCAAAATGCAACTATATGTTGTTTAAATGGGGTGCAATTTCTAATCAAAATTGTGACTGTGGAAACGAACCAAAGACCGTTACACATATTGTGGAGGATTGTCAATTAACAAAGTTTAAAGGAGGGTTTGTAAATATTCATAACTTAACAGATGACGCTGTATTATGGCTTACTAATTTGAACGACATCTGAAGTTAAGCAATATTTTGTTTTCACTGTCCTGATTATCTGTTTTTCCATTATTTTGTTTGCTATTTCTTTAACCTACTATTTTTTCATCATTGTCGTGGCTATCGGTTGGATTCGTCCATTATCATGTAGTCATGCAATGGCTGTGCTGTTATATTTTATGTTCTTGTTTTCCTTTTATAATGTTTACACATATAATTAATATTATTACCTACGTATGAATGCTAAGGGTTGACATGTTTAGGTTTTAGTGGTTTTCCTAAACCTCAAAGCAAATGCTTTGCCAAGACGAACCAATCCACAATTGTACACGGTTTTGTCACCACAAAGTATTCAAAAATGTTTCAAAGATTCAACAACTACCCAATATTTCTGATAATGTATGGACAATTTATAACCCACCACCTGCAAGGAAGCAGATTTTTAAACAATGTACAAGTTTCTACTCAAAATTGATTGTCTGTTACGGATAAATGGTATCTGTGCGTCAATTATTCATACGGCAACCTAAAGATAAACAAATTTTGCAACAAATTGGAAGAAAAAACGGCCACGAAAACGTCTACAATCTTCTTCCAATTTTCGCCGTTTTAAAATTTGTATTGTGTCTGATCTTCAATTACGAATATTGTCCTGTTCTTTTTCTTGGCTCTGGAATTCTTTACTTTTTTGTTCGAACATGTTGATTTGTAGAGTCCTTCCCTTTTAATTCGTAATTTAAATTAAGTTAAACTTACTTTTGAGTAGTTTGATAACATTTTTTAGACAAAATACCATCAACTAAAAAAGAAAATGAATAGGAAGGCAACTAATTAAATAATGAAAACACATAACACTGGCATTATTAACCAGAATATCGAATCTTTTCTCAGTCCCTAACAATATTGATGCGCATTGTCTAACCGATTCAAGACTGCTCAAGTCCAGTTCAGTGATGACTATATCGCCTAAACGATCCTGAACTTCACAATTAGCTTTTATATCATTAGCAGCTTCATTTGCTTTTGCAACATTTCTGCAAGCCGTAATTACTCGCGCTCCTGTAAGAAAAAGTGCATTTTTATGCAGAGCAACAATTCAGTTTTTTTTACCTCGTTTGAAAAAATCTTGTACGGTCCATTTTCCTATACCTACCAGTATTTGAACCAGTTACTATCACTGTTTTTTCATCTAATCGAACGTTAGATAAGCACTTCGCATGTGATAAACCCATTTTTATACTAAGTCATAAAATAAAATTTGTTGCGTGTTTAGTATTTATATTTAAAATACATGCGCAATATGAACTGAATTTTGAGACAAGGACGAATTGATTCATTGTCAATGAAAACATGATGTGGAGGTACAAAGTTACCTGTGGCGATCCTTCATTATAGAACTAACACTGTGTTTTAGAATTATCTTAAATGTGTTTGTAAAGTAATTAAAAAGAACTATTTTCATTTGCTAAAAAGATACAAACTATCTACACACATAAAATCGTGGCCCGGTTTGGGTGCCTGTCTGTCTGTATGTATGTTCGTCTTCTCCTCCGAAACGGCTGAACCGATTTCGGAGATCGATACGTCAAATTGTTCAGGAGGTCTAGGCGCTGATCTTGGACGGGGTCACAAGTTGACCTCTGACCTGGAGCGGTGACCTCACGTCTTTAATTTCAGGTTTGTCAGATTAGGCCCATTTTCAAATGGGTTTGGTTACTAGTTCTTATCATATAAACACAACTTAAGTATCCAATTACATCAGCTTCACTACCTTTAATAATACTTGTTAGAACATTATTTTCATGGATCATGGCCACTTGCGGTTAGAATAAAAATGAAGTAAAAATAAATTTAATGGTAATTGGAACATTCTAAAGAAAAAAATTTCCAAGAAATAGATAAACAATAAAAAATAATTTGCAATATGCTTCATGCCTATAAGCAATTACGTGCACAAATTCTTCTAGAACATTGTGCAGAAATGTTTGAGGAACCAATTTGATTTTTTAGCTGTTTTACGTTTTATAGTATGCATACGCAGTCTCATAAAAAGAAATATAGGGATAAAAATGCAGAAAAATCTTGTTTACCACTCTATAGATACTCTTCTTTCAATTTAACGGTTCGAACACTTTCTGCGTTAGAAAAATAAGTAAACTAAATGCGCCATCTTGTTGAAATTAAATTTATTTTATTTGTAGGTATGGTAAATTACACTAGAATATTTTTTATTATTGAGTTTTGTTGTAAGTATAATGCATGATGCCCCAGAAGATCAATATAAACATATAAACGGCGTGGTCTCCTTTCCTAGTGAGAGAACTCGCCTGCTCGTTGCCAAGAATCCCAGATTCTCTCAGAACCCGAGCTAGGGTGACTTTATTACATGTCCCCAGTTTACTCAGTTTATTTTACAAATTCTCACCATCCTTGAACTGATCACATAGCTGCTCAGCCCTAAAATGGTCGACTGGCTAATGGACATAGTATTGATATATCTGCCGACATACCCCTGACCCAGCTTGTAGCACGTTGCGTTCAATTGCGTTTACTTCCGCATGGACGATAATGGTGTACCTGCCCATTGGCTCATAGCGTGATCCAAATACTCCCGTACCAGCACCCAGAGCCGTTGTTGATCAGCTTGTAAATTAGCCGATCTGATCATCTGGCGCTGGGAAGGAAATTCTCCCAGCCGCCCGATCTTCATTGTTGCCTATTCAGTACATCCAGCGCAGTATTTGGGGTTTGCAACTCCATTTCCTGTCTACGAGTCTGCTACAAATCATCTGTGCCGAGTTTCTTTTTACAGGTGAAGATCACCTGCGTGGTTTTGGTGGGGTTAATTCCCGACCTACACCACATCTTTACCAATTCTAGTCTTGCCTGTACTAAGTTACAAGAAAGTCCTCATACTTGCCCTGCGGATGTATAACAATGTTGCTAGCATACTCTTTACAGGAGATTCCTTTGCTAGACATAAGGCAAACAAGATCAAGCACGAGTAGACTCCACATCAGAGGCAACAACACTTCGCCTTGGGACCATCCTCTGTTGGTATTCACTACAACGGAGGAGTATCCTTGCCTAGCTTCAGCCCTTTTGGTCTTCAAAACTACCAAGGCACAAATAGTTGTGTGCTTCTGCTCCAATGAGTTACTCAATTTGCACTACAACTGGTACAGAGCAGTCTTCGTAGATCTGCCCACTCTGGGTGCATACTGATCCCGGCGAGCGTTGTTTTCCTGATATAATTATCCACAAATTTTGTCTAGCGTCTTGAGCAGAAAAGATGAGAGGTTGATGGGGCAAAAATCCTTAAGGTTAAGGGAGACAGTAGTTCGGCTCCTATTTGCAAATGGACATGAATCAATAGAAGGTAAATAAGAAAAAATATAACAACACTGCTAATGGACGACGACGTATAATAAACCAGTTCAAGTACTAATCATGACAATGTCAAAAAAATAGTACGATAAAAAGATAGCAAACAAAATAATGGAAAAAAAAACAGATAATTAGGAGAAATGATGCAAAATATTGATTGATTCAGATGTCCTTCAAATCAATAATTCATCATAACTTTATTCGCTAAATTATAAATGTTTAAAACTCTCTTTTAAACTTTGTTTATGGACAATCCTCCAGAATATGTGCATCTGTCTCTGTTTTGTTTCCATAGCCACAATTTGGTTTAGAAATCGTACCCCATTTAAACGATATAGAGTTGCACTTTGAATGGTCTGTCCTTATGTTATTTAGTTTTGATCAAATTTTTCTTTTTTGAAAACATTAAGAACTCCTGGCCTCAATTTTTACCATCAACTTTAGAAAAGCCGTATTTAGATAGTCTCACTACCAAAAAAATTCGTTTGATGATGTCTTACTGACATGTTTACATTTGAGTGTTCTACTAATTCAATTGTCTTTTTTGCTTTCTTTATAGATTAAAGATATGCAAACTTCTTTTCAGGTTTGTGATACTTCTTGGCCGTTATTAAATATTATTGTAATTAAGTGAAATACCTAAGTTATTATTTACATTCTTAAGAAATTCTACATAGGTATACTAATTCTGGTTCTCAGGGCCTTCCATTTTTAATTTATTCAATGTTCTTATAATAATTTTTTATTGTAAAGTAATAATCACCGTTTCTAGAGCAGTAAGAGTTGTTTCTTCTTGTTGGGCCTATCTATTAACCTATGTTGAAGTTGTCACACCATCTCTTCATATCTCTCGCAATCTTAACGGTTCTGTTATCAGTCATTCGGTTAATGTGGTCATTCCATTATTTTTCCTTCCATAGATCAATTGTTTGCTCCTTATTATTAAAAGAATGAACCATCCAATTCTATAAATATTACACAATTAAACCATGACAACTTTGATACTGTTTTATTTTGTTGGCCAAATAACTTAATATTTTTAATTCCTACAAAATTTATACTTAATTCTACAACTTCTCAGCATCTTCAATACTATTAGCATTACTAGCTGGTTCACAAACTTGGCATTCACTGTAGTATAGTCCCGTTTCTTTACCGGCGTTTTCGTCTACAGCACAATGTATAGTTGTCTGAGCTCCCTGTTCTGGTGTCTTGAAAATGTAAACTGTTAGAAAATACAAGATCCGTCGCAAAACTTTGATGATGGTATAGTCTAAGTGCCTTGCAATATCAGTTTCAATCACACCTGGATGAAGACTGTATACGTTTACGTTTTCAATGTTTGCGTCTAAAATGTACATATTTGATAATAAAAACCTAGAAGTTTATGTAACATACCTTGCAATCTACGTGCGAGTTCTTTGGTGAATAATATATTTGCTAATTTGCTATCTGAGTAACCTTGAATACCATTGTTACGTCGTTTCTCATCGTTTAAATAATCGAAGTTAATTTTTCCATCTAAAATATTAACCGCATTAGTACAATGATATGGTTAATTAGGAACACAAAGTAATATTTTTGTTTTTCTCGAAATTCACGGTTTTCTAGGATAGTGGTAGCGTTATACAGCGGAGGAGTAAATTTCATTTTATTTAAATTTTGTTTATAAAATTGTAATAATTAAACACGTAATTTTTGTAGTGTGATTCAATACCCTACCTGAAAACATCACCATTTACCAATTCCATCTGGGAGTTTTAAGAAAGTGCTGAGACAATTTTTGCAAAACTGGCAATTGGATGTTTCAAAGACAATAACTTGCTCAAGAGTTCTTAGCAAAACATTGCACAGATTTAGCAGTCACCATCGTGTCATCACTGCGTGTGACATCTGGTCGTTTCTAAATTTTGTACGATACTGCTTTTGTGAACTGGACATGATAAATGTAAGAACTCCTTGATTTATATGCAAGCCTATCAGTTAGTTATTATACATACTGTATCAACATCACTTAACAAGGTTTTGTAAAAACACTGAGGAAGATGTAAAATGCCCCCATCTACACGGCAATCGGACAATGTAGAGGGTCTGTTGCCAACCACTTCAATGACTGTCACCAGACTGCAAAGACAGAGCATATCAAGGTGTTTAAAGTTGAAGGCAAAATCGAGGGATTTGTTCTGCTGAATGGTGCACTTCCCTGCCTTTTCAAATAAACCACGAGAAGTCTAGGAATCAAAGAGGAACTTGGTATAGATTAGGATAGAGTACTCTTTGGAACACACTATACAGGGTGTATCTAAGTAACACCGAAAAATTTGACCACCGCTGCATTAGAACAATACAAGACTATTATAAAGGTAGGTCAAAACCTACAGATGATTCCCTTTGGGAAACTACAAATTCTGCAATAAGGAAACAACTTTAGTTATGGTGAGGTCGTCCTTAATTTAATTTATTTTTATGTCATTTGAGATTTTAATTGTCTTTCAATCCTGTTTAATAGACCTTTTATGCTATGTGTGTAATGAGTGAAAATGAAACATGGCGTGTTGAATTAATAATTAATTTAGGATCACACCTAATCGAAAGCTTTGCCAAAGAACAATAGATTTGCTGTTTTATGCTGAGTAAAATAAAGTTTGATATCCAAATTCGGTTAAAATTTAGACATATTCTAAAAGTGCAGATTTGATAACAACAATACAAAACTTTGGTATTTCATAATATTTTATAGATTTTTATTTTATTTTGTTCATTTTACGTACTCGTGATTTGATCAACCTTGTAAATAATTTTCCTCAAAGATGGGCGGACTGTGGGAGTTTTCAAAATTGATCACCAAGGACACTAGACATTGTTCCTCACTCAACAGGCATTTTTAAAAATTTTATTAACTAGTTTATTTATTTATGTTACTAAATAAACACTTTTATTCCTTAATTTGTTACAATAATTTTTTCATTTACAATTCTTATCGATAATACATCAATAACACTAGATTTTATGTAAATATAAATACAGGAGAATTCCCCAGAATCACCTTGCTCATACAAAAAATAAAGTGTGCACTACAGATTGTAAGCTTGATGTGCTGCTAAACAATAAACAGTTACAGAGTCAGTATAATTGAAAATATTTTCGCGCATTACACGGAACAATCACAGCTATATACAGGACATTGCATCCGCAGATCTTCTGCTTCAATATTGTGGGATTTAAGAGCAGATTTTGCAGCAATAAAGAGACTTGGGGGCTGGAAAACAACCTGTGTTACGGAGGCATACATTTAGGATTCATTCCAAAACAAAGAAAACATTTGTAAACAATTATTTTGCACAAACGAGATAACCCCAGATGACATCAACATAACCTCAAACAACTTCGAAAACATCCAAAATAATTTAAACCTGAACTTTATAACTGCTGTCGTTCACAATACATACAATGTATCTGTTCCTTTCTTAAATTTGAACAATTGTAATATTAGTAATATTATTATAAATAATCAACAATAATTATATATTTAAATTGTTAATTAAAATGTATGATGTTAGTCTATTCTCTTATTGTTTCTACTCCAGTGGATTGGTATAAGATATATATATATATATATATATATATATATATATATATATATATATATATATGATATAAGATGGGAGTTATACGACGGTTTCCAAACCGAAAATTTTTACACTCTTTTTTCTCTTTTTCCGACAAATTCGAGTTGTACAGTATAATGAAGTAAAAAAAAAATTGTAAAGAAGACAACAAGAAAATCACTTAATGAAAAAGAGTGTACTAATGACGTCCTTTTTAAACAAAATAATGCATTAATATCGAAATTAATAGACGGCCAACGAAAAAATAACACTATGGTTTTAGAAATATACTATCAAAAATAAAAATTTTAACAACTTTTATTTCTTTAGAATTCATCATTATTTAGAAATAAATGTTTTGCAATAATACAAAATTGATAATGGTGATAATTACTTATCAGGTATAATTAGTATATATGCTTGAGTGAACCATAGAAGAAACATTGATGATAAGCGCACGAGGACTCTTAATTATTCTTGGCAATAATAATATTGTAAATAAGAAATTTAAACATTTTTGTCATAAACCTTAATTTCTTTAGAATTTGTATCTACTCATTTAGAAATAAGTGTTTTTGAGATAATACGAAAGTGATAATCACTTATCAGTTATAATTAGTGTACATACTTGAGTGAGCCATAGAAGAAACATTGATGATGCGCGCAGGAGGACTCTCAACTATCCTTGGCAATAATAATAATGTAAATAAAAAGTGTCCCAAATGATTCGTGCCAAATTGTGTCTCAAATCCGTCTACCGTTTTTGATTGCGGACACATGAAAACACCAGCATTATTAACCAAAATATCGATTCTTTTCTCAGTCTCTAACAATCTCGATGCGCATTGTCGAACCGATTCTAGACTGCTCAAGTCCAGTTCAGTGATGACTATATCGCCTAAACGATCATGACCTTCACAATTAGCTTTTATATCATTAGCAGCTTCATTTGCTTTTTGCGACATTTCTGCAAGCCATAATCACTCGCGCTCCTATAAGAAAAGGTACATTTTAAGTAAAACAATAATTGAGTTTTTACCTCGTTTGAAGAAATCTTGTACGGTACATTTTCCTATACCAGTATTTGAACCAGTTACTATCACTGTTTTCCCATCTAATCGAACGTTAGACAAGCACTTCGCATGTGATAACCCCATTTTTATACTAAATCATGGAATAAAATTCGTTACGTATTTAGTATTTATATTTAAAATTCATGCGCAATATAAAATAAATTTTCAAACAAAAACAAATTAATTAATTGTCAATCAAATCTTACTTATATATTGCGATGGTTGTATTTAAGTTTATATAAAAAAATTTAATTGAATAATGAGACTCCAATTATTTAGTTTAATAAAATATACACATTAAACTTTTGGAAACTTCAAAATAATAAATTTTTTTCACTATTAGCCTAAAACCTTATCGTTATTGACTCATTTTCGAGTTGTGAATTGCTCTTCTCTCCTAGCGGTCAAAAATTATTTATTATTAACTACTAGTATATAATGAAAACAGCTGTAACCAATGAAAAACGGATAAATGAAAAAAATGAAGTTATTGCTTATAGTAACATTCACAGTCGTTACAGATAACTGTTGGCATTTCTTAGTTTATACTATTTGTCCGCGTTCTTTATACACGAGATGTCGCAAGACATGCATTTCAATACTGGTATAGTTTTTTACCTTATTGTATAAAATACTATTATTTAATAATAAACAAAAAATTTAATTCAATATAAATTCAAGTTACAAAATTTTATTAATACAACGGAAATTTATTCCGTCATATAACGCATGCACGCTTGAAGAAAATTTAATTAAAACCATTAATCAATGAAATAATAACACTATTCTGGACTTCCATTGTCTATATTTTATTTTAATAGAATAAATACAACGTTTCAATTGATATTGAATCTGCAATCGTCTTCAGGTGAATACTAACAAACTTAAAGACTAGTGTAACTTATATACTAATACAAAGTTAGTGAAGCGATCAAGTGTACAAAGTTAATGAAGGGGACGTTACCGTACACTAAGATTAGTCAGGCGTCCAATTAAGGGTTTCCACACATTGTTAATCTCTACGCTGGGTTGACTAAAGACATTCTTGTTGTTTTCGATAAACGCTGCTTCTTTAAATTTTCTCTTGTACCAGTGCTCTTCTCGGTGTATAATTATTGCCTCCGACCATTTCTTTTTGTGATGGTTTTCCCAGGAGTGTCATATAATTCTTTGACATATGGAATGCTGAGTAGTGTTTTGGGTTTCTCTTCGGTCATTGTTGGTTGGTTCTTAGAGAGTTGTAGAACAGTTTCTACCACTCGTTTCGGGTAACCATTTTGTTTAAGGTCTCTTCTGATGTTTTTGATTTCATTTTGTAGTCCTACCTCTGTATTACATAGTCTGTGAGCTCTGTCGACTAAAGATTTAATAATCCCTTTCTTTGTTGTTCCACTGTGATTGGAGTCGTAATTCAGATATTGGCCGGTACGAGTTGGCTTTCTGTATACTGATGTCACAATATCCTCATTGTTTCTTTTTGCGAGGACGTCCAAGAATGGTAGTGAGTATTTCCTTTCTTTCTCCATGGTGAATTTGATGGATGGCTTAATGTTGTTCAGGTGGTGTAGAAAAAGGTCTAGCTGACGGTCGCTATGGTTCCAAATTATGAACGTATCGTCTACATATCTGAGCCATAATTTTGGTTTAAATCTCGATGTTTTCTTTGTGTTTTCGAAGATTTTCAATTCCATTTCACTTCTGGTCATTTAAATACTTATAATGATGTCATTGTTAATAATTTTTGATATTGGCCATTCTAATAATCTATCATATTTTGCTTTTCGATACTTTGTTTCACAAAAAATCAAAAATAACAACTAAACGCGTTTTTATGGTGCAAACAAAATTTGCGTTTCAGATTTTTTTTAATTTTGGTTCGTTAATTGTCCATTTTAACACCCGGACCTATCGATTGATTAATTGTCAGGGTTTTTTTTAAATTACGTTGTTGAATCGTTCGGATCTTATTTAAAACTTACTCTAGCATCTTTCTTTGTATTTGAATTATATCACCGGTGCATCTCCGCATAAAAAAATTCTTGAGTTCATTTCGAACCTGCACTGATAATTTAATCTTTCACGCGTCTGTAAGACGCCAAACTATGCATCTTGTCAGGTACACTACGAGTTTAATGTAACATCAGTATCAACACTTTCTTTATCAATGGATAAGAGTTTGCAAAAACAACATTTCTATCTTACACTTGTGACGCTTGCTTCCCAATTCGGCTAGTTTCTGTAAATAACAAAAGCGGACAAATCTTGGGCGTCAGATTTGATAACGAAGTTTACTCTTTGTTTGTTCGTTGGGCAGCTACAGTGGAGGTTAAAAATTTCAGGGTTCTGATCGTCTAAAGGGAACCAGTTCGGAGAAGTAAAGAAAATACAATGAAACTCAGAACTTATTTATTTAGCACGAAACAATTTGTTATTAGTTTCACAGAGAAAGATCATAGTAAAGCACAAACCATGCAACCCAAAAGCAGTCAGAGGATTTGACGGCTATAGGGGTGAGGGTTTCGGTAATGTAAACAGAGCGGCGGCTAATTTAGGGATAAAAATGCGCGAAAATGCGTCACTCCAAATACAACACATGTAAGGAAGAAGTGGAAAGTCAAAGAATCATAAAGCGGTATTTTTGCATTCTGCGAGTCGGAAGAGAATAGCCAAAGTGGTATCTTTGACAAATAAATTAGAGAAGCGAACTTACTCAGTATTAGCGGCAGGACCAGACGGAACAGGTAACCCAACTGACTCTTTAACGAAAGAGCTCACGCTTAGATAGGGCATAACTTAAGTGGGGCAACTAGCTTACGGGAGGGGACTGCGTGCGCACGAAAGTTTAAGCGGGGCGCATTTACCATTAATAATATACAAAATTAATAAACAATTAAAAACATAACAAAATCGGTCTTATCCTAACAATTAATTATTCAAATTAATTTAGTGACGGTGTGATACCTAGAAATAAAAACACATCGTTACACACTTACGATTAAACGTCCACCCTAAAAATCTTTATCGCAACTAAACGAACTTTTAAATAAAAAGGTTACTTCATTAAATAATGTACAAAATGACCAGCATCTGCAATTCGTAATTCTGTTAAATTGTTAAATGAGAATTGCAATTTAATTGTTTCGATTGCTTAAGACATTTATCGTCTTCACATGTGTATAAATGTTTAATTTTAAACAATAATTGAAGAAATTTATACAGGAAAGTTATACTTGCAGCAATCTTGTTTTTCTTTTTTAACACACACTTAATAGTATTAGGATTTTTTAATAAATTTACGCAGCACTACAAATTATTTCATCATTTAAAAATGTTATTTTTCAATATGAGGACCGACATGCTTTCGACGGTAGTAAATTGAGAATCTCTGAAAAGTTATAATGTCGCCGAAGGTCTCTTTGATAATTAACGTTTTCGGTGCGGTTTTTCGCGTAAATTCCAGGTGAAAAAACAATCGAATGAAGTTTTAAAATTAATTTATTAAAAATAAATAAAATATTAGTATCAAACAAAAGCTTGCAAAATTCTAAACAGAAAATGTTTATAACATTCTGCTGTGGCTTTTCCGAGTTATTTGCACTTTAAAGTTCGATGCGGTCATACGACCATATAAATTATAATTTTTGTCGTTTATTTGACTTTTTTAATTTTTCGAGCTTTTCATACCTTTTTTATGATTCACGACCCTTAAAAATGTCTACAAATTGGTATCTAGTCGATTCTGACACTAATTTAGACTAAAGAGAGGTAACCCGGTCCCAACTCCGATTGCTCTGCCAATTTTTTGTAAACTAAGTATAGTGTTCTCGGTCGAATGGCGTTATTTTTGAGCGCGGATTTACCGATAAAGAACCCTAATGGATTGTCAAAGTAGGTATGGTATGGGCTATTACAATTTTTTTGAATTACTTGTTTTCATGTGATCAGGGGTAAACGGTGTTGGTTATCTATAGAGGGACAAAGAAACAAAGAAACAGACAAATTTCGAATCTTAGTATATAGATATTGATGATGCGCGCAAGAGAACTATCAATTATCTTTGGCAATAATAATAATAATAATGTAAATAAAAAGTGTCTCAAATTGTGTCTCAAATCCATCCACAGTTTTCGATTGTAGATACATCGCACCAGCGTTATTAACCAAAACGTCGATTCGTTTATCAGATTCTATCAATCTTGATGCGCATTGCCTAACTGACTCAAGACTCAGTTTATTTCAGTGACTATACCGCCTAAACGTTCCCGACCTATGTCGCCCATTTAGTACTTACATTTAAAATACATGCGCAATATAAACAAAAATTTCAGACGAGGACAACTTAATTAATTGTCAATCAAATGTTATATGCATAAATGTGGAGGATAAGTAGTATGGATGCGTTTAATGGAAATTTCTTTCAATTCCGCATTTAGGTAATTAAGGGAAGGCGGGGTAATGGCGCTCACCTAAGCAAAATAATTCATATATGCTAAACCGTAAGCACAATTACGTTGTAATTGAACTTGTGTTGTCAAAAGATGAACAAATGTTAGGGTTAAACCAAATTTAATTTAACCTTAAAGGAAACGAACATATTAAAAAATTTTTTAAATGTACGTGAGCGGAATTAGTCGGCTGCTAATGGGGTAATAGCTCTCATCAGTTCTAGGTGTAAATAACTTTATATACTCATTAAGAAAAATACCTTATTGATCATGTAATACAAGCATATTTATTTTAATTATTTACAAAAGTCGCAAATATATCCTGTAGCCTTGTCTACACCACTGCATTGCTGATGTGTCCATTCGGCACACATTATGCAGCAAAACCAAATTTTGTTATTTCGCCCAAATTCACCACACACCAGACATTCATGGTCTTCTTTACACTGTGGAGAATACTGGGGTGCTTCCAAAACATCGTCACTGTTATCATCGCACAGATGATGTTCTTCGAATTCATCCTCCAATGAGCTGGTTTCTGACTCAGTAACGATTCGTCGAACTCTTGAATTTTCATTTTAATGTTGGCATTTCCTTTCGTGACCGCCTTTCCCTTTTTATCAGTCAGCTGCTTTTTTAAAATGCTTCTTCGTGCACTGATTTGAAAGGAGTGGAAGTTAAAATTTCTGAATGTTGTCGTTTCCTTTCTTGCTTAGACTGAGATGTTCTTAAAGGCCGAGGAATGGGTGATATCACGTTAACTGACACGTCTTTGACAGCAGTTTAAGTTTTGTTCGTTGATGGTTGTTCGTTATCAACCTGTTTGTTAAGATCGATAGAAAGAACTTGCTTATTTTTATTAATTTCTGATCAGTTCTGATGATATCTAACTGTTCATTGGTTTTAGAATTTGTTGCGTACATGTGTTCTGTGGGCAAATCTCTGCTGCAGCAAAAATTTCTTCGGGAAAAATATTCGGATTAACTAGAAATATTCCGGTTGTTTCAAACCCCTTCCCAGCCTTTTCTATTGTTGCTACGCAGCCATACGCTTTGAAAAACAAGGTGAGCAGATGACTTGGAGTACGCTTTTGGTTGGGATTGGTTCTCATATATAATTGGCACTCATAGTTGTACGCTGTCTTCAAGAGTCTATAAAATGTGACATCTAGGGGTTTTAAACACCCCACAGCTCGGGTGGAATCGATAACACTGTTACGCCATTCTGACGGCAGCAGTTAGAAATTGCCAATGAAATCTGACTATTATGATTATCCAAAATCATCAATATTGGATTGGATTGAGAAGCTTTTGTAGATGCAACAAAATGTTTCAAGTAAATGAGGAATATTTTATCAGTCATCCATCAATTTTTTGGAGCGGGCATAAATACTCTCAGTTGGTCCACCGCGTTTAAGACTTTCTGCCATACGCATTCTTGCATAAATAAATAAAGGGGGCACGTATGTTCCAGTAGGACTTACTGCACAACAAACAATCATAGTTTTTCAATTTTGTTATTTCGCCCAAATTCACCACACACCAGACATTCATGGTCTTCTTTACACTGTGGAGAATACTGGGGTGCTTCCAAAACATCGTCACTGTTATCATCGCACAGATGATGTTCTTCGAATTCATCCTCCAATGAGCTGGTTTCTGACTCAGTAACGATTCGTCGAACTCTTGGATTTTCATTTTAATGTTGGCATTTCCTTTCGTGACCGCCTTTCCCTTTTTATCAGTCAGCTGCTTTTTTAAAATGCTTCTTCGTGCACTGATTTGAAAGGAGTGGAAGTTAAAATTTCTGAATGTTGTCGTTTCCTTTCTTCTTAGACTGAGATGTTCTTAAAGGCTGAGGAATGGGTGATATCACGTTAACTGACACATGTTTGACAGCAGTTTAAGTTTTGTTCGTTATGAACCTGTTTGTTAAGATTGATAGAAAGAACTTGCGTATTTTTATTAATTTCTGATCAGTTCTGATGATATCTAACTGTTCATTGGTTTTAGAATTTGTTGCGTACATGTGTTCTGTGGGCAAATCTCTGCTGCAGCAAAAATTTCTTCGGGAAAAATATTCGGATTAACTAGAAATATTCCGGTTGTTTCAAACCCTTCCCAGCCTTTTCTATTGTTGCTACGCAGCCATACGCTTTGAAAAACAAGGTGAGCAGATGACTTGGAGTACGCTTTGGTTGGGATTGGTTCTCATATATAATTGGCACTCATAGTTGTACGCTGTCTTCAAGAGTCTATAAATGTGACATCTAGGGGTTTTAAACACCCCACAGCTCGGGTGGAATCGATAACACTGTTACGCCATTCTGACGGCAGCAGTTAGAAATTGCCAATGAAATCTGACTATTATGATTATCCAAAATCATCAATATTGGATTGGATTGAGAAGCTTTTGTAGATGCAACAAAATGTTTCAAGTAAATGAGGAATATTTTATCAGTCATCCATCAATTTTTGGAGCGGGCATAAATACTCTCAGTTGGTCCACCGCGTTTAAGACTTTCTGCCATACGCATTCTTGCATAAATAAATAAAGGGGGCACGTATGTTCCAGTAGGACTTACTGCACAACAAACAATCATAGTTTTTCAATTTTGTTATTTCGCCCAAATTCACCACACACCAGACATTCATGGTCTTCTTTACACTGTGGAGAATACTGGGGTGCTTCCAAAACATCGTCACTGTTATCATCGCACAGATGATGTTCTTCGAATTCATCCTCCAATGAGCTGGTTTCTGACTCAGTAACGATTCGTCGAACTCTTGGATTTTCATTTTAATGTTGGCATTTCCTTTCGTGACCGCCTTTTCCTTTTTATCAGTCAGCTGCTTTTTAAAATGCTTCTTCGTGCACTGATTTGAAAGGAGTGGAAGTTAAAATTTCTGAATGTTGTCGTTTCCTTTCTTTCTTAGACTGAGATGTTCTTAAAGGCTGAGGAATGGGTGATATCACGTTAACTGACACATGTTTGACAGCAGTTTAAGTTTTGTTCGTTATGAACCTGTTTGTTAAGATTGATAGAAAGAACTTGCGTATTTTTATTAATTTCTGATCAGTTCTGATGATATCTAACTGTTCATTGGTTTTAGAATTTGTTGCGTACATGTGTTCTGTGGGCAAATCTCTGCTGCAGCAAAAATTTCTTCGGGAAAAATATTCGGATTAACTAGAAATATTCCGGTTGTTTCAAACCCCTTCCCAGCCTTTTCTATTGTTGCTACGCAGCCATACGCTTTGAAAAATAAGGTGAGCAGATGATCTGGAGTACGCTTTTGGTTGGGATTGGTTCTCATAAATAATTGGCACTCATAGTTGTACGCTGTCTTCAAGGGTCCATAAAATGTGACATCTAGGGGTTTTAAACACCCCACAGCTCGGGTGGAATCGATAACATTGTTACGCCATTCTGACGACAACAGTTAGAAATTGCCAATGAAATCTGACTACTATGATTATCCAAAATCATCAATATTGGATTAGATTGAGAAGCTTTTGTAGACGCAACAAAATGTTTCAAGTAAATGAGGAATATTTCATCAGTCATCCATCAATTTTTGGAGCGGGCATAAATACTCCCAGTTGGTCCACCCCGTTTAAGACTTTCTGCCATACGCATTCTTGCATAAATAAATAAAGGGGGCACGTATGTTCCAGTAGGACTTACTGCACAACAAACAATCATAGTTTCTTCTCTTTCCCAACTAGTAGCTACCCAACTTGCTTCTGTCCTTTAGGTGTGAAATTATGTTTCTTGATTATTTCGACCAGATTAGAGAAAAGCGTTCTACTTCGAGTTTGCTAAACGCGGTTATTAGATTGAGACTCGTCGTTCAGTTTCCCGTATACTCAAGGTTGAATTTTTTTAAAGAACACCTTTAGCCAGTCTCTTCCTGCTAAACGTTTTGTTTTATTGAAGGTATTTCTTATATTGTTTAGTTCATCGTACTCAAAAGCTACACGCCTGAACTCTAAGGACGTTAAACCAAAAAACAAATTGGATAAATTTAAGCAATGATTAGCAATTTCAGCTTGTTGTTCATCATTAAATGTTTTATTTCTTTCTAGCTTTGGTTTGAAACACTGTCCAGCTTTGATTCTATCACTTAAAGAACTGTATGGCACGTTAAATCTTCGTGTTGCCTCACAACATTATTCTTCACAGCTTCTATTACTTCACTTATAGCTTCAATAGACCATGAAGCTTTATTAGTCGTTCTTTGTCTTGTTCGCGGCATTGTGCACGATTACTGTAGCAACAATTTATAAATAAATAAACTCCTTACATTACCTAGAGCACTCACTGAGCGGTATTACCCTAGTTAAGTACTTCCATTTGCACCAAGATCTAAATTTAGTTATCCTGACATAACCACAAAATTAGAGAAATAGCTTTATAGGATTACTCCTTTTAAAAAAAATGCAAATTACGTAAGAGATCAAAGTACTATAACTGAAATAAAACAAATTCAACTGCTTACCTTTAGTCTCGTCGGCGATTTCTTATAAGAAATTTCAGAAAACACAAAATATTGGCAAAGCACAGGTTTTATCGTGAAAGTCAACTTGCAAAACTTTGTTTATCAAGACGATAGCTAGATGGCACCGCAGTTTAAATTGTAAATATTTGAAAATTAGCGCTAAATGCCAGTGAGTGCCATTACCCACTGAGCATCGTACCCCATCCTCCCCTATACAAATATATACCTAGTATAGATTTAAAGTATACTTACTCTCAGGGTCAAGTTCTGTAGTGAATAATAACCTAAATAATGTACGATTAATTTTTGTAAACAGTAACTTTATCTCTCTAGTGGGTTCAAAAGTCTAGACTGCTTGTAAAATCCCCAGTCACGTTAATTTTTATTTTTATGATAGATGACTATCTCTGATACGAAAAAAATTGAGGAAAATAATGTTTAAAATATTAATTTATTGGTAATTAGAATATAGTGCAAATAGATAAACAATAAAGATAATCAAATTAATTTGAGATTTACCTCTTGCCAATAAGCAATTTTTGTGCACAAATTTTTATAAAACATTATGCAGCGTGCCTGAGTAATTGAAAGAATTTGATTTTTAGCTGTTTAACATTTTGTAGTATGAATACGCGGATTCACTAAAAGAATGCCATCTTGTTGAAACGTTGGGTCTCCTTCGTTTGGGTACAATTACCTGAAAAATGAAGTTCTTCTTGAAGTAACTATAGTTAGATTTTCGTTAAAAAAATTATTTCCGATATTTTACTTTTAGAATCAAGACTTAAATTTTTGTGAATGCTGTATATGGGCATCTCCATGCAGTTGGAATTCTCCTTACACCAATATCTACAGTTACATCGATGCCAGTATCATTTAAACAAAAAGTGGTTTCGTCTGAAAAAATAATTCTTGAAAGATCTGAGTTATGTATAGGTGAGGTTTTTAAGTTTTATCCACTGTGATTTCTAGAAACTGGTCATCACTACTTTTCTTGTGAAGTTGTATACCGCACGTGAGTATACACTCTGATGAGCTCATAATAAGAGCGAAATGCGCATCAGGTGTTCTTTCGTGCGTGTATGCTACTGTACAGAAATACTTGGCTTTCTCGGTACGAGTGTGTTATGCATTCGAAGTTGTCGCTTAAATAACGAATTGCATTAAAACATTCAATCGTCGTTACAGTTATCTGTTGGCATTATTTAGTTAAAATAATATTCTAGAAGATAATCAAACGTTCACGAAGTTCTAGAACACCGCGATCATTCTAATTTATTCTAGTAACTCCAGTGGTGTAACAGTATTTACCTACTTTATACTTTATAATCTGCTTAGAAGTCTGTACATTTACGTTTGGTGTGATTGCCTACATTGTTGAATTATGGTTTAATGATTCTAATGATGACATATATAAAATATAGCATTTCTTTGGCGACCAGTTAACGGGTCCTGTATTGCTATTATTGGACGATTAAGGGTCATGGTCAGGGCAACAATAATGTCAAAAGATTAAGAAAATAAACAGTAAACACTAATGTCATTCTTTGGTATTACTGTTTTTAAGACTCAGTATTAAGTTCTGAAGATTTATGTCATGATAACAAAATCATGACTTAGAATGAACTATAATATATCTTTGACAAGCTCAAATTGCCAACTTTGGCTCTAACTATGCAATGAATAAATATTAGTTTTATCTTAACTTACTACAAGGCATTTTTTTTAATTTAGAATTTTCTTTTAATTTGTATGTAGTAAATTAATTATTTCCGTAATTGAAGCCATTCTTTAAAATGTGTTTGTTGTCTTCATTTGTTAAAGGTTTTCTTAAATGATTCTTTGTTCAAATTGTTGATTACTAAGTATTATATATTTTTGAAATCGGCTAAGAATATGTAATCCCAAAAAAAGAAATGTAGACATACGGTGTTCTATCAAAAAAACATATTGATGACGTCATATCCTAAAGATGGAAGACAAACAAACATATACATATGTATGAGATGAGCGATTGAAAATATCCGACACGTTTTCAAAATATTGTTAAATCAAGAAATAGATAATTTAATCCATACTTTATGTACACTCTTACTTGCACGTTGTTTTTTAGAATGAGTTTAATTGGTGTTTTCTTTTCTTTTTTTTAATGTAAAGGGTTTTTGCGTCGTTTGAGGGTATAAAGAGGATCCGTTACGATAATCAAAAGTAAAAAAATGTTAAACATGCACTAAGGTAGATTACCAATTCAAACGTTCGTGGTTTGAAGCTGATGCTGTGAATTTGATGAGATCTGCTCAGCGTGTTTGTTATAGTATGAACGGTTGCGACCGATCGGGTGCTCGTTAAAACACAACGAGATTGAACTGAGCATTAAAAAAAAAACATCCACACTATGAACAGCACCAAGTGATTTTGCTATACGTAACAATAATTCGTCTTATAATAATCCGCACGTAGTATCATCCAATCATAACGCCAACTCTAGCCCTTCATATAACTGCTGCGCGGCATACACGGGTGTCCGCTGTAGTCAGTGTGCAGCCAAAGTAGTCGCCGCAGCGCGCTGCCGTATAGTCATGCAACCACAAACAAACCACAAAAATTTGGTCGACTTAACTACAATTTGAGGTCAGGTTAACCACAACTTATGGTTATCTCAATTGATACGAAAAAGGGAATACTTGATCAATTCCATGCTGAATCCTTATGCTGCTACAAATACAAAACTACCTAAAATGTAAATTGAGTTGAGTTTTCGTCATTCCTCCAAAGTCCAAACGATGAACTGCTGTAAGTTCCTTGTATTTGAACTAATTATAACTGCTTTTTATCTTCTAATCTAACGTAAGGTAAGCGTCTTTACAGCTTAGTATCCATTTGATATAGTGTACCAAAATGAATTCGCACATATCCTCTTAATTACCCACCATTTATTTAATTAAGAAATACATATATGCATTGAATTATGTTACATGGTTATATAAGGTTGTGATGACATTTGAAATGTTGCGGATTGGTTCGTACTACATTATTTAGTTGAAAAGGATCATAATTTTGGTCAAGACCAACAAAGTTGACACTCATTTCCCACAATTTCTGAGCATCTTCTACACGATCAGCTTTGCTCGTAGGTTTTATAACTTTACAATCACTATAATACAGTCCAGTTTCGTTACCAGCGTTTTCGTCTACCGCACAATATATAGTTGTCTGGGCTCCCTGTTCTGGTGTCTTCAAAAATTTCCCAAATAGAATGTTAAATGTCCGGAGTACGCCTTTAAAGTAAGTGCTGTCTAAATGTCTTCCAAGTTCGGTTTTAATTACTCCCGGATGTAGGCAATAGACTTTCACGTTTTCAATGTTTGCTCCTAAAAATGTATATATTAGTTTATAAGAATAATATAATGTACAGGGTGGCCAATATTTATGGACGAATGGTTATAACATTTTAGAGACAGCTTTCATAAAAAATATGTTAAACAAGTATAGTTTTGGAAATACATTAATATCAAACAGTGCAATTGAATTAAATTTATTAATCCTCTAAAATTGTAGTTGTAGATAATTATCTTTGTGAGAATTCCTTTAAGTGGAGGGACGAAATTAAAGACCACTACCCTTGTTTTGCCCGAACTATGCGGCCACAAGAAACATACAAATTCGGAACCAATAGAAATGCAGCATTACTATTACATATACAAGGTATTTCATAGTTTCAGTATTTCTTCTCTTATGACTTTATCTTCTGACGGAATTCCGTGAACTACTGTAGGTGTACTATGAACCCGTACAAAATAAGATGTTATCATTCTAATGAAACTATGTTTAACATAGTTTCTAAAATGTAATAATCACTATTCGATACATATTAAGGAAGGAATACGTATAATAAAATAGAATATCTAATTACTTACCGTCTAATCTCCGAACAAGCTCTTTGGTGAATAATACATTAGCTAATTTGCTATCTGAATAAGCTTGAAGAGCACTGTATTTTCTTGTTTCATAATTCAAGTCATCAAAATTAATGTTTCCACCTGAAATTAAATATAATGAGTATTACTTTAATTTATATTGAAAAAAAGAAACAGAAAACTTAAACTTGGCTTCATTGGTTGGATATTCTGCTGTATAAAATAAATAAAAAGTAAGTAAGTTGAGCGCGTTATTTGAACAACATGTACGCTTAATACTAAGCACATAATGCAACACAAGTGTTAAATTAAATACAAACAAAAGCCTGCAATTATTGCGGAATAAATCGGAGCACCCTATCGGCAATCTCACAGTCTCACAGCTCTTTTCACAACAATCATCAGGAAATAAACAAAAAAATAATACGTTTCAAAGATGCTGTGAGACATACGCTGTACTAAATAAAGACATCTTGGCGCATACCACGTTTGAAAGTTCTAATGCAAGGTAGATGGTGTTTGTAAAGTGGCGTTGATAGTAGGTACGAAGTTAAATGAAAGGCGAATTATAAACACTCATTACTTTCGCAAACTTAAAGTTATTGAAAAGAAACAATATCTTCAGCAAGCATACATAAATAACGGGCCTAACTACATAAAAATTTTAAATAACACCGTATACTAACTATTCTTGTTCCATCCAGAATACCTATGCGGTAGACAGATAATCGTATAAACCACCGGGTGTTGCTCTACTAGTATTTATTGCATTAATTGGTATAGACTATTTAACAATATCACTATCAGTGCAACCTTTAATAAAATAACAAATGCTTCAACCTCTAATGTTTATGTCTCATTACAGGAAGATTCTGAATGGAATAACAATTTATTAATGTAACTACGTTCCTTTTAATTTTTTTTATTAAGGACCCATACACATTTTGCCAAGATCTGAAGATACAACCAATAAGAAAATCAAAAAACACTTAAATTTGTGTAAGCTTGATAACGTCAATCAGTTTGCATATATTACACAATACAGTCACAGCATAATAAACACTGAGTAGAGTATCTCTCTTTGAAGAGACGGGTTTGTGGGTTTGAATCTCGTTGGATACTGTTTTTTACTTTAAATTAACATTTCGTTAAAAAAATTGTATTGCTATTGAAAATTATGTACCCAACGCAACGTTTTCCGAGAATATGTAAAGAAGAGCGCATCCGTAACACACACAGTATCGACAACAAGCTACTCATCTATAAAATGGTGATCTGACCCTCCATGATGTACCTAACAGAAACTTAGGTCTATTCTGCCAAAACTCACACGACGAAACTATAAGTTCTTCAAATCAAGATTCTCCGTATCATCGCAGACGCTCCCTGGTTTTTCCGCAACGATCGTCTCCATCACTAACTTTAAATTCCTAAGATAGCAGACTTCGTACGCCAATCCGCAACTGCGCTTCACGTGGTCATCGCGGCCCACTCAAACTCACTTATAACGCGGCTCTGGGATTACGATGTAGATGACATGCCAAGGCACAAGAGGCCAAAGTTGTCATCTCTCTGTCAGCCCAGATGATCGGAAATAAACGGACAAAAGCTGTGAAGTTAAAAGCCGATCCAACGGGGTTATTTAAGTATTTTGTGTCATTTAGATTAAGCTATAAAAATTGTACAAATTGAAGTAGCGAATAAACATGTATAAAGGAAACTAAACAGACACAGCCGATAGCTGGTCTTGCCGAGGGGAACCTCTCTCAGGCTCCGCGCTATAACCTAACAATAAAGCGCGTTCGCATATTTTATTTTGCGATTGAATAGCGGGTCTAAAATTAATTTCCTCGATTATTTTAAAGTAAAGAAAGGCAACCGACCCGGTTTGCAATATTTCAATATCAAAATATTGAGTTTATATGCTTTTCTTTCTTGCCGAAGTCGAATGCATCAGCCGTCGGATGTCCAATAATACTTAACCGTGTAGCCAAAGGTAATTTATAAATGATTCATGGACCATAATTGTAAATAGAACTGCAAAGAACCTACCTTTTAAAAAGAAATCGTGAGTATTAAATTTTTCTGAACTGTGTTAAACAAAACTTAGTTAAGCGATCGCCCTTACTATAGTATAATTTTACAACCTATCGCATCCCTGTCCTTTGTGCACATTCTTTGAATTCCATGTATGGTATTTTAAGAAGTAATCACGCGTCGCCCGTAAGGGGGCTGCGTCTTGTATTGCTCCAATGCGAGTTATTCCGTTAAAAAGTTATTACATGTCGTAGACCAGATATTCGTTCAGAGCTGTGAAAAACAGTTTGTACATAAGGAAAACCTTGAGATGTGCCGTTTCTTGGCGTGTGTCTTGCAATGCTTCAACATATGATCCTTACGTATGAATCCCTTTCCGCAGGTGTCGCAAGGGTAGGGCTTTTGGCCCGTGTGCAGGCACATGTGACGACGAAGGTTGGTCTTGTGGTTAAATTGTTTGGGACACAAATCGAAATTGTAAGGCTTGTCCCCAGCGTGTTTCGAAGAATGTTCTTGATATTGTTTTTCGCACGAAAATCTTTTCCCGCATCGTGTACATTTAAACGGCTTGTAGCCGCTGTGAAAAGTTTTTTTGTGTTGCGTTAAATAACACGCTTTGTTAAACATTTTATCGCAATCGAAACATTTATGCAATCCCGTTTGCTTCGCTTGTACCGTTGAAGTAATTAATAGACTACCAGCACCTTCTTCATAATCGCGCTTGATATGTGCTTTTTTGGGCGACACCGGTTGAGATTCAAATTTTACTTTTAAATTCTCCAAAGAATTTATTTTAGTTCTTCGTTTTCAGTTATTGTTTGTAATTCGGATAAATTATTGTTGTGGTTTGGAGGAGAGTAAGGACCATCTTCACTTAAAATACATTCTGGTTCGGGAGCAGTCAAAATGTCCTCCTCCTCTTGCCGATAAATAACTTGCCGAGAATCAGTATTCTCAAAAACATCATAAAAGGTGTAAGGGGCCGTTGCCGGACCCATGCCCCCCACGTTAGCGGTGCCGTAGCTCAGCAGCAATCCATATCTATGATTTTGTATTTTTTCCGTCACAATCAGCTCACCAGTAATACTGTGGTTGTTGGTAGCTGTAACCTACGTAACGTGGGCGGCCGACCCGTTTCGGTACATCTGGAATTGACTGTTGTCCATTGACATCATAGGAGCCATGCCGAATCCCGGTGTAGTAAAAGAGGGGTTGGGAGTACTGCGTAGCGATAGCAGGCCCTCGTATCGAGATTGGTAGTGGCAGAGGGACCTGCTTCCCCGTTTGGGGGACTCCCACCGGATAAATTTGATAAATTACTATGAGGTGGTAATGAATTGTGACTCATGGCGTTTGCATTATGGTTCATAGGGGAATGAAGATTAGCGGTGGTTTGCCTATCGTATGGACCGTTGGGTGGTTGTTGGAGCAAACCAGGTATTGATCCCGAACGCTCAAAATTATTTTGATCTTCCCCTCGTGAATCATCTACAGGATCCGGAGATGTATCACCCCCACGAGAACACGAGTCTCGACCTGGATGGTGATGGGCACTGATTGGTAACGACGCTGGATCCGGTTGACCGCTCGATTTAACTGCGTTTTTATGCAATGTCGTATTATAATGTCGTTTGAGGTGACCCGAACTGGTAAACCACTTGTTGCAAGCCGTACAATTGTAAGTTTTTGGTCGTCGGGCTTCGTTCGATTTCCAATTGGTACCCTTACCGGAAGGTGGAGGATTTATAGGAGGTGGATTATTAGGAACTTGAGTACTAGTAATAACGGAGGCGTTGGTTTGAGGAGGTAAATGTTCGAAAGGCCTGTAATTATGAGTTTGAGTAGTAACTATATTGGAGGAGTTATCTTGAGACGTGGTCGTAACACCGTTTGTTAAATAATCTGGAGTGTGAATTTGATGTGGTTGAAATAATTTCTGCACAAAATCCGTACCGTCATATTCAATGTGTTGATAATAGCCCACCGTGCGAAGCACGTAGTTTCAAACAAATCTAATCCTTTGTGTCATTTCCGTACTGTAAAATAATAATATTTTACGTTATAAAGAATTGGGAGGTCAAACTGCTTATTTTACAGTCTTCAACCATTAATAAAGAGCAAACGGTTACCCAAGATCCGGAACCCAGGAACCCTTTTGACCCACTCCCATCCTAGGTCTTGCAAACCCCCAACTGACGCTAGTGGTGTTTTAAAGTTGAGGTATTCAATTGTTGTTAACCCTTCTATTTTTGTAATATTGTGTTATTGTTCCATCCTATTTTAAATTCCGAACTTATTTGTTATTGTTCAGTTTGTTATATTTTTATTGTACATTGGTAAAATTCCTTTCACCGAATATTGTAATTTTGTTATATTTTTGTTAGAGTATAAGAAAAGGTAATTTTATTCTTTGAATTTTCTAAACAAAACTCCTGGAAGAAACGTTCTTCGTTTAGCAACCCAAGGCAAACCAAAAGTGTTCGACGTGACACTAACCAAAACGTAAGAAGTTACTAATTAAAATATATATTTGGTTACTATTTAGGTTCAGAAAATATTTTGGGACGCATTAGTTGCTAACTTTTAAACCCCGTTAGCGGTTCATTATTTTTAAAAATATAAGATTCGAAATAAAGTGCAATTTCTAATTAATCGATTTCGCACCAAATTCAATCAAATCTCCGCTATTGCACAAACTGTAAAACATGTAAACAACGCTATTGTTTTTAGTTTGTTATTGAAAGCTAAAAATAAAACCGTTTTAAATTATTCTTATAATAAGAACTATTTGATGGTAGAAGCAACGTGTTAACAAAACAAACATTTTTAATGTTCTAAAGAAATTTACTTTTGTTGTTATCCAATTAAACAAACAGTTGAAAGTGTTTAATTGTATATTAATGTGATAAAAAACATCATATTTTTTTTGGAATAATATTAAGCAAGTGAAGTAAGATATGTATCCGACACTAAATTCTTGAAGCAGCGCATTATTGTTTCATTAACACATTTTTTAAATTTTATTTTTTAACGTGCGTTATATGAACGATATTTATAACTTTTCAGGTCACGCAAATCACATTATCGACAAGCGACCTTAACAAAAACATGATTGTTCTGTTTTATTCTTTTATCCTCGGCTATAACAATCATGAATTCAAATTTTTGACAATTAACTGAAATAAATATTTCGAAAATTGGTTTTAACACTTTCTTAGATTCGTCGGATATGGCAAAATAGTGAAATTTCTAATATTTTTGGGTTCTAAGATTACTTAAAATTTCGGCAAATCGCCGAAAAGCTTATTTTAAAAAAATGATGCACGTGTGCACAAAAAGCCAAATATGGTCAAACCCACCTCCGTATCCAAAAACATAAAATTAATATGTATTGAAATCTTGTAAAGACCTCTTCAAGTACCAAACAAATAAGTTCACTTCAATATTTGTTCGTAAATTTTGTTTAATACAGGGTGGCCTACGAGTTTTTGGCCAGTATGTATCTCGAAAACTATTTGGAGTACGATATTGAAATTTGGCAGTTATAAACCGTAGGTGTTATTACGCATTTTAAGCAAGCAGCAACGTAACATTTCGGATCACGTGGTATCATTTTTAGAATTTTTAATGGGACACCCTGTATCTTTTTTCACTGCTGTAAAGGTCCCTTCTATGCTAATTCAGTCATACCTTTATTTTTATTTTTTTTTTGTAGGTAAGTACTTAGAAACGATAAACAAATTTTTATGTAGGTTTTTTATTTGAAAAACTAAGAGAGCTTAGAAACAAAAAACGTATCCTAGCAACAGCTATTGTAGTTGTCAAAAACTGTCAGTGTTAGTGAACAATCGTTCACTGTATTATTGTTGTTAAAAGTTTAATGACTTAAAACTTATCATGCCTTTATGTTTCACTTACGACGAGTATGTTGATATGCTGATCATTTATGGAGAATGTGGAAGAAACAGCAGACGTGCTAGAGATTTATAGAGAAATTGTTTCCTGAGCGAACAACTCCAGGTAAAAATACTTTTGCTTATGTAGAACAAAAGCTAAGACATGGTTCTTTTCCAACCGGAAAACATCAAAATCCTCTACGTAAGCGTATTGTAACAGATGATAATGTTATTAACATTCTTGCTTATATCCCAGATTCAACTCAATGTCTTCATCAAGAATTAGGGATAAGTAAATCAACTATCCAGAGGGTCTTAAAGCAATACAAATATCATCATTTCAAAGTACATTTAAGGCAAGGTCTGACTCCTGCAGATCCAGAAAGGAGACTTAATTTTATTGCTGAAATGTCAGTTAAAATCGAAGAGAACTCTTTGTTTTTAAATAAAATATTGTGGAGTGACGAAAGCCGTTTTCACAATAACGGTATAGTTAATAGACATAACTATCACTACTGGTCGGCTGAAAATCCCAGGTGGGTGCGAGAAACGCATTTTCAAACTATTTGGAGGATAAATGTTTGGTGCGGTTTGTTTAATTGCCCTTGATTAAGCCGTATTTTTATTACGGGACTCTGACAGACGAAAGGTATTTAGATTTTCTCCAGAATATTCTTCCCGATTTGCTTGAGGACATTCCACTAAATGAGAGCGACTATGTGGTGGCAACAGGATGGTGCATCTCCTCATTTTGCTCAGTGAGTAACGTCACATCTGGATGTGATTTCCAAGAAAGATGGATTGGCAGAAATGGTACAATACTTTGGGGGGCTCGTTCACCAGATCTAACCCCGTTAGATGTTTTTCTTTGGGGATATTTAAAAGGATTAGTGTATGTTACAGCTCCTACCGATGTAGATGATTTAAAAAACAGAATCAGAGCAGCTTGCCAATCTGTTACACCAGAAATGATTCAAGCAGCATGCACAAGAAATTTAATTAGAAGATTTGAATGCTGCATTACTGAAAATGGAAATCAATTTGAGCATCAACTATAGTAAAAGTGTTATTCTATTCCAAATATTTTATGTTTCTAAGCTATCTTTGTTTTCAAATAAAAATAAAAAACCTACATGAAAATTTGTTTATCGTTTCTAAGTACTAACCTACCAAAAAAAAAATAAAGGTATGGCTGAATTAGCATAGGAGGGACCTTTACAGCAGTGAAAAAAATATACAGGGTGTCCCATTAAAATTCGAAAAATGATACCACATGATCCGAAATGTGACGTTGTAACATACCTTATGTATTATATTCTCATACTTATTACAATATAAAATTACAAACTTTCTTTAATATTATATCTTAAAGTATAAGTGATAGTAAGTATTGTGTTATCGTGTCTGTGCCAGTAGAAATTAATAACCTTAAAGCCATCTTAAAAAATATGTAGTAGGTAAATCTGGAAATAAGTACGAATTAATTGAAAAACTTAAACGTTGCACAAACTCAAATTTACTTTTGCAAAGTGTCAGTTGCGCCGACGATAAAGATTTAAAAGCGCCTATCCAAAAAAGAAAAAAAAGTGGATTCCATATCAGTATTCAAATATAAATCAATTATATAAATCAATTCATTCTCTGGAAAACAAAATCACATATTTGTTAAAAGAAAATAAAAAACTGAACAAATTAGTAAGATGTAAATCAACAACGCTAGAAATAAAAAACGTAAAAAATACAGATAACAATAAAATTCAACAAAATAATCAAACGTCTTCGGAATTAAAATCGTAAGATACATTCTCAAAGCATGCATTTTCGTCTCACTACTCGTAAAGAAAAATATGTTCGTGCTTCTGGAAAAACTGCGAATAAGGATATTTCTAAAGTTATAATCTTAGCGGACAGCCACAGCAGGGAATGTGCAAATATATACAGGGTGATTCATTACTATTTGGAAATAATTTAACACTAGAATCCCGACCTCAAATTATGAAGATTTAACCCAAAACACCTAGATAAAATGTCGCTCATTACTAAGTTACAGGGTGTTTTGTTTAAAAATTTAAAAACTATTTGTGCTCAGTATTTTAAAACTAATTGACGTATCCATTTCATATTTGGCAGAAAGTGTAGACACTGTACACCCTTACAAATTACGTTAAACAAACATTTCTGTCTACTACCATAGGCGTACGATAGGAGTAAGTGACCGGTTAATCGTCCCCAAATTTTTACGTCACTGGCGGAATAGAAATTTTAGTAGAATTTTTCGATTCTCCAATATTTTAAGTAAATAATGTACTGTTTCCTTATAACGATTAAGTCAATATTTTCGAGATATTTTAAGTTAAACATGAAGCTGTATCATTTTTTAATTTTTATAATTTTTTAATAACTAATATCGAAGTTTTGAGCCAGTGGATTGCATTTAATACGCAAATTAAACTTTAACCCGTATTAACAATAAAGATACTAAAATTTATTGACAAAATAAAATAGATATAGATAATAAAATAATTCAAAGTGATTTTAAAATATTATTAAAGCAAATAACCTGATTTCTATTTAAATTACAATCCGATAAGTCGCATTTGATTGATAATTTTTCAATATTATTTGTTTCGTGTAGTTAGCTCTGAACTGAATTTATACGAGGAGTTTCAATAAATGAACTAACTTAAACTATACAACTAAACCTAAATTTGTTGCAGAATTGGTTTAACGCAAATGGTCTAGTCATAAATATAGATAAAACATGTATATTACCCTATCTAATTAACTAATGCTAACTTAACAATTGTTAATTCTAAAAGATATTTAGGATTAACAATTGATGATCAGTTTAATTGGTCGGATCACACTAAAAGGATTACACCAAAACTCAACAAAGACATATTTTGTCTTCTTAAATTATCATGTATACGAGGACGTATTGATATCTAGTTAGCCTAGACCAGTTCCTTGCATAAACAAAATATTGCGTTACCATAGCAACGAACAATAACTTATTAGAAGTGTCAGTGTAAAGTTTGACGTCAAAAAAGTAAACCAGAGTCACGCAATAAATTAAATGAAAAAGATGTCCACCGAAATTGTGAAAATCGAAAAATTGGAGTATCGAGCCATCATCAAGTACCTGTATTTAAAAGGGTTAAGAGGTAAGCAGATTTACGAAGATATGCTTAATACCCTTGGTGATCAATGTCCTTCGTATGCGACCGTCAAAATTGGAATGCAAGCTTCAAAAGAGGTAAATTTTCCATTGAAGATGATGACCGATCGGGAAGGCCAGTTTCTGTGTCAGTCCCCGAAAATATCGATGCAGTTCATGACATGATTTTATCAGACCGTCGAATTGGGCTAAAACGGATATCTGAAGCACTGAATATTTCATACGAACGCGTTCATCATATGGTTCACGTCAATTTGGACATGAAAAAATTGCTGCAAAATGGATCCCCAAATGTTTGAATGTTGACCAAAAGCGTGCAAGGGTAGAAGCATCGCGTTCGATCTGTGCTCGATTTGAAAACGATGTAGACTTCTTAAACCGAATTGTTACTATGGATGAGACTTGGGTACATTTCTACGATCCAGAAACAAAGCAACAATCGATGGAATGGCGACACTCTGGTTCTCCAAGACCTAAAAGTTTCGTGTCCAAAATCTGCTGGAAAAGTTCTTGCTTCAGTTTTTGGGATTGCCATGGAGTAATCATGATTGATTTTTTGGATAAGGGTAGAACAATAACTGGAGATTACTATTCGACATTACTGACCACTCTACGGGAAAATATTAAAGAGAAAAGACGCGGAAAGCTATCCAAAGGTGTTTTGTTTTTGCAGGACAACGCCCCTGCACACAAATCTCATGTTGCCATGCAAAAATTCGTGATTTAGGGTTTGAATTACTAGAACACCCCCTTATTCACCCGATTTGGCTCCGTCCGACTATCACCTCTTTCCTCAACTGAAAAAAAGTTTAAAAGGTCGTACATTTTCTTCCAACAAGGAGGTAATAGAAGCTGTGGAGGTCTGGTTTGCAGAGCAAGAAGAAACATTTTTTTGAAAGGTCTAAAGACGTTGCAGGTTCGCTGTAATAAATGTATCCAATTAAGAGGAGAATATGTTGAGTAATAAAATATTTTGACATTGAAATTTTGTTTGGTTCTATAGTAGGCTAAGAATTTTTCAATATATCCTCGTATGTACAATGGCTTCTCTTAGAATGGTGTATTGCGCGTACTTTGAGTCAATATTACGGTACACAATCGTCTTCTGGGGCAACTGTAGCCAATTAACAGATTTTCTAAAGTTGCAAAACTTGCGATTAGGGCAATGTTTGGTCTAAGGTGGAGAGACAGCTGTAAAAGCATATTCACAAATAATAAAATACTAACAGTTGTCGACCTGTACATATTTGAATGTTGTTTATACGTATATAAAAATAAAACATACATAACAGTAAATTCAGATGTTCATAATTATTCTACTAGAAATAATTTATTTCGAACACAAAAACCTCGAAATTCTAAATATTATCTAAGATTTGTTTATATGTCTGTAAAAATATTTAATCATCTTTCTTCTCAGATAAAAAGTATTAATAAAGTTAAAGAATTTAAAGCAACATTAAAACAATATTTAACCAGTCATAGTTTTTACAAATTAGACGAATTTTTACAGTAATCGTAAACGCCAAATTTTATTTATACTAAATTTTATTTATACTAATGTTTGATGTTATTTATTTTATCGATTCGTAGTTTGTAAATAGTCTAGTTTTCGTCCAAATGTATTTTACAATTTAATGTACACTTACTTATACTGGCAACGAAAATATATTTACTTACTTACTTAGATCGGCCCGAATAACCAAACCAAAACAATGAAAACTTAGAAAATCAAAATAAAATTGACCACTTAATTTATAACGTTAATTAGCAAATCATACCTTCAATGTGTTTAATTCTGATAAATTATAAACTTTATGCACAATTTAAATTTTCAAACAAGACACAAATATGAAAATAAAAAAATATATGAAAATTATATACTAACGATAACGTCCTTTTCAATATACCAAATGGTTTCAAAATTAAAGTTTTAACTGTAACTAACAGTACACTAAAGTACCTATCGATTAGTTATTTATATAGTTTCTTATTAATTATCCACATTATTTGTCGTACTTAAAGGTTTACTAATACATATTAAACAAGTATCTCAAAAAAAAAAGAATCTTGAGAATAGTAATTAAAAAAAAAGCTAAAGCTTAATTTAAGGAAGTAATACACTTTGGTGGGTGAAAATAAAGATCATTTTCAGGATTTTTTTACGAAGTAATAGTTTACCATAAGTTACATGCTATATTTAAGCACATGTTTATGAACATTTATAATATTTTATTCATTGGAAAATATTTAAAACTAGCTGTCCCGGCGCGCTTCCCTAAGCCAAATAAAAGAATTGTTAGCAGTTATCTGTTACATCTGTTAGATATTCTCAATTTTTGACTTTATTTATTTTAATAATAAGTAAGAAAACACGTAAAAAACAAATAAAATCAAAATAGTTACAATTGATTGTGTGACTTTCTTATTTAAAAAAAAATAATAAAATAATGCTATTAAATAATCTAAAGTCTATTGAATGAATTAATTCTATAAAAATTGATTGAGAATGCAAAAACTTCGTATAAAACATAATAGAAAAATATTGCTTCTGAAGAGCATTTTGATACAAATTGACGATCAATTTGTCTGCTTATTTGTCGTGTCATTTGCTAGAATTACGCCCATTTCCTCCCGAAGAGAAGCGAAAAAGCATCACTAATTTTCAAAAAAACATATCTCCGAAAGTATGCGTCCGATCGCATTTTTTTTTGTAGGAAGGGTACATATTTTGCCTACCTTCGCTCCATACATTTCGACCTCCTCAAAAACATGCACACCCACTGTGAGATTGACTGCGACGACCTAAGTCAGGTCGTCTTCTCCTCGGCATCGTAATTGTAATTAATCAAAGTAATCAATGTAATTAATTGTCACTCACAAAGTCAGAAGGATGCAATCTTTGTCTGAGGTATCGATCGACATTAGTTGGTTGTCAAATGTCAAATATTATGGTTGCGTTCAAAAATTTAAGATTTATCAATCTACATACAAATATATAGTTAACAACTGTAGTTAGCTAAAATAAATAAATAATCTAAATAAGATATAAGATATAAAAATTCTAATTAGTTATATTAAATAATTTTAAACTAACCTAACCTAACCTAACCAGCTTTCTACAAATCAATGTATCCTCTAAATAAATTTAGAAAAACTAGAAAAATATTTCTGATTTTTTTGCGTTACTTTTAATATTAATAATTAAACAAACAATAATAAATTCAGAGATTTAGGTATTTAGACTTAATCAATATTTATATATTTACTTTAGATTTTAGTTATAATTAATCTTTTTAGTTGTGTTTATTTTATAAAGCCACTAAAATTTTCTGTGATAAATGTATTTGCGATAATTCATTTTATTTCTGTTTTTTGTTATTATGTTTTGTCCAAGAAATTTTGAAAATTTCATTGACAATACAGCTGTTTTTGATTTGATTTGATTTGTTTAAAAATTGTGGTTTAATTTAATATTTTTGTGTGGTTAATTAGTGCCTTGGGAAGAATCGACAGATTGCATTAACCACCTCTCTGAAGTCCACTACAAGCTATTCCGTTGAGTGGTACATAAAATTATCTCCAACAAACAGTCAACAGAAAATATTCACATCCATAACTGTCGATAGAATAGATGATCTATAAATATTTTTTACCGTCTCTTGAACTCCAGTGTAAGAACACCATTAAAATCTGATTAAAGACTTACTTAAAACGTACACATAAAAGTGTTTGATACAAAAGATCCCATTAACCGAGAGTACCTTCAATTATTTTGAAAGTAATCAACTACACAATTTTCCCCACCAGCAACTGCAATTTGGTATTTCACATAGAAAAGATGCAAAACTTATCTTATATATAAAAATGAATCCCTATTTCTCTTTGTCCCGCTATAATTTGAGAACGACTTTACCCATTTCACTCATCAACGGAATGATAAAATCAAAATCAACAATGTAGAAATGTTGAGTTTAATCCCTATAGAGTTTCATTCAGTGGCAGCTGATTACAGTTTATAGCAAATCGTTGCTATTGGACTAATGAACGTTGGTTGTCTACATCCCAAGGTATTTCAAAATGAAGCCCTTGAATTTTGGTGTGCCAGTGGCTAATTGACGTCCCTGATTTTGTCACCAGAGTCACTACATCACTGAACTCTATATAGAGTGTCTCACTGGGAACCGCCATTAGCCGTATACAGAAAAGTTTACATGGAAAAAATTAGAACATTTGGAGAATGACTAAAACCACTAGGACAAACTCAACTAAAACATTTTCATTTTTAAGTAAAATATGTGTCTTGCGACATCTCGTATAAACATTGACACGTATGAGTAGTATAAACTAAGAAAAATGCCAACAGTTAACTGTAACGGCATGTGTGTGTTAAAGTGCAAAGCGCTATCTAAGCAATAGCTTTAATGCTTGTAACACACACACATTTTCATTTTTATGACACTTCCTGTTGTACCGGAAGTTGACATAACTTTGTTATTTTAAATGGAATACTCTATATATTATTGCATTTTCGGATTCTACGTCAAATTTTAGGGTAACATTCCCTGTAGCTAGGAGTTATAGATTTCGAGATACTTATTAATTTTTTTAGTTAAATTTTGACTGATGCAAGATTTCACGAAATATCTGTAACTTTTTTCGCGAACTCCATATCGGGTTAGTTTTAGGTTTGTACAAAGAGAATGGACTATAGCAAATCAATATGTGTCCATAAATTAAAAAATATAACACTAAGTGTTTGATATTTGCTGTTACATTTTGACATCTTCAAAAAGTAATGACTTTTTTAAGTCAAATGGAACACCATGTATTTTTTTTACTCTGTCGGGGTACGCCCCAATAGTACAGAATTGGAAATATCTCCAAAAGTAGTAACCGTAATGCAACAATACTTTTTGATTTGAAAGAGAATGTCAACCTTCACACTAGAGGGTGTTCTATTTGACTTAAAAAAGTTATTGGTCTTTGAGGATGTCAAAATGTAACAGCAAATATGAAACACTTAGTGTTACATTTGTTAATCTATGGACACATCTTCGTTTGTTATAGTCCATTCTCTTTATACAAACAAAAAACTAACCGAATATGGAGTTCCCGAAAAAAGTTGCAGATATTTCCGTAAACTTTTGCACCAGCCAAAATTTTACTGAAAAAATTAATATCTCAGAATCTATAACTCCTAGCTACAGGAAATTTTATACAAAGTGATCCTAAAATTGGATGTAAAATCCGAAAATGCAATAATATATAGGGTGTTTCATTTAAAATAACAAAGTTGATGTCGACTTCCAGTACAACCAAAAGTGTCAGAAGCATAAAAATATTTTAGTTGAGTTTGCTTTAGTCATTCTCCAAATTTTCTAATTTTTTCCATGTATACTTTTCCGTATTCGGCTAATGGCGGTTCCCGGTGAGATACTCTGAATAATTTCACGACATCCTTTGGTTTCCGGAAATAAACCAGATTCTAAACATTTTTTTATTCATATCCAACAATAAAACAATTACTTCCAAACGACGTCATTTGGGGAAACAAAGGTTATTTGAGGTAATTTTATGCCTAACTCCAAAGTAAGTTTAATAGGAAACAATAAACTTCTACCACCATGTGGTGGTGCACAATACGTGGCAGGGTATAAAGTGAGTTGGTAACTATGAATTGCCAAAAGCTGTATACTATTTTTTATTTTTTAATGGGGGAATAGCAGTACTGTCAATGTATTTTTCCGCCACTTGGCGGTACAAACACTTCGCTTTTAACTATGCAGATTCATGGTCAATTATATAATCGAACTTATTGTCAACAAATAGTGAGTACACATTCTTCCAAACTTGTTTGATTGGTGATTCATCAAAATAAGGCGATCAGCGTTGTGGACGCAACAATTCGGTGAAAAGACCAAATTTGGAACAACTCCAAATCATGTCGAACTCATAGAGAAAACAAGACAACGTCTGTCGGGCCAGCTAGTTGTTTATAGAAACCTGATTTAAATTTACCAAGAATTTAAATTTTGGATAATAATCGTAGAATTGATTTTATTTGATGAACAAACAAATAAATGAAGTACTAAACGGAAAAAACACTTAAAAAACTAAATGAATTTCAATCAAGACACAAATGTATCATAATCAGATAATCGTAAAACTGAATTATTAAGTTAAGTAAGATGAAATGCGAGACTTATCATAAACAACAATCTTATCGCCAATGTCGTAAATAAGAATCAGAAATAAAAACAGTCCAAGGTGAGCCACTTGAAAAATTCACGAGCTTTATTAATACTAGATTACCAACAGTTTACGAAACAAAAGATATGAAGTGAATCGTGAATGAAAAATTGCCAAAATATCCAAACATTTCAGTTTATCTACATATATGCTGGACCAAACCGTTTATTAAAATCTATGGATATTGCATCTTCTTGAAAATCTGCTTTAAAACAACGTGCCAGTATAATAAACATACTTTAATTCTGGTAGAAAAATAATATAAACCCACTCGCTAGGACCATACTGTATATAAACAGGCTAATTGTATGGTGGTATTGTATTGTGTGCACTTAAACATTTAAATGGTTTATGTTGTAGCTTTGGTTTTCAGTTTACGACTAATTTTAAATCATAGGTATATCATATTTTAGAATTTGTAACTTCAAACGTGACGCTGGAGAGGTACCCTACTGGGTGTTTATTATGTTTTGGTATTACGTACGGAAATGAAATTCAGTTGAAGGATTGACTTGTGGACAATGTTGCCTTAGATAATGCAAATTTATTAACAATGATATTAATTATCAAGAAAAAAAAGTATGAATTTTTTATTTATAGATATTTTCTACGATTTTTTAATAAAAAGTTTTTATCAAAATAGTATCATTTGCAACATAGAGTTCTGTAACCCATCGATTGTTCTGAATAGAACAACTTGAATATTTTTCGATTTTTGATTTTTTATTCCATTCTAACTCTATCACTAACAGTTCTGAAGATGAAGTTTTACATTTCTCCTCTTTGTTTTTCAGTTGTTTTTCGGTTTTGTGCTTCCAATTCAATTCCTAACTTTTTGACGTCACCATACCTTCAGCTTGTGGTATTTTCGTTTCTGCATTTCTTATACATGATCCCCAGGTTGCAACATTATGTTACTCCTTTCTTCTCTGTACGGGTACCGCAAACTTTCATTTTAATTTCGTTCAATCTGTTCAATTATATCGGTTGCTTCCGTTTTGTTCGGTAGGTATTCATTTGTTTTGTTTTTTGTCAAATTTTCAGGATAACCCGTTTCTTAGCTCTTCGCGCGACTATTTATGTGAGGGTCGATAAACTTAGGTTTGAGTTTCAAAACCAAAAATTTGAGAATCCCTTTAATTCACTTTTTCCGAAGAATTATAGTTAAAACGTTATAAATAAAGCAAAAAAAAATGCTGTCTGGAGATGTAAACTTGATGTTAAAAAAGGCATTGATCCAATTTTTATGAAACTTGTCATATAGGTGTTATTTATACTTAATAGCGAGTTTTCCTATACTCTATATTTCCAAAAATATTCATTTTACAATGAGGAAGGAATTCCTAGGTATATTCTTCGAATCGGTATTTTTTCTTAGTTTTTCTATATACTCTTAGACGTTTAATTTATTTTTCTAGCCCAATGTCTTATGTCACAGCGATCTTTTGATAAGCTTTCACATTTTTATTCTTATCGGGGCGATATGGACAAAGGTTTGTTTAATATGTTTTGTAGACTACCAAATGTTGTCGATGTTTTGCCATTTTTTCTAACATGATACTTTTCCACTTTCTAAGCAGTTTTCCTTTACTGCTATCTTTAAAAGTACTACTACTATTTCGTTATTCCAGTATATTCCTGGCGATCTATTATTTTTATTCTTTGAATTATTAAATTTTCGTTCTTTGTTAGGTTTTGCTTTATTATTTTTGCATGTCGCAACACGTATTAATCTTATTATTTTTGGTTTGTTTGATATTATTTTGGTGTCGTTAGTCCTAAGTTTGCAATTTGAGGTTATGTTCTTCGATTCGTCATAATTTGGTTTCATTTGTTTGCTTTCTTTGATAATACCTTTTTCAATTTTTGTTAATTTTTATAGACTTTTTTACAATATCTTCATAGTTCATTCTTAACGTTTTCATATAAGTTTTTTACCTCTCCGTTTTCTTCTATGGTATGTTTTACTTGTGTAACAATTATTTTCTCAGTTACATAGACACTGTTTTGTTTCTCCGTCGAGGTCTTGTGGTTCTTTTAGTTCTTTTTATTTTTCATCCACTTTTTCATTGGGCGTTAATGTTTTTTTGTTTCAAGTATTTTCTTTACCTGTACTAAACCGTAACACCGTAACTCTGAATTCATATCTTCCATTTGATAAAATCTTCTCCTATTTTACTGTTCTCATTGTCCAAGTCTGCTAATTAATAGTTATTTAGTAATGATATTTCACTTCATAATTAAGGATTAATTGGATCAAAATTAAATGTTCTATTGTCATATTAAGCTATCGATGTTTTCTTAGTAAACGTGTGGTGATTTCAGCTTGAGATCAAGCTGCAACTGCCACGCCTTAAAATCAAGAAGGAAGCGAGATCAAGCTGCAACCCACAAGCGAAAAAACTAAGAACGAAGTATTATTTGTATAATTGTTTATGCAAGAATTCAGGGCTAATTAATAATAATTAATAATTTTTAATTGTGCAGTGTGACGGATCCACCTTGTTAGAGATACAATATGTGTTAATTTTTAGAAAAAAATTTTTTATTTTGTCAGTTTTGAACCTTCGCCATATTACTTGTGGTAGAATATTTTGCCCTTGAGTTATCATGAAGGTCTTACGCGTTGAACAGTTGAATGTGGATATTTATTATAATTAAAATGGGATTAGGACATGATTTCTCCGGATAATAGGGGGTGGCTGAAAATCAACGCTCCTGATGAAGTAGATCTAGATCCACCCAGGGAAAGAATAAAGAGATAAATCAGATCAATCCTGGACTCTTTCAAAATGTGATAAAAGTTGTTGTACTAATGTATGGAATAGTTTTATTGATTAATTAAAAAAGTATTAGAAAAATAGAAGAAGAATAAAAAAAATAAAAATACTGTCAACATGAGTAGTAAGGAGTAAATCGACCCCTTTTGTCATTTAAAAATTTCGGAGTTTCAAGGTCAAGTTTAACAGTATTTCGTTTTAGTTCGAATGCATTATATTTAAATTTGTAAGATTATTTAAATTACGTAATTAATTAATTTAACGAATTTAAATTTCAAGGTTGCACCTTCATAGCGCAGGTCTTCAAGTAATATAATAAAAACTCAATAAAACTATAAAACACGTACATCACTTTCACAAGGTATTGATTCGAAGTGAGTTTAATAACACAATACGTATGCATAATTAAAAACGATATAAATAACACATATTTAAAGATTATGCAATACCATGATTTGCGAATTCAATTTAGCTGGAGGGCCAATATCAAGATTCTGATGATATGACTCTTGTCGAAATTATGTTTTATGATTTTTATATACAATTAGAATCGTATTTATATTGGAATGCCCAAATGTGTTGAATCATCTCACGAGTTACCAACCCCACACGTAACTGATATCTTCAGGGATGCAAAGTAGTAATTCTTGAATTACTAATTTGTTCGGTAATTTAATGAAACGCCTTGAAATGGTACCAAATCACAACAAGTGCTTATTTGACGATATCACAATTTTGATAATAATAATTAAGTTAAGATCTATATTTAACAAAAAAAAACTAACATAAAAAAACAATGAGTTAGTAAGCAATGATAGCGCGTACCTAGTTAATGAAGTTAATAAGGTGTAAATAATAATTAACATACAATAATAACCACATACTTGTATGAGCTCGTGAAGACAAATTAACAATCCGCGCTGAAGGACTCTCAATTATCCTTGGCAATAGCAATAATGTAAATAAAAAGTGTCCCAAATGGTTGGTACCAAATTGTGTTTCAAATCCATCTACAGTTTTTGACTGCGGGCACATCATAACACCGGCATTATTAATCAAAATATCGATACGTCTTTCAGATTCTAATAATTTTGATGCGCATTCTCTGACAGATTCAAGACTGCACAAATCAAGTTCAACAACGATGACCTCCCCTAAATTATTTTGACCCTCACAATTAGCTTTTACGTCATTAGCACTTTCGTTTGCTTTTCCAAATTCCTGCAAGCCATGATGACTCGTGCCCTAAAAAGAAAAATTTAATAAATTTGTGGAAAATGTTTATTTATTACCTCTTTTGAACAAATCTTGTACCGTGCATTTTCCAATACCGGTGTTTGAACCAGTTACTATCACTGTTTTGCCATCTAATCGAGCACTAGATAAACACTTGGCATGCGATAAACCCATTTTCGTAGATTAAGGTACACAAAAGAAAATTTGTGGCGCATTTGTGTTTATACTTATTTTTAAAGAACATGCGCAGTTTTTAGGAAAGGTGCGATCAATTTATTTTCAATTAAAAATATTGATATTATATTCTGGCACAGAAATATTAAACTTGAATTTTGTAATTATGTATAGAAAAGATGAACAACTATAAATTATGTTTACATTTTTTTTTATTAAGTCTCAAAACCGCTGTGTCATAATGTGTATTTTGAAATTAAGTATAAGTAATGTAATGGGAAAATTTTAATTAGATAAGAGACCAGCTTTGAATTAAAATAAACTTTTATTAATACCTACTCAATCTTTTGCAACATTAATTATGTGCTTCATCAGGAGAATAAAAAACTTAATCCATTAAACAGCTCAACGTGACTTAATAAAAGTTTTATCTTAATTCAAAGTCAAAGCTGGTCTCTTTCCCAGAATTGAATAAATTAAATGCAATAACAAATAATCTGCACGATTAAGAAATCAATTTGAAATGCTTTGCTTTTTTTGAAGAATTAAAATAGTAGAAATCCACTTTTTATGTGCAACCTTCATTTTTAAATGTACTAATAAAACCCAAATTCTTTTAACCGCGAGTCGCAAGTACGCCGCATTGTAATCTATTGTGTAAGACACAAATGTATGTGTGGAAACGTGTCAGTTATCAATCATATAGTTCAGTTTTATTTATACTCTACTAACAGGTTATGGGCCAAGATAAGTGTATATAAGCATATTAAAAAAATGGCGTCTAGTGAATTTAAAGTAACTATCGAAAAATTGCAAGGTCCAGATGATACATGTACTTGTTGGATTGAGTAGTTCCGGTTCCAAGCCCGGGTAAAGGGAAAGAAATAGCCTCGAAAATAAGGCCGTCCATTTTTTCCCCCTTTACTCGAGCTTCGGACCGACAACAACGTTTATGGAAATACTGAATCCAAACAAGTCCTGATTATCGGTTTTTCCATTATTTTGTTTTGCTATCTCTTTAACCTACTATTTTTTTCGTCATTGTCGTGACTGGCGCTTGGACCTGTCGTCATGCAATGACTGTGTTGTTATATTTTATGTTCTTATTTATCTCCTATAATGTTTACACACTTAATTAATATTGTTACATATGAATACTAAGGTGGGTAAGGGTTGGCATGTTTAGGTTTTACTGGTTTTCTTAAACCTTGAAGCAAATGCTTTGCCAAGACGAACCAATCCACTATTGCACACGGTTTCGTCACCACACTATACAGGTTTATACTGATCTTCTGGGGCACCATACATAAGACTTAATCACAATACAATATTTAAAACGTACCACACGATAAATAAAATAAATAATTATAACGACAAGGCAACGAATACAAAAATGCAAATATTAAGAAGAGCTTCATGGAACATTCGACAATGTATCTCAAGAGACCAAGAGATAATGGCGGAACTAAAAAATCTCAAAATTGATATACCGTGTAGTACGCGTACCTTCCATTCGGCCTTTAAAAAGTAGATTTTTTTACCATTATTTTACGTTTCGTGTCCTATTTTCGTGAACCACCTGTCAACTTCGTCTTTTTAAACGAAAACATATTTTTTATTCTGAATCTAATTAAAAAACTATGGTGACTTTTTGTATATGAATTTTACTCAAAAATTGATACTTAACAAAATATCGATTTTTAGACATTTATTGATTTAATATCAGCCTTCAGATATTTCACGTTTTTTAAGTTATTATTTAAAACATAAAATTCAAATTTTATTCATACTTAGGGCGGTAACGACCTAAACTGTCTATAACTTAAAAGTTGACATTGGTTATACTGTGTATGAGAAAAAAAATGACATACTTTGTAATCGAATATGTTGAAAAACTTAATAAAATGAAATGGAACACCCTGTATATTTTTGCCAGATCGATGTAGAATTAAATTCTGCACAATTTTATTTTTTTTAGCTGTCCAAAAATTTACTGTCACTCGTGAAACTCGTTTTTATCGAAAATTATTATCGAAAAATTAAGTAGGCGATGAAATGCAAGCGTTAAAAGTTTATCGTTGTCACGATTGTGATAGTATTGGTGCAATTTATTACAATTTTATTGTATCTTTGTATTGTTAGTAATAATGAGTGAATTTTCGACAGCAAAATTAGTTAGTAAGGTTTATTCCACCGGAATTGTTTACAGAAGAATGGAAGAAATACTTTGGAGAACTGTATAGAAAAACACACAAGTTAAAAAGAAAGGAAAAATACAATAAAATCCCAATGAAGATATAGAACAGGTGAAATTTAAAGTAGAAGTGCAACAAACTCTGAAGGAAATCACCGAAGCCGGACAGAATTCTTAACGAATTAATAAAATATGGGAAGATAAAATTAGCAGAAAAACTAATCAATGGAAAGAGAGCTTTTACAATATCCATTTTAAAAAAAAGGAAGCAAAGCACAACCAAGCAGTTACCGAGGTGTTACTCCAACAAAAGCTAAAAGAAAATATTACAATATGTGAAGAACGGCAAGGCTTTAGGAAAAATTGAGCAAGTGATTACAATAAAACCAGAAAGAAATACAAATAATACCACGCAAATTAGAAGCAAAAACACTGTCACAGAATAAATTAATATATTCAGTGAGATAAGACAAGATGATGCCCTGAGTTCCTTATTATTCTACCTAGTAATGAATAAAATAATACAAAAAGAAAGAACAAAACCGCGTTTTTCAATGGGAACGCATAAAATCAACATTAAAGAAATTTGCCAAGAACGAATACTGGTCAACGGGTTCATGCAACGCATGTGTGCGGAAGAACCATCAGCGGGAAGGTTGATCTCGTGAATCCCGTAGAAGGGAACCTAAGGGAAGAAAACCCAATAATGACGATAGCCTTGCAAACAATGACGAATTTTATAGTAAGTTAAACAGTAACTTTATAATCAATGGTTAAACGATGTAATAAATGAATACGGTATGCAAAGTCTTGTTACTGGGTGATTTCAACGCATGTATGGGATACAAGGAGAATAATAAAGTCGTAGGAAAATTTGGAGATATTCAGAAGAAACGATAATGGAGGAAGACTTATAGGTTTCTGTAAAAATAACAAACTGAAAATTCAAATTGGTTTTTATAAACAGATGAAAATCCATACCTGTCAGAGTTTATAAAAGTCTGACATGCGGAACGAATCACTATTTGGTGGAAGCCAAAATAATATTTTCACCCAAAGGGAAAAATAAGTTAGTAATACCAAAACAGACCTAGAGGAACAAATTACAACATACAAAGTCTTCGCAAAGTAGCATTAAATACCTAGCTTGTTGAACGCCTGGAAGAATCAAATACAGGTATGTACGAACAATTAAAAACAAGCCTACAGCAAACCGCAAAATAAAATAAATATAAAGAGGATATAAAAAAAAACAAGAAATTATTGGATAAACGGTGACCTAAGGAAGGAAATATGTCACAAGAAAAAGTACATACAAGGTGGCTAAACACTAAAAAAGATAAAAACAGAGATACTTATAAGCCCAACAAACCAAAGTAAGATAGCTAGAAAACTATACAGATTGGACTTAATCACTTCATACAGTGTTTGCAATTAATAGCTTGGAATTTAAAATTTAAAATTGACAATAGAAATGGAAAGAAGAATTTACAAACCATCGTATCATCAGTCTGTTTGATAAGCGTTTCCTCCCAAAACATGCGTTTTTGCCACATTAATGTACTTCCAGTGCTTTCATAGGTCTTGGAAAAGGTTTTGATGAATAAGAAGATACGTAACTATTTAGAATTAGCAACTTTAACACGAGACGACACTAGATGTCGCAACACTTGTTAACTACTTCCAATCTAACAATTAATTCAGCTTTCGACATGTATATAGTTGCACAAAGACAAACTCAATAACCTGTTATTGCAAACGTTTCGTCCTTCATTGTGACGACCTTATCATGGCTACTACTAATGAAGTAGTGCGACTTAGCAATCACATATTAATGAGTTATTTGTCCATCCTATCTCTACAAAGAAGGGATCCTATAAAACCATATTAAATCACAATTAAACATTTTTGGAGAGAAACTTACCTGTTCAATCACTGTGTTAGTAGCTTTAGACGTTTTAAAAAACCTTTGACACTGTTCAATATGATATGTTGCTAATAATTCTATATCATATAAGATTTGATGGTTCTGCTATCCTTATCAAAGCAGGAGTTACCCCTCCACTCAACAAATATCTCTATAAAAAGTTAACGAAAGAAATTAAATCTAGATATTTTGTTTTTTAATATAGTTTGCTAATGAATATTGACAAAAGAATTAGGACTATTTATCTATACAAACGTGAAGCGTGGTGATAAGGTAGAACAAGGGAAACTTTGGGTGCCATCTGATTACAATTACTTATCCAAAATAATTTTATTATTTAGTTATTTTTTGACTGTTGTAGTAATACATTTTAGAAATAAATATTATTATCACAAGCTTTATTTATAATAAATATATACAATATGTACAGCTAACTAATCGGCTCGCGAAGCTAGTTCGCTAGATGTTTCCTTACAATGTGACAAGTGTTTAGGATAACAGCCATATGGATGGTCCTTCGAAGATGTTCAGGTAGCCCCAACTCTTCTAAAATACAAAAACATTCTTTAGAAGTGATTCCTGTGGTGGTGATAACTAAAGGTAAGATTTTAACCTTTTTTCACTTCTATTGCTAATTCTGCATATTTGGTCTTTTTTACAACTAAAGGTTTTTGCAATGTTGTTGGATTTAGAAACTGCAACGTCAATAAGGTATGTAGTTTGTTATTATTATTAATTGTTATTATTACTATTATTATTATTGTAAGAAAACTCAAAATATCAAATTTTATTAAAATTGTGTTGCTTGTTTTCGAGGTATCGTATTTTATGAATATAATCTGTCATAAAGATTGTTACCGTATGTAGATAACCACTTATCGGACAAAAACATTTTCAAAAAAACAAGTATAAAATTAAAACTAAAAGCACTTTATTTGAAAAGAAATAATGTAATACTCTGAAAATATTCCAAAAAAAGTTGAACGACGATTCCTAAAATCTAAGAACAAAAAAAATTGTTTCCCTTAACCCTTTCGGCCCTGGAGGTGGCGTTTGCCACCAACCATATTTCCGATTTTAAACTCCCACCAGAAGCTATATTACGCGCTATTGTCGTATAGATGGCACTAACCATTTGTATAGATTCCTACAATGCAAAAATTATCGATAAAAAGATGTTTTCTTGTAGCTAATATTATCTTCAAACTTCGTGTCGAAACATGGAAAACAAATTGCCCGGTAAGTGCCACTTTATTTATTTATATTTCAACAATAATAGTACAAAACGTTTTATCAATTATTGCCATAAGTTGTGTAAATAATGAGGATTGTGTACAGTACATTTTTTCTTATTTTACACCACACCGATAATTTACAGTGTGGTGTAAAAAAATACGTACGCAATTGCCACCATCAGGTGTACACGGTGCCAAATATTCAAAGTTTGTAAAATATGTATGTATATGATTTTTTTCTCTGTACAGAAAGTGAAATACCAGCGATTCGGTTTTATGGACGAAACCGAGTTCAAATTTCATTAGAAAATGCAGACCGAGCATTATCGGCTCTGAGGGACACTGAATCAGAAGTTGAGGACAATTCCGGCGACGAAGAAGATCTAAATGAAGATTTTGAGGAAGAGGAGTATGACGATGACGATGCAAATTCATCGTCAGATGAAGAACCAGTTGCCCCTACTGCCAGTACGTCTAAACGCAAAACCAGGAAAAATACAATATCTTGGACAAAAGAAGATTTATACCACCTGATACGACTTTCACTCCAGAAGATGATAACACCAGCAGCGCTTCAGATTCGGATTCTCCATTCGAGTATTTCATACGTTATTTTCCATTGAACATATTCACCCAATTAGCTGAATATACAAACATATATTCGGTTTTTAGCTCTGGAAAATCTGTAAACACAACCGAAAATGAAATGAGGAGACTTGTGGCACTTCATATCATTATGGGAATTATAAATTATCCTCGATTACGTCTTTATTGGGCACCACAAACCCAATTCAATTTAGTCCGCGACATTGGACTTAGCAGAAATAGATTTGAATCTCTTCGAAATAACTTACACATTACGGATGTAAACAAAGATAGGGATGAAAAGATAAATTATGGAAGGTGAGACCTATAATAAATAGTTTCGAGAAAAGGTGTGAAGAATTACAAACAGAAGAAAATTGTTGCCTTGATGAGACTATTATACCCTTCAAAGGGCAGTTAGCGATAAAGCAGTACATCAGGGTAAGCCCAATCCCTGGGGTGTCAAGGTTTACAACTTATGTGGCGAATCTGGTATCATATATCGATCAATTGTTTATCAGGGTAGTACGACCTTACCTGAGCAACACCAATTCTCAGTTACGACTCAGTTAGTTTTGCATCTTGCTGAACGATTACCAGGAAATCATGGATATAAACTCTATTTTGATAATTTTTTCAATTCGGTTGAAGTTCTACACGAATTGTCAAATAAAGGAATTTTAGCGGCTGGTACAGTAAGATCTAATCGTCTAGGAAAATGTAATTTTAAAACTGACAAAGAACTAAAAAAATGGGCAGAGGAACATCCGAATCCAGAGTAACCAAAGAAGGGGACATCGTAGCCGTGAGATGGTTCGACAACAAAGCCGTCAATATGGCATCAAATTTTGCAGGTATAGATCCTGTAGACCAAGTAAGGCGATGGGACAAGAAACAGAGAACACATATCTATTGAAAGGCCTGCGGTTATTCAATTATATAATAAAAGCATGGGGAGTCGACAAGAGCGATTTTTAGTGGCTCTTTATCGAACATTTATTAGGTCCAAAAATGGACCCTCCGCGTAATTTTCCATTATTTCAATGTTGCTGTGTGCAACTCCTGGCTGGAATATCGTCGAGATGCCAGGAAGGCAGATATTACAAAGCAAAAAGATTTGCTGGAATTTACGTTCGATGTGGCCGAAGCTTTAGCTTTCTCGAAGGCATTGGTAAGAACATCTAAGGTAGGAAGACCCCGCTCTCGTTCAGCATCTCCAGCCGTAGCTCCTTCAGCTTCCAAAAACAGAAGCAGTGTGCACCCGTCCCTGATGTAAGGTTTGATAATCTTGGCCATTGGCCAAACCTTATTGATGGTCATGAACAGAGATGTAAATTAGAAAGCTGTACCGGAAGATCTCGCACCAAGTGTGAAAAGTGCAATGTTTTTTTTTTTATGTTATAATAAGAAAAATAACTGCTTCAAGCAGTACCACGTAAAATAAGGTATTTTTGGATACATTATTTTTGGTTCTTTACCTTTCTGGACCTAGTGGTGGCAAATGCCACAGCCTCCTGGCGTGCTTACGGGTGTACCAAAATTACAAAAAATTATTTTGTAATGTCTATACACATCTATTCCCTAAAACAAATATAGTTTAATTTTAAAGCAAATATAAAAAGTCAGGGCTGAAAGGGTTAAGAAAAAATTAATAAAATAAAGTAAAAAAAAAAAAATTAAAGAATAAAAATTTTTTTTTTTTGTTATTATTTAATAGTTTAATTTTGTAAATTAATTAAAAAAAATATTAAAATAAGTATTAAAAATTAAAAATTTAAAAATAAAAATAATTTTTTAATATTTTTTTTTTTTTTTATATTTAAAAGTTTAAAATAAAATTTTTGTTTTTTTTAAAATTAAAAGAAAATATTTTTTTGTTAAGGTAAAGGAAGTATTTTTTTTTTTAATTTTTTGTTTTTTTTTTTTGTTTGTTTTTTATTTTTTTTGTTTTTTTTTTAAAAAATTTATATGGGTTTTTTTTTTGGTAATAATATTAAAAATGTGAATCTCACAATGCAAATTATTGTAATATTAAATGTCAAATGAACGCAATCGAATTAGATTTGTGTCTAAGTTTTGCTAGATTTTTTGTAAACATAAAGAACACAAGTTTCTTATTTCTTATGGCACTCATATTAAATTTATGCTATTAATAAATCGACAATAAAAGAGACATTTTAATCTATGTGTAAGGGTGTATCTTTTAGATCAATGGAAAATATAAGTTTATTTTTAAAAAACAGTTTTTACTTAGTGGGATGTAAACACAAATACCGTAATTATGAGTTTATTGTTATAACTATACGTATATGTCTGTCAAAACTTATTATTTATTTGCGTTTTTATCAGTTAAAGAGTTTTATCTTTCATTATCTATGTTTTTGTCAAACCTTTTTAAATTTTCAAATAATTGTGGTATTTTTGAATTACCTAAATTATTAAAGCATTTTCCATTAAAGATTTTCAAATTGGGAAAAAAATTGAACAGTTATAATTGTTACATTTGAGCGTTCATAAGAACCTGAACTCAAGGAATTTACTTTCAGCGATATCCAGAGAGACGGCAACCAGGTTTTATCGACCTTCAAAAATACTTGGAAAAAAATTGTTTTTTAATGGTTCCTTTAAAAAACACAATCAAAATAGAAAATATTAGAAAATCTTGTTTTGCAAAGTGTCATTGGCAATCCTCGTACCTCTCCTCGTTAACTGGAAAGTAATATGGAAATTCTTAAAAAATAGTATTATTCATATGTAGGACATATCGAAGACTCTGAGATGATGACCTTTTTAGCAATTGGTTTCTACTGGCTTTGTCAAAAAAATTTTCAATTTCCGATTAAAGTTCTGTGTCCTCATGAAAGCACATTTACAAACGGGGAAATATTTAACAGATACAACAATGTGTATTACGCCGACCAAAATGCGTTCCTAAACGTTAGGTACTCCTTCAAAACAGGTGGGATTTTAATGTATGGCTAGGATATCTTGAAAAGTTACAAAATTACGTCGACCAAACGTTACATAATTTACCTCTTCAGGATGTAGCGAAGATGTCGTTCCAGCAAGATAGAGCACAGACATGGAAATAATTGGATTGGAAATCGAGATCTGATTTCATGCTGCTCGCTCGCCGGACCCTACGCCTCTTGCTTTTCTGCATTTGGGGATACTTAAAAGATATTGTTTATTGTACTACTCATAAAACGGTAGAAGAACTTGACCACTTTCGTCAGCATTATAGATTTGATCCAAAAGTCAGTTGCAATTTCTGGAATTTTATTGAAGAGCAGTTGTTTAAAAAAATCCACAGCTGCTACGTAACTCAGATAATTTTTTCCAGTTCACCGACCATTGGGCGAAGAATACCATACCGGAGTTTTTCACCATTGTAGAATTTTTTTATAATAAAACTTTGCTTTCTCTCATACAATTTCACACGAAATTGAAGTACCTGGATGAATCGTCATAATAAAAGAGAAAATAAAAATAATGAAGGAACCATATATATAAACCGACTTATCCAATTCAGAATATGTATAGTGTTTTACGTGTCATTGTCAGATGAAACACCAAAGTCTAATATTTTTGACTTATTTTTCTTTATGTCACAAATTGCAGATTTTTCTACAAGCTGTTTAGAATTTCCATTTCGTCTTTTAAACACAACGTAACGTGATTTCTTTTCGTCGTCAACGTGGCACGTGTAAAAGCGTAATAATGGTGTGCAGTTAACAATTCCTAATTGCAGAGTATGCAGATTTATTTTTACTTCTCAGAAGTGCATACACCCGCGTTTTCAGATGGTGAACATGCCGACAGCGACCACTGTACGGATTATCAAGGCAAAGTTTGGATTATGAGTTAAGAAATACGTTGATCGGATTACCGTATGTTCGAATTAAAGCGTGTTCGGATTAAAGAGGTTGTACTGTATACCTCACAATATTTGAATTTTGAGTTTTAAATTAAAAAATTGAAGATTCAGCACTAGATAAAAGTGCAAACTTTTCAATATCAAGACACTGTTGTTTTAATCGGAAAATTTTTTTGTAGTATAAATTTCTGCTTAAAATAGTATTCTGCGATGCTACACTGTATATTAAATTTATCAGATCATATCAATTCATATTTAGAATTGAAAGAGCTCGAAAATCATTGGAAGAATTAGGTTTCATGTTTCGCTAGTGAAAATTTCTAAAAATCGTTTTTGTAATAATTCTAAAGAAATTGATTGGTGCAAACAAGATATTAAGTATACATTTTCCTTCAGAGAAATGTTTAAAAAACTTGCACTAAACGAAGTAATAGCCTGTTCTAATTCTGAATTAAAGTACATTAATTCACTGTCCTTCTTCATCTTACGGTATTTCTCAGAGTTCTTTTTGCAATTGACATCGGTCGTTAATGCAAAAATCACATTTTAAGGTCACTCTATATAAAAAGTATATTGATATTCTTGCAGCTTTCCAGTAATATAGTATAGTTGATGATTGTTCCATGCAGCAAAATGAGTCAACTTTAGTATGCTTTTCTTGAGATCTAGGGTAAGTATGGGGAAACTGAGAAAAACTCTCATGGAAATACTTCTTAAGTTTTATTTAAGAAGCTAATCATCAAAATTGGAACATTAGTTTAGGAACTGTGGCGGTACTGTAGAACATTTATCAGCAGTACCTATATGAAAGCTCATATCTCCAAATCCAAAAGGCAAAAACATTTGAAAAGTGATTGGAACGGTGTAGTTGTCGAGTAATACCCAGATTTTAGTTTATAAACTGCTACTCCTCACCTGTTATATTTAAGAGAAACTATTTCAAATAAATAATAAACAACCAACTGAACATCGTTTTTATAAACATAGCAACCACACTCTTATTACATATTTATAAAATCAAAAACATAGTAACATATTTTTAGCGTAAATTAAAACAAACAGATGTTCTAACACATAGAAGTAACACATTTACTACCTAATTAAAAAATAATTTTTTTTTTTTGATAATTTGCTCAGCATGAGTATCCACCAAAAAAGTTACTGTAGTAAATTAAGTCACTGTATAATAAATTAACTATATTAGGGATAATTATTATGTGGTATTTATATACTAATGGAGTTTAATAAATATATTTAAAGGGATAACTTTTATTATGGCATATAAAAATCTGACAGACTCATACACTAAGGTCACTATATTACTTTATCCACAATCACCATATTATAGAGCTATTATTATGCCGTTATGAAACGTATTATAATACCTATAAAACACTAGTGTTTTATATTCCATAAAACATTAGTGTTTTGTAATATACAAAATTCAAGAGAAAATTTGCAGAAAATTTAGTAATTATTTATTAACATTAATATTAACATTCACGTGATAACATCAAAAGTAAAACTTATTTGCAATATCAGGATTTACATTTACACAAACCACGTTTGAGAAGGGGCTGCATTGTAGAGATCTCTTGCATTGTGCTGGATTTTCCTTGAATTTTTCTAGCAATATCGATTTTATTTGACTCGCTTTCTTCTATATACCCCTCAACAACACTAGATGACCTCCACGCTCCGTACCTCTTAAGAGTGAGAATATCACCACCAGCATTAGCCAACAGAGTCACCGAAGAACGGCGCATACTATGGCCCGTGTAGGATTTAGCGTCTAGAAGTTTTAAGAAAGAAGCAATCTGTGAGGGGATTCTGGAAATAGTGTTAATTCCCACAGGTTGCAGGTGCATTTTGGAATTTATATATCGCAAAAAAATCTTCCCTGCAAAAAGTAGTTTTAGGACGTGGGCGTATGTATTTCTTGCATATCTCCATAACATTAACAGAGAATCCTTCGTCTAATACAGTGAAACTTCTTGACATATTAATCTTTGTTTCTGGGATGGACACGTAGATAAAAGATCCTTTATCTTTCACATGTTCAATATTTAAGTTTACCAGTTCATTGCATCGTAAACCTCCACAAACACCCATTATGACAGCAACCTAGAAATATTTAAAATAATTAAGATACCAATACAAAGAAAAGAAAATTGGTTGTACCTTCATCGTTAAGTACTTTTCATCAGATGCTGTTTTCAAAATTGTTCGATGTGTCCCCTCTAAGCACTTTTGCCTTCTTTGCCTTGTAGTTTTTGATTGGCTCTCTGAGATAAGCAAATTAATTTGCCGTATTTTGATATGTCAATATTTCTATGCACATTCAAAGTTGCTCTTAACATTGAATATTTCCGTCCGCATCGACGAGGAGGCAAACTTGCTTCTTACATTTAAAAAAAAAGCCACAGGACGTCCTCGTTTGCACCTCTTTTCTCTCTCCATTCATTAAAGGTAGCAAATTCTTTTATGTAGCATCTTTAGATTTGGCCAGCAACAGCAATTGCAGGGTTACTTCTTCGCTTCTGCTTTAATTTCTACCGGCAAAAATCACTTTCTGACATTTTTAAAACGAAGCACTAGAAAACGATTTCTATTTTTTTCACAAATATTGTTTTAATAAACAAGCTTCCTAATAACTATTAATAAAACTAATTCGAATGTTAATATGTTTTAGCTTGTGTTCATCTTTATTTTGTTGAGCAATGTACATAACACTCTGGTTATCTTCAAAGACATCTGTAGGGGTAAACTGGTTCATTGTAAATCCCAGTTCTTGCAGAACTTTCTGAATCCATAATACTTCACATACGGTAACACTCAAGTAATATATTCTGCTACACAATTTTGTTTTCGCAAAGCCCATTGTACTGTGTTTCCAAAAACTTTTATTACATAACCAGTTGTTGATTTTCTTGAACATACATCTGAAGCCCAATCAGCATCACTAAATGCTTGTAGTATTGGCGATGAATTTGCAGTGTACATCAACTTTAAGTTTTAGTTTTCTTCAGATATCGTAGAACATGCTTCAAGTGTGACCAGCATTTCTCTGTTGGTTGGGACTGAAAGTGGCTAAAGTACGATACTGCAAAGCATATATAACTCCGAGTAGTTACGGCTAAATAGATCAGACAACCTATTAGTTCACGATATGGTTTGATTGAAGTGGAGTTCCTTCACCAAATATTAATTTAAGATTGTGCTCAATGGGCACTAATTTAACTTTACAGTCAGTCATGCTAAACTTGGTCAAAAGTCTGTCAATAAAGTTAGTTTCGAAATCTCGTTCGATATTGATACCCAAAAAATATTTTGTCTCACCCATATCTTTCATGTCAAACGTTTTCGAAAGACGTAACTTGACATTAACAATTTCTTGAAAATTGTTACTGATGAGTAAAATGTCGTCTACGTACACGAGTATATAAATAACAACATCCTTAATGCTCCTCACAAATAAACATTTATCTGACTCACTTGCACCAAAACCTTCATCAAACAGAAGTGTAGAAAGTCTGTGATACCATTCTCTAGATGATTGTTTTAGTCCGTATAGAGTTTTGTTCAGTTTACATACTTGCTTGGTTTCAATTCCTGGTGGCGGTTTTATATAAATAGTTTCACGAAGTATCCCATTCAAAAGGCAGTTTTGAAGTCCATTTGATGAATTAAAAATTTGTATTCGTTAGCTACTGATAAAATGATTCTTAAGGTACTTAACTTTGAAACCGGGGAATATGTTTCATTAAAATCAAGTCCCTTTCTCTGGGAACAACCTTTAGCAACTAAACGTGCTTTATATCTTACAATTTCACCTACTTCGTTTCGTTTAATTGAAAATATCCACTTACAGTTAATAGGTACTCTGTCAGGAGGTAGATCCATTAATGTCCAAGTATTATTTTTATTTAAGGCATCAAGTTCTTCTTGAATGGCTTCTTCCCAAAGATCTTTCTCAGGATGACCTTTTAAATCAGAAAAATCTTGTGGTATGTTATTTTCAGTAAAACTTTCTGCATTTAATGCATATGCAATATAAGAATCATCTTCTTCAAGGTCATTGTCGCGTACTAAAACATAATTTTTGTGCCAGGATGGGGCATTGACAATTCTTTTTGTCGCTTTTACTTCAGTTTCTTGTTTCTCTTCATTTACTAACAACTTTTCTTTCCGAGTTTCTTCTCTTTCACCTATACTTTCATCTGCAATAGATTCTTCCTTTGATTCCTTTTCTTCTCTTTCATAACGCATTAGATTACAGGGTGTGTAAATTTTATCTTCGTTGAATGTAACATTCCTGCCAACAGTTATTATTTTTGTTTTAGGGTTCCACAACCTATATCCATTAGTGCTATAGCCAACCATAAGGAGTTTTTCACATTTTTCATCTAGTTTGTGTCTTTTGCGATCTGGGATGTGATTGTAAGCAGTTGAACCAAAGACTTTCATTTTCGAGACATGGCTTTACTGACTATCATAATTCAGCTGGGGTCTTGTAGCTAGGTGCATGTAGCGAATTACTAGGTAATCTATTTATTATATAGGCAGCAGTTCTGACCATTTGTACAACAAAAGTGTCTGAATTCATTAGATGGATATTCTCCCCCATTGTTCATTCGCAAACGTGAGATTTTCTGTTGAAAATGTGCTTCCGCAGAGACTTAGGTATACTGTTAAAAATACTTGAAAACTTCACTTTTACTTTCAAGTAAATACACAGTCACAAAATGAGTAAAGTCGTCGATAAGTCACAAAGTATGTTTTACCACCATGCGTTTCAGGATTGATTTGTCCGCAAACGTCTGAATGCACTAACTCAAGTGGTCGGTGTGATCTGGGCTTTTCAACCACACGGTATGGTAATTTTGTTTGTTTACCTTTAACAAAGGTTCACAAAAATTAAGGTTTCTTTGTTTTATGTTTGGCATTCCTTCAACAATTTTATTATCTATTAAGTTCAATAATGTCACTTTATTCACATAACCAAAGCGACGGTGCCATATTTGTAGATCTTGTAACTTTCCTTCAGGAGTAACAATGTGAGCTTCTGAATTATCGTTTAAAAATATCACATTTATGACAAAAAGTTTCTTTTCCTTGTTTACTGCCAAGTATACTTTATTGTTTTTAATAATAACAGCCTTCCCGTTACCAAAAGTAATTGTAAAACCTTTATCTTCCATTTTTGCAACGCTTAATAAATTGAATTTTAGATTAGGTATAAACAACACATCGGTTACATTTATAATTATTCCCTTGTTAATGATATTTCCTGACATTGTTGCAGTTAAATTTCCTTTTCTTTGGCCACTACTGTTCTAACTGGTACATACTTTCTTAAATGAGTAAAATAGCGCTTTTCATTGACCATATGTTCTGAAGCACCAGAATCTAATAGCCATCTAATTTTATTGGGAACTTGTTTTTCTGCTTCACACAACGTACTTGTCACAAAGCATATTTCATCTTCATCTTCGGTTTCTCCCATATTTGCCATATTTTTACCGCGAAAATTATTAGATGATTTGTAAAAATTAGGACGTTGAAAATTATTACTGTTTTGGTTGTTAGAATTATTGTAGTTTTGATTAGAACTATGGTTAGGTCTAAATCTGCACTCGTTTCGCTTATGCCCACTTTTACCACAATAATGACATTTATACTTAAAACTCTGAGTGCCAAAAGCTGTTGGTACATGCTTACTATCTGTCATACTAATGTTTTTCCTCTTAGCAAATTCGTTTAAAAGTCTAGCCTTAACTAAATTCAAAGTTAATTTAGTTTGTTCCATTGTTTTCAAAACAGCAACAATAGCTCGAAGCAACTTGGTAATGTAAAAGATGACAAACTGCATCACTTAAATTTTAATTTTTAGGTATTGATTCATATCTTCACTTTCGTTATATCTCATAGTTAATAGTTTCCTTCGTAAAAATAGCTGCGTCGAAATCGTTTTTCGTTCAAATACTGACATTAATGTATCAAATATTCCCTTGGCTGACTATGGTCTTTAATGTGCTCTAACTGTTCATCACCAATATAATTTATTATAATTGCTTTGCACCTTTTCTCCTTGGTTTTTAATGTTTCTATAACATTAGTTTCTTTTCCTTCTATAAGAGTTTCCAGCGGTATTTCTATAAACCATTTTAACCCGTGTTGATCTAGAATAGCTTCCAGCTTAAATTTCCAGCTTCCAAAGTTGTTTCCATTAAAAACACAAAACACTTCCTCCATTACTAAAAAAATAATCCAAGTATTTCACTTAACATTCCGGGAACATTGAGGACCTTTTAATAAGGTTCTGGGCCCATAACCTGATAATTATTATGTGGTATTTATATACTAATGGAGTTTAATAAATATATTTAAAGGGATAACTTTTATTATGGCATATCAAAATCTGACAGACTTATACATAAGGTAACTGACTATATTATTTAAAAACAGATAGAACTAATAAAGTGACGTACACTAATAATAACACAATAACACAACACATTCTGCAACGGTTAAAAATAATGTTAATTATCGCGATATTAGCGATGACTTTTACTGGTTCAAAATAGGTAAATAGTTACAAAAAGAAAGACAAAATTCAGAATTTTATGATCATTTTAACTGTAACATTCATAATTAAATCAAAACAGAATATAACACAGAACATAACAAAAATGTAAGTAGATGAAATTCTACATATAATACATATTAATGATTATTGTGAATATTTATAGTAATTTGCGAACAATTTTCGAACATTACTCCACTGGTTTGATAATCCGTTGTGCCTTTTGTAATCATAGTATAATTATTTTTATTTAATTGTGAACTAGTGCTACAACCGACGATGTTTTGATCTTTGGGCTCCAAAAAAAAAGTCTTTCACTAACATTTGATTTTGCAGCTATAGAGTCTTCAATATCACCTTCGGCTATTGTTGATGATCTCCAACAACCATATCTTTTTAACGTGGTTATATCTGCCCCAGAGTCCACCAACAATGTTGCAGAACTTCTGCGAAAACAATGCCCAGTAAATTCTTGTAGGTTTGGTAATTTTAAAAATTTTGCAATTTCTTCTGGCATTTTTCCAAATGTATGGATACCAATCTGTTGTTTGTATGCCTTACCATTATTATATTTAAAAAAAAATTATGTAGCCAGCCTGATGGTCTACAATCTTCATATTTTCTGTAGAAGTTTAAATGTTCCACTACAATAAATGAGCGTACTTTTTTTGTCTTCGTGTTAGGAAGAGTTATAAATAATTTCCCCCCATATCTTCAATTTGAACTTTTTCCAGTCGGTATAGCTCATTACTTCTACATGCTCCCGCTATGCCAAAAATTAAAGCAACCTAAAATAAAGAAATTGTTTATTTAATTCTAAATTAAAAATTTATCATTTCTAAATTCTTACATTCGTAGATAGGAATACAGGGTTTTCAAACTTAAGTCGGCACTATTGCTAACTTCGTTATTATTAGAGCTACATTTTTTTAAATGGGACACTCTATATACAATATTCTCAATCGATAGGAAATTTAATACTGAACAAAAGTGTCCCTGTACCGACCTGTAGCTCTAATAATAACAAAGTTAGCAATAGTGCCGACTTAAGTTTGAAAACCCTTTATATTATCTGGAGCTTCCAACAAAAATTTCTGAATTAGTGATTTCTGCAGTACTCGGGATTTTTTGGCACGATAACCATCTGATTGACGCTTTAAAAGGCTCGCAGTTTTAATTATTTAGATATATCTATAGTATTGTTAATATGCAATGTAGTCTTCAACATATAATATGTAGACCTCGAATTCTGCAAAGTACGCCAGCAAAACGTTTTCTGAAAATAATCCGATTTTCTTGTTAATGCGATAATCCATAAATTTTCTATAACATATTTCATACAACTTTCTGGATTTTCTAGGCAACAAATTATATTCTGCATTTTTTGCCAATTCTTCAATTTCTGGAGGTGTTAAGATTTTTTCGTCGCTTTCCATTATTTTAGAAAATATCTCTAAACACCGATTAATCTCTTCTCCAAACAACTTAATCTTAAGATAAACAGATAAAATGTGATTTAAGCAGGCACATGGAATCCACTAACCTCTATCTCACTGACAACAATTGATAAAGAAAATTGAAGCAAATTCAATGTAACAGTGATGTCTTATTTTCGGTAGATACTATTATGTATACAATTTAAGGTCTAATTGACAATAATAATTAGAAAATACGATTTAATTATTACCTATAACATACAATTAGAAAAATTATTTAAAATTGTGAGTTGTATCCGTTATAAAAAAGTTTTTATACGAACCGAAATTCGGACGTAAACTCATACTTCAGGGTTATGTCGACGAAAAAGAATATTTTTAAATACATATATTGCTAAATAAAAGTCATTTCAAAAGAATGAAAATACGTTCTTCAAAAATCGTTTAAATAAAATTCAATGATATCGAAGATATTATCAAAACAAAGAATTACACATGTCTCGGTAATTTTTAATTGAATAAAAAAATTGTTTAAACAAAACTTGTATATAATTTAATTAGAAACAATATTTATTTAAAAAATCAAAATATAATATTTTAAGTTAGAACAGAGATGTACATGAATACGCATCAGATTATAATTTTATCAATATTGTTGAAACAAGATATTCGATACCACTATTAATAAATAAATAGAAATCTTATTTATTTTATAATAATCTGAAAACACGTTACTTTAATACTTTATGAGATATTATTTCCCTGGAAAAGGATTATAATTTTTGTCAAGACCGACAAGGTCGGCACTCATTTCCCATAACTTCTCAGCATCTTCAGCATTATTTGCTCTGCTGACAGGTTCTTGAACTTTACATTCACTATAATAAAGTCCTGTTTCTTTTCCAGCGTTCCCATCTATTGCACAATGTATAGATGTTTGCGCTCCTTGTTCTGGTGTTTTCATAAAAGATTTAAATAATACTGAAAATGTCCAACGTAAACCCTTAAAGTAGGTGTCGTCTAAATGTCTTCCAAGTTCGGTGGCAATTACTCCTGGATGAAGGCTGTACACGTTTACGTTTTGAATGTTTGCTCCTAAAATGTATACGTAATACCTACATTAGATACAACAATGTATGTACAAATTAATTTACCACGTAATCGACGAGCGAGTTCTTTGGTAAATAATACATTTGATAACTTGCTATCTGCATAAGCTTGGTAAGCACTGTATGGTCGTTTTTCGTGGTTCAAATCATCAAAATTAATTTGTCCACCTAAAACATAAAGCTAAAATACTAATTGTTCACTTTTTAATGGTAATAACTCATTAGTATCTTGCTGACTAAATAGTACCCCAATATAACCATATTTTATAATAACATTATTTGACAATAGGAATTGCAGCATACAAATTACTTAAAAAACTATTATAGTCCTCTTATAATAATAGATGACATCCGCATTACATATAAATGTTGTATTACAAATTATTTATGAACTCCGTTCTGCATTGTAAACTAATATGATTCACGGTTTATAATTTATTCATTGCCGTATCTGTTACTCATGACTTATCAGAATTTTCTATTATAAATGCTTATATTTACCAAACTATTTAAAGAATAAACTGCAAAGTCAATTTTGGTTTACGTTATCATAAACAAAGATTATAAAAATTTATATAAATATTTTTAGGGCAATCCAAATGACATTATCTTTTTTTATTAAAATACAAAAAAAGCAATGATGTCATTAGAATGCTTTAATAGCCTTATTAAGGACGCTTCCACGTTTACCGTTTTTTTGTATATTGCTTAGAAATAGAATGGAAGACAATTATGATTCAGTTAGATATTAATTTCTTTAATAGCGGTAACACAAAAGTACATTTGAAAAACTTCAAACAGAAAAGTACTTTTTCATTGTAATCTAAAGTCGAAGAAAAAACTTACATTGACATCAAGGTACTCCTACATGTAGCTAACTGAACTCTGTTAGGTATCACGGGGTGCTTACATTCAATGAACAGTTTGAATAGGATTATCTGTACTAATTCTCTAAAAAATTGTGAACAACAAAACATAAGTATGTAACTTATTCTAACAAAAAATTGTTTAAACAAAAGTATAATTAGATTACCTATCAACAAATTGTATTTAGAGAAAAATGTATAAGATGAATATTTTTGTATATGTTTTAAGAATTCGAAAATATTTAACGGATTATGCCCAAAATATAATCAGATTTGTAGTATTATAAATAAGTTTCTTAAAACTCTGATCGTGTGTATACGGAAGGAATACTGGTCGGCCTCCAGACTTTGATATAACGTACTAAACTTAGTGCTATGTTTATAGTGAAACCACTGTGTCACATAATAAATTCTTGTTATAATCAAGGAGTTTTTCCTAACTTGTTAAAAATTACTAAAGTAATTCCTATCTTAAAAAAAAATAATCCTCAAGATCTAACCAACTATAGACCCATTGCACTTCTATCAATATTTTTGAAGATAATAGAAAAGACACTATCAAACAGAATACTAAAGTTTCTTAATTCGCAGAATTTATTAATTAAGCAACAACATGGATACATGCAAAAGAGATCTACTACTTCTGCTTTAGTTACGTTACTGGATTACATCTATAAAAACCTTGATGAAAACAAAAAAGTAATGGCGATGTGTATTGACTTATCAAAAGCGTTTGATTGTGTAAACCATGATATCCTTCTATTAAAACTGGAAAATTTTGGAATACGTGGAGAGTGTCATAATATTATTAAATCGTACTTAACAAACAGAAAACAGTTCGTGATGTTCCGAGGAGAAATTTCAAGTTCATTAAATGTTGACGTTGGAGTTCCTCAAGGAAGCATTCTGGGTCCTCTGCTTTTTTAATATATATAAATGATATCACAAATACTAAAGTAAAAGAATTTATAAGCTTTGCTGACGATATAACATTACTTTCTGCCGGACCAAACCTAGTTTAAGACTTAAAAACTGATCTGCAACGAGTTCAAGATTATTTAACAAACAATAAACTAATACTAAATGTTGATAAGACGGTTATAATGGAATTTTCTCTACAGCAAACCAATATGTTTCAAGCTCTTTAATATCCATAAATAACACAAATCTCAAACAAGTGTCTAGTTATAAACTGCTTGGTGTTTATATTGACTTATCACTAACCTTTAAACTGCATATAGAATATGTTTTAAAAAAATTAAGTTCTAGCTGTTATTTATTAAAAAGGTTACGACAAATTATTGATCAAGAAGCAACTGTTACCTACTATCATTCACATATTGAATTTGTACTACGATATGCTATTGTTTGCTGGGGTAACAGCTACTCCGTTAAACGATTATTTCTTTTACAAAAACGTTGTGTCCGATGCATGTTTGGTTTGAAATGGAATGAATCATGCCTTGAAATATTTAAGAAAAACAAAATTATGACTTTGCCCTGTCTCTATGTGTTTAGTATGGTACGGTTTGTGTTTGTTAACCATAGTAAATTTGACACTTTAAACAAGTCACATTCTTACAGGACTAGATATGGCAGTAATTTACAGTACGAAAACCATAGGTTAACTCTTTATGAGAGAAATGAAATCCTTATTATATAGGCGTTAAATTATACAATAAACTTCCACAACATATAAGGACAATAACTTCCTTACAATTTTTTACAATGAAAATTTAAAATATTTTGTTAACTAATGCATTTTATTCAGTAGAAGATTTTTTAAATTACATGTTTTAAAAAGCATTATTAATTATTTTGTTTGTTACACTATTTCGATTTTTAATTATTTTAATATAAATTTCAGGTATTCTATTTAGTTCAAATAATATTATGTATTTTTTTGGACGTATCCTATGTTATTTTTGTATAATCTTTGAATAAATAAATTACTATTACTATACTGCCGTGTTAACGAAAAACGCCTTAACTACATTTTTTTAAAATCGAGATATGTGTGCCATATTAAAGATCAAGCAATTCTCTACCTAAATGTGAAGCAAAACGACTTATCTTGCTTTAGTTTGGAAATAATAGCCAAATATACTTTTACCTTAACTGCAAATCTGACACTTTTGTGATGTAAGACTGCCCCATCTACAAATATTACTGTAAAACGCCTCAACTTGCCGAGAGCAAGCCTTAACTGCACTGAATTTAAATAGCGTGTTAACCTAAAACACCTTATCTTACAACGCATGCGTATAAGCTTGTTTACTTTGCAGTTAAGGTACTTTTGTTTCAAAGCCGAGTTGTTATTTATGTCAGAGTGTTTCAAGTTGACAGTGCTCGCGTATTAATTATTATTATTATTATGATTATTAGTGATTATCAATATTTTTTGTTTAAATAGTAGGTGATTTATAATAATGACTATAATTGCGACGATAATAAACTTTTAAAAGTATTTGTAAGGACTAACAAAAGGTGAGTTTTTATAAATTTTGTTCAGTTTGAATTATAAATACATGTGACCTTGTTCGAAAGGAGGATGTCTTGATATAGTTTTTTTGTTCGTACGTTTATGTTTCACATAAAAAAACACAAAAATTTACGAAAAATTGTATCTCCTTCTTTTCTCCTGGTCTGATAAATAGCGTAGGTAAGCCATACAGTTATAAGTAATAATATATTTTTTAGTTATAAGGTTATTTCGTATTATTAAAAAGTGCTTAACTTACAACAGGTGCCTGAAATTTATGATGAAAAAATATGCTGAAAAAAATAATCGCTTGGTATTATTATTATTATTATTATTATTATTATTAAAGCTGTAATACTGTGGCTACTGCAACAAAACCACTAGCATCCTTTCTTCAAACAAATTATGTATTGTATATTGTATACAAAGTGTTAAATACTTTTTTGGAAATTAACCGGTTTTTATATCTATGTTCTTGCAGAATGTCGTCACGAAGCAAGAAAATCCTGGAAATGGTAAAATCAACTTTACCAATTAATAATAGTTCTGATCCAGACCAAGCACCTTGTCACGATAATCTTGATTTCCTCCAAAATTTTGAACCTCAGGATGATGATTTTTGTTAATGACTCCCTAAATTCACCCCAACCATTTAGTAATACTATTTTAACGTTGGAAAATTCAGTTGTGAATAATATTGGAGTTCGAGAAGACATTCCTATTAATGACATTAATTTGTCACCAAAACTATTATCAATTGAAAATAATGATATTTTGACATTGGAATCAATGGCTGTATATGACAAAGTTGCGATTGTAAATCCTGATAGTAATAATTTACCCCCACTACCAATAAACATTAATAATCCCAAAATAGATACCATGCCAGCTAGTAATGCGAATATTAGTCAAGATGGGATTGAAGTATGTCAAATCGATCATGAAGTTGGGGAAATCGTTATTCAGAATATTGAGCTAGAAGAAAACCAAGCACCTAATAATGTAAAGATTGGTGAAGATAGCAATAAAATATCAGATATCGAATATGAAGTTGGGAAATAGTTATCGAGCATGTTGAACTAGAAAAAAACCAAGTACCTATTAGTGAATCTAGAGAAGCAGTGGAAATTGAAGCATTTAAGGAAACTTTGGAAAATGAGACAAAAAAAGCTGTCAATGAGGAAAATAGCGAAAATGAGGGCCTAGGGCAAATGGTCCAGGAGGGTACTATATATGAAAAAGAAGCAGATACAGGGGAAAAGGCAGATAGAAACTCATTATATACAAAAAAGGAAATTTGCGTAAAAGAAAAAAATTAAACGAATCAAAAAGTGCCAAAAACAAAAATGTGCGACAAATTGCGCAATAACCATAATGTTTTACCTCCGTGTACAACAACATGTAAGAAACAATGCTTCACGAAGATTGAAGAGGAACAAAGACAACAGCTTAATACAGAATATTGGAACTTATCGTGGCAACAAAGGCATATGTTTATAAATGGAAGCATTGAACAAACTGCTGTAAAACGTAGGACCATTGATATTTCAACAGAAGATAGCAAATTAAAAAGAAATAACTCAAATAATTTTTTACTGAAAGATAAAAACGGATCTTTAATTTCCGTATGTCGAACATTTTTTTTAACGACGCTTGGCTATACCAAAAATAACAATACGATTATCAAAACATCCATAGCTTCTAAAGATTCGCCGACTTCTTTAAAGTTTAAAGATAACCGAGGAAAACACTCCAATAGAAAACGGTTGACCGAGCATTGCTGGAAAACCATATAAATTGTTTTAATCCATGCATCTCCCATTATCGTAGAGAGCATGCACCACTCCAAAATATCTTCCATCTGATATTACTATTACTAAGATGTACACTGATTTTATGGAAAAGCATAAACATATTGAGTGTTCCTATTACACATACAGGGCATTTGTAAGAGATGATATGAAGATTTCATTTGCAAAGTTGGGTCACGAAGAATGCGAGCAGTGCGAGATATTCAAGCAGCATGATAATATTCATTCCGAAAACAACCTGGACTTGGATAAATGTGATCTCTGCAAAAAATGGAACGTCCATATCAAGAAGGCCAAGGAAGCAAGAAGAAAATATAGAGAAGATGCTGATTCTACAGAATGGACAACTTTAAATATATGTGTGTCAGCAGATCTTCAAAAGTAATCATGCTGCCTCGCATCGATACTTTCAAGCAGGTATTTATTAAAGCTAAAATCAATATTTATATTCTTAGAAACGTTTGTTTTTAGGTATTGTTCACCCAAAGGATCATTGCCTTTAACGAGAGCTTTGTCGGAGTTGGGAAAAACCAAAAATCTGTGGGTCCAGCAGCTGTAATATGGCACGAGGCATTAGCTGGGCGCAAAAAAGAAGACATTTGTAGCGTTTTCCACAAATATTTGCTCAGTCAACGTGATGTTTTGACTATTAAAATCTGGCTTGATAATTGTGCTGCGCAAAATAAAAATTGGACATTGTTTTCTTTTATTGCACATATCATCAACTCATCAGAAATTGCTGCAAACATTATAGAAATTTCCTATTTCGAGCCAGGTCATACATTTATGTCGGCTGACAGTTTCCACCACCAGGTGGAGCAATCCTTAAATTTATATGACTCAGCATCAAAAACTGGAGGTGGTGGAAAAGTTTACGACTTTAATGATTTCCAAGGTGCCATCCAGCAAGTCAAGATGAAAAATGTGAAAGTTTTGACAATGGAGCTAACGGAATTTAAAGACTGGAAAGATAACAGTTCATTGCAGAAAATTAAAAACATTCACCAAGACCATATCTAAGTGATATCGTAAAATTAAAATTCGAAAGGGGCAGTTTTAGTATGTGGTATTCATACGAATATGATTCTCCATACACAGAGCTAAATTTTTTAACTGCAAAATATCTAAAAAACACGGATACACCTAAATCACGATCAATCTGCAGAGGTATTTCAAAGTCAAAGAAAGATGACATCATCAAAAATTATGTCCTTTAATGCCGGAAAATAGAAGACGTTTTTGGGAAGAACTACCGATTTCCGATGAAGTAGTAAATTTGTCCACAGATGTTGAATATTAAATCTTATTATCTGTCTTTTTATAATAATTTAAATAATTAAACGTTTCCCCTTTTTTTAAATATATTATTCTAGTACATATTTGCAATAAAATAGTTTCAAAGTTGGATTCATTGTTTCTTTTCTTAAATTATTTAAATGCCAAATTTCAACATTACAACAATAATAATTACAAATACGGTATTTACGACACGTGACCTATTATTATAATATGTTACTTTAAAACACCTTATCTACACACATAAGGTGTTTTTAAGCAATATATGAAAGTCACAGAAATACCTTATCTGCAATTATTAATATTAATGAACAAAAATAGGCCCAAATGTCCCCAATTAAACACGTCTCATACAAAACTTTGAACTAATGATTTTGGCAAATAATTTTTATTAAAAATAGTGATGCTATGAGCTTTAAAATGTTTCGGGTTATTGTGAACATTTCACCTTGAATCACATGAGGCGTTTTTCGTTAACACGGCAGTATAACTTGACGGAAAAACTGAAAAAAGGAGGGTTACAATTTTTGGTTTGGAAACCGATATGGTTTTATAAGATGTGTAGTACAAATAAAAGTTGCTAGTATGTAATACATATCAAAAATTTAAATATGATAGAAATTAAGAAGTCAGTAGAACACTTTTCAAAACTGTCAATTTGCAATTAATGAATGAATCAACAATTCAAAGGAAGTAGTGATTAAATTGAATTGAATAATGAATGACAATCATGTTACTACTTTTATTAATTTGGGAGAAGTTACATAAATTCTAAAAAATACAAAAAAGAAAGTTCTTTACAACTTGAAACGAATTTGCCAAAAAGATTTGCAACTGAAGAATGTTGTAGTTTTATATCAGTAGTTGTGACTAAAAAGTTTAAAGTATATCAATATTAGAAAAATGGAAAACATGTGTAATGCCTACGTGATAAAAAACCTCCTTTTTTATGACATTTACTGAATATTTATGTTAGTAGAGGCATTTTCAAATCTTGTGGGCATGGGTCGAATTTTGTAGTAACTAACTTTTTTGAAAACGTTATCATTTCTTTAAATTTGTGGCATGTATTGTAGTTTCCACGTGTTCTTCACTACTACTTTCCGCATCTTCAGCCTTTCTTTATTCTAATACTAGTAAATTTAGTAAAAAAAAAGAAAAATACGATTTTCTTGTAATGCGCGAAGCTTCTAAAAAAGTGTGAGTTTGTGGTTTAAAATAATAAATGAATTTCTTTTTAAATAAATAACACTATGACTTTTTTCGTTAAGAATAACAAATTATGAGCAGAAACATTTATTATGCTCCAACAATTTGTGAAAGAAAGTGTTCAAAATCACTTCTCATAACCCGTATTTTTAAGAAGCAATTCGAATAATAATTGAACAAAACGCAATTGACAAAATAAAATTTGTAAAAATCTATGGGTAGTCTGTGAAATTTATTAATTCTCCGACGTATTATCCAAATTTTATTTTAAAAGGAAATTTTGTGCAAGAAATAGTTATTGTGTTACTTATGTTTCAAAAATATAAAAAACACCCACCCTTAAAGTACCCTTTTGCGTGACCAATTTTAAAACATAATATCAAAGAGCATTGATAATACCATAAATACATCATCCCCCACGGAATGTAGAACGTCCCATAGATACAAGCAGTAGATTCTCTATACGTGTTAGTGTTTCCTTCAGTCACCGATAGATGGCGTTATGCGCTGACTTTCCGTTTTCGTCATTGATTGAATATCGCGATTATAGTGTTGCGATGGATATCGATTCAAAATCGATTATATTTCATCAAAAATGGCTGTGCGCTGTAATACCGGAAATAATGTTACCACACGACGGCACAACGCAATAATTTAAAAATAGATTTTTTTTAAGTTTTTAATATTTCATTTGTATAAATATTAATAGGATATATTACTCAGTTTGTTTAAATTAATATTTAATTTTAAATTAAGTGTTAGGTGTGAAAATAACAGGAAACTAAAATATTATAATAATGTAACACGTATCGCCACCTATCGACAACTTCGGGAAGTTCATATGCAAATATAGAATCATCTGAGCCTTATACATTCCGGGAGAGATGATGTATTTCTGATAATACCCATCCTATACGGTTGTGACTGAAATTAATAATTTTTTAATGAGGAGTAAGGTTTTCAAGCATAATTAGATTATAAGGGTCTGGCATTCTTCAATTGTTATCTAATTTTCATAAGATAATAAGAATTAGTGCAGACACCCTATTTTTAAAGCTGTTTAGTAAATTAAAACGTACCCAATCGAAAACTATAGTTGTAAAATGATAATTAGAGTTTAGTATATTTTAAAATAATAATTGAAGATGAAGTTTAGTATACCAACCTCTCAATAGACTTAAAGAAATCAAAAAGAACGTAATGCAAAAATGTGCTCTAAATTGTTATAACTACAATATAAATTATGACACATATACCTTGGGACAATTGACTTACAAACGTCATCGGTTGGTACAAACAGCTGGCAACCCCATACATTTAAATTAATAATTAAAAAAAAATGTAGATTTAGATTTATTTACATTATGGTTAGTTTATGTGAGAAATAAAATTGTAATTAAGCATGTTTTGAAATCACCTGCTATGACTAATCCGAATCGAATAAAATAGTTGTAAGGTCATATTTCTTGAATTAGTAACTTTAGAGGCGCCATCAATAGATACGCTGCTGTATGTTTACTATGGCCAGTTGCACCAACCTTAGTTAAATTTAATCTTGGGTTAAATACAATGGTATCCAAGAATAAAACATAGCAACGATTGTTCTTAACCTATGATTAAAGTTAACCGAGTTTGGTGCAACTGGCCCTTAGACTTTTCATTGCGTAAGCCTCAAGCTACAAGCATGATGAAGAAATCATTGCGCATGAACGAACTACTCGCAAAACTGAATTAGGCGAAAGTTTTGGTTTAAGCGTCAATCTGCGTCATTCATATTTTGTCTATTGACTAGTACGTAGTATACAGTCCGCTGCTTTATTGTAGTATTTATTATTATTCATTATTAAATATTAAATCATTATTCAAATATTAACCGATTTATTATTCAATAACCATTCAACATGATCTATAAGCTTTAATCGAGTTCATCTAACAACCAAACCAATGAGTGAACACCGCGTCGAAAAGTGGTTCGATTAAGAAGAACAAGAGCTATAACCCGTATTATTCAATCCATTTCAGAACGGCACTTTTAAACCGTAATAAGAGCTGTGTATCTAAATGACGAGTTATGTCCAAATCATTAACGCTAATTGACCTGTTTATTATTATTATTATTAATCACTTCAAGCGCTGTTGTAAACATGTAGACATTCCACACTCCAAAGACATTAAATGTGCTGAATAAATTATGTAATATGTTGCCAACGATCTAACCTATTTGAACATACATCAGTAACATTTTGACAAGGAGGTGAAGTCAATATGACCTAATAGTAAAATTTTTTGGAGATAAAAATTCAAACATTATCAAATGAAGACAAAATGCAAAAGTGTCATAAATTAACTAGCTGTTTATCACCTATGATGCGGATTGAATGGTTCTTAACTGATACCTTCTAAAGACCTCCAAAACGTGGAGAAGATGGCGGAGAAACTGTCCAATTAATTCCTAAATATGATGTTTGATCAAGAAGGTAAGCTTCATTAGAAGATTAATGAAACCTATGAACTTCCTTTAATGGTCGAGCATCAGCAACTAAATTTGTCCCACAATCGGAAAATACATCCTTTGGCAACCTTCGATGTAAATAAAATCTTTTGAAAGATGCCAAAAAGCCATTCAACTTGAATATCGTGCGGTTATAAAATTCTTCGTTTTGGATGGATTAACTCCTTCCATGTCATTTGTTAAAACATGGGTAGCTGAATTTAAAGGTTGTTGTATATTCCTTGAGATGACTCACGTGAAGGATGGCCAAAAATTGCAAGTAGTCCGGAAACCATCCATAAAGTGCATGATATCGTGTGGGGCAATAGGCGAGTAAAGGTGAGTGAGATCAAGCTATCAGGCTGTGGCTGTGTGGGGATATCGGAAGAAAGGGTGAGAAACGTTTTGCGAAAAATTAGGAACGCAAAACCTCTGCACAAGATGGGTGTCGCATTTGTTGAATGTCGATAAAAAACAAATGCGAAAACGACTCTCGCAGTAATCTTTGGACCGATTCAACAGACATGAGTCCACCACTACATACCAGAAACGAAAGAGCAGTCCAAGTGCTGGGTAGAAGCCGGTTGTTTACCACCAAGGAAAACTAAGTCGATCACATCTACCAAAAAGGTCATAGCCAGCGTGTTTTGGGATGCAAAAGGAATCCTGTTACTTGATTATATTGCAAAAGGCAGAACAATTACAGGCAAATATAACTCTAACCTTCTTAACCAGATAGATGCCAAAATTTGCAGAAGAGATCTAGCACAGACTCTCACTTCCGGGAAGGAATACTGATGTTAGAGAGACGCTGGACCAAATGTGATGAAATCGAGGGAGATTATGTAGAAAATAAAATCATTTCTAATTCAAAGTCTCAATATTTCATTGTAAAGCCGAGAACTTTTCACAATACCCTCGTACTTCAAACTAAACAACCTTAAAATTGAAATACTTCAAACAAATTATTTTTTTTTCTTAATTAAAAATAATGTATAGTTTGGCTGAAAGAATTCAAGTGGTTCACATTTGTGGTTTTGAAATTCATTGTGCCTTAAGAACCGCTGCCTTTTGAGCATCTCATCAAATGAAATAAAATTTCAATAAAAACAAAATTTCAATTAATTCAAATGTACATCACCAAGTATATTAGATTTACAAATGCATATGTAATATTGATTTTGTGAAGTAAATAATTAATTAATCGCATTTCATTATTATTCAACGCAACAACCTTTTCAAAATTCGAAAATATACAGTTACAAAAAACTGGCTAAGAATTTCTGTTAAAAATAACATGAAGTCAATGTGACGAATTCTTTTGGACAGAATAGTCATGATATTATTTCTCTTTGCCTTTAAATATTTCATTCTCATGTTGATGAGGAATTAATTTAATACCAGAAGCAACGTTCATAACTTATAATTGTGATAGTTTTGAAATGTACTATCATAAAATAAAAACTTTAGATAGGTAAATGATTATTCAGTGAAGTGAAATGAATTAGTAGACTTCTAAGAACGGAAGAACTTATAAGGCTACACTCTGACCTACACCATAATTAGTTTAAAGTTTGAACGAACTTCCGTTAGAACCATAATCTGTTATTTTTTTAAAAGAAACTTAATACATTATTGATTACAAGATGACAGAGATAGAAAATAGTTATTTATATTATTAGAAGTATAAGCTGTGGCTGTGAGGCAGCTACATCAGCCGAAGCACAATAAGCGCTTATACTCCAAGTAGTGTACCTATGCTATTTTTTTCCAAACGTGTAAAATTATAATACAAAAATAAACATCTAATTAACGAGGTTATTTCGGAAAACATTACACTTGTACAAAAATCGCAATGCCAGATAAACGATTTCTAGATTTACTGTAGCAACCCAGCAAATAACAATAATATTGTACTTTATGTGCTTAGCATACAAATGAAACTTATAGTAGCAAAATTCTGTCATTTAAAAGTCACTTTTATGACGTAAATAAAATTACTGTACTTGTAATTGAAGTACCGTAATCAAATCAAACGCATATTGAATACAATTTGGTAAAATTAAGTTATAATTGGTTTCATATTAATAATAACTACGTACCTGAATGAGCCCTTGATGAAACGTTCACTATACGTGCTGGAGAACTGGCTATTATTCTTGGCAATAGTAACAGTGTAAATAAAAAGTGTCCTAAATGATTGGTACCAAATTGCGTTTCAAATCCATCATCAGTTTTTGACTGCGGGCACATCATAACACCAGCATTATTAATCAAAATATCAATTCTTTTTTCTGATTCTAATAGTCTTGCAGCGCATTCTCTAACGGATTTAAGGTTGCAGAGGTCAAGTTCAGTGACAACAATCTCCCCTAATTTATCCTGACCCTCACAATTGCTTTTAATGTCTTTAGCGGCTTCGTTTGCTTTTTCGACATTCCTGCACGCCATAATTACGCGGGCTCCTACAATAAAAACATTAATTTCAAAAAACAATAAACCGGATTTATTGTTACCTCGTTGGAAAAAAATCATGCACTGTACATTTTCCTATACCGGTATTTGATCCCGTTATTACCGCAGTTTTCCCATCTAATCTAACGTTAGATAAACACTTGGCGTGCGATGAACCCATTTTTTCGTAAATTAGAAAATTTGCCGCGTTCACGAGAACGTCAGATGCTACATTGATAGAAGTTTGGCGTTTTATAACTGTAGCTATCTAGTTTTCTATTTATATTTATTTTAAAAGAACATGCGCAGTATTAACTAATATTCGCCCAATTAACTTTCGTTGTGTAAAAAAACTTTCGATTAGTGGTGTTTGCGTCGGTTTTGAAATTTATTCCACTGTTGTTCGAAAAACTACCATGTAATTAGAGACATAAATATGAGCTGCAGTTGAAGGAATATTATAGTGAAATATTACACTATATGTACCGTATATATTCACAACATTCTCCAATTAAACTTCACTTAATGATAAATTAATAATAATTTATCCCAACACGCATATTTGAAGGGGTCTTGAAATAACAATGTCAGATCTTTTACAAATTCATTAAAAAAAATTACAAATTAAATAGAATTACACCAGGCAATAATATTTTCATGTTCTTTTCAGGCTGAAATATTTTTTTTTACAAATCATAACAGAGAAATTCAGTCGATCCGCGGACATACTGCATATAAAATGCGAGGTTTTGAAGTATTCAGTACCTAATTATCAGGTATCATTGATTATAAAATTCGTATTTTATAATCAATGCAGGTATCTAATATAGAAAAACTTCTCAGAAATTTTTTTAAGTTTCTTTCGTTCCAAGTTGATGGGGTCTACCTACGTAGAGATTTTGACCACAATGCGCTGCTCAATGGATTTCATAATACTTCTTTCCAGATCATAAGAGTTGCTGCTGCTATTAAAATCTGGTATACAGGCTGTTTCATTAAGCTTGGTACGCGGCCATATCTCGAAAACTGTTGGGTATAGAAATTCGGGAAAAAAAATTATTACTAAAACGGCTTTGAGAAAATCCTGGAAATTATTTTCAAGTTCACAATGCCTAATAATTTAAATGACTGTATTTTTTACTTATCTGATTACAGCAAACTAGGGCTTATTTGTAGAGAAATGTCAGTGTTTTCAAATACCGTATCCATCGCCACTCGACAGTATCAAGAGGGTACAGTTCGCAATAATAACTGTTTTTTCAATTTTGCCACGCAAATTCAAATCATACTGTATAATTTTGATCTCATAATCGGAAAGTAGATTAAATTTGCTAGAGAAAACGCGCAAAACCGCAGTTCGATATCTTCGCCCGTTTCAAAGGTATTGTCAAAGATTACATTTTCACACTTTAATTTGAAAAAATTCGAAACACCGAAACGTGACTTATTCCTACTTCTAAGGACACTTAGATTTGGATTCGCTTCCACGCATGCAAGAACGTTAATCACGTTATCTTCATTCCTTGACGGACGTCTTCTAAAAGAGACTGGAATGGGTCGTATACTTTCCGTTTGCCTTAAACGTGCTGCTAGTTGTCGAAGTACCCTCGTAATAGTGTTTTCGTTCAGGATATCTGACAGCATTTTTCGAAACACTGTAATACCATTGATTATAAAATTCGTAAAAATGCGCAACCTATATGGACGAAATGTGACACAAAAGTACGATGAAAAATAGATGGCTCTACCGTCTAATTGCAACGAGATTTCTCAGTTTCCCCCTCAATTTTTTTTATGTCAGTTCCACAGTACCTGTCTCAATGCGTGTATCTTGAATAGGAATATGAAAGTGGTTTTAGGTACGAAGTTACTTTATTGTTATAAGATATTGCATTGATTATAAAAACCGTAATTTTTGTGACAATTAGTAAATATGAATACGTCAGTTGTACAAATGATAAAAAGAACACAGGTAAATGTGGAAAAATTTGTATTGCGGCGTGGATGTTGACACTTTAGGAAATAAGTTAATATGTGAAAAACTTTTTTACCCTACGAAATTATTATAAACAATAAACGTAAATAATTAAGTGTAAAATTAGTGCCTGTAATATTCTAGAAAGAAGGTAAGCAAATTACTATTATTTTTATTTACCTGTTAGGGTTTTCTTTTAATTCCAAATTGATGAGATAAACATGCTTTTTGTTATTTGTTATTGAACATTAAAACTTGTCATTAGAAGCTAAACTATAAGTTTTGTGTGTAATTAATTTTGAAAAGAATATTCAACATTCAATTGACTCAGCATATCTTTTATTAGTGAATTTATGTCATTATTTTTTCTTCTTAGAATCAACTTGCGCATCTAAGCAAATTACAACCGAGGACGTCCTTCTCGATTAAAAAAAACCGAGCAGATGCATCTTTTCCAACTGGATCCGAAGCGAATAAATTGTTTATGTAAATAATAACCACAATTATATGGAAATACATAAAAATGATTTTTTTATCATAACTTGTATTGATGGAAATAAATTTTATTTCTTACAATTAAATTGTTGTTTTATCGAAGTTTGAAACAAAATTTAAAAACAATTAGCAAATCCAACTATTAAGACGCACTGGGATAAATTGAGTTGAGTGCACATTATTATTTTTTATTATGCACGTTCTTACTGTAACAAAGAAAAAACACCAAAGAACTGCACAAAAAACGAGTTTTTTGGTGCGTTTTTTATGGTGTTTTTCCTTTGCTCAGATAGACGCTTTAGATTATTGTACCATATAGTTTATTTAAGTGGTTATCTAGCAAAGAAGAAGAATCTAGCAAAGAAATGGATATAAAAATTGCAGAACTGAAGTCTCATACGATGGAAAAGATGTGAATTCTATTGTTCAAATTGAAGTATCGTCAATTAAATCTGAAGCTCTAAACTTCTTATCATCTAATGTTGTAACAGCTATATCAGAAAGTGTCAATATACCAGAATGTCAAAATCGTCGTGCATATGCAAGTGTTGCTGTATCTGCTTCGCAAGCACAATCGAAAATTATAATTCAACCAGCCGATCCTAAACAAGGTGTTAATAAAACTAAGAAGGATGTTCTGACAGAAATAAACCCGATATCTGAAAACATAAATATAAAAACGTCAAACCGCTAAAGGATGGTAGCATTCTCCTCAGTTGCTCAAATAAAGAACAATCCAGTAATTTAATGAAGAAGGTTGAGGAAAAACTCTCTCAGAGTTATAAAAGTAGGCCTGTCAAATCTATGCCTATTAAGCTGAGAATAGTAGGGTTATGTGAAAAACTCAGCAATGATGAATTATTACAATATCTCAAACTACAGAACCCTGAGTTATTTCAGAGTGATTCAGAATGTAATGTCATTACCGTAGAACCTGTGAAAAAGAATAATAATGTTTATCAGGCAACCATTTCTGTAGACGCAGTTCTGTACAGGAAATTCCTCGATTTAAGACACATCTTAGTTGGCCTCGATGGATGCACTATATTTGATGCTATAGAACTTCGCAGGTGCTTTACCTGCAATGGTTATAACCATTTGCCAGACTTCTGTCCCTCTAAGGGTAATTCAATTTGTCACCTATGTGCTGAAAGGCATTCAGTTAAAGACTGTAAAAAAACTAAAGTGGCATATAAATGTATTAATTGTGATCTGTTCAAAAGGAAGAAAAGTAAAGATTGTGATACCAATCATGCAGCGTGGGATAGAGATTTATGTTCGTATTACAAATATTTATTAGAAAATGTTAAAGTTGGCATCTTTGGAGTTTCAAACTCATTTTCTGGGATAACAAAAAATAATTAGGATCTCAGTCTGTCGAGCTCAAATCAAAACTCTAACAAGCTTATGTACACTGTGTTTTACCAGAATGCTCGTGGATTATGTTCAAAAGTAAATGAGTTTTTAGTTAATGCCTCTGACCTCGCTTATGATTTTATAGCCATAACTGAGACTTGGCTAAATGATACTATCGATAATAATGAATTATTCCCAGATTATTATGTGGTACTCCGAAGTGATCGACAGTTCTCTTTAGTAAATCGTAAAAGAGGAGGTGGTGTGTTAGTGGCGATTAGTAAGAAATTTTCATATAAGGTCTTGGATACTAAGGATATTGCTAAACATATACCGTTAATTGATTTTATTTTGTGCAAATGTCATATAGGACATATCTCTATAATATTGTGTGTAATTTACATTCCTCCCGATACCTCAATTGATCAGTTGGAATTATTTTTAGATGCATTAGAGCAATATTTAGTCAATGACGCTTGCATCATAATTGGTGATTTTAATGAATCAAGTTTTCCTTTAGTTGAAGAATTAAAGCACAACTGTTGCACAATTTTGCAAGCGTCATTGATGTTACGCAAGTTAAAAATATTGTAAATCGTTACAATAAGTCGTTAGATCTTGTGTTTGTCAAAGGCGATTTTACATCATTAGTTACTTCTTCTGTACCAATGGTAGATGAAGATGCTTATCATCCCGCATTATGCATTCACCTATCTAATTTTGTTTGTGACAAACGTACCTATTTTCCAAAGAGCTTTTGTAAGTCTTATAACTTTTATAGGGCAGATTATCAATTGTTATACAAATCTTTGTTTGAGCAGGATTGGTCAAAACTAGATTCATATTCTAATATAAATGAAGCTGTTGATGAATTTTACCGTCTATTGTATGGTATGTTGGACAAATATGTCCCGAAAACTATATATCGCAAGTCTAAATACCCCATATGGTTCTCTAAGGAGGTTAAAACGAATCTCAAACTTAAATCGTAGTATGGAAAAAATGGTTAAATCTTAATAGCCCTTACTATTATGAACTTTACAAACATCTGCGCTTGTTAACTAAAACTCAAATTTCTGTCTGCTATAATGATTACATAAGTTCTATTGAGGGAAATATAAAAAATGACCTTTCTCAAATCTGGAAATTTATGACCAAAAAAAGGTGGGTCTCGGTTACCAAATAAAATGACTGATGGACAGTGTGAGTTTACTGAACCGGAATCAACTGTTAACGCTTTTGCACAATTATTTTCAAGATCATCTGATGTAGCTCAGCATATTACTATTAATGATCTTAATAACTATAAACACCACAAAAATGTTCCGACATTTCGTTTTCCTTATGCTACAGAAAAAGATGTTAACATAATGAAGAATTTAAATGAGAAATTTACAGCTGGTGATGATCAGGTACCAAGTTTTCTTATTCGAGACTGTAGAGCCGCGTTTGCACAACCCATTGTTATCTTAATCAATTTAATAATTAGAACCTCCACTTTTCCAGATATTTGGAAACGCGCCAGAATTTTTCCTATCTTAAAAAAAGGAGACAATTCTGATATAAATAACTACAGGCCTATTTCAATTTTATCAAATTTGTCTAAAATTTAGTGGAATACCCAAAGTTTCATATCAACATCGCAACATGGTTTTATTTCTCCTAGATCCACAAATACTAATCTTGCTTGCATTTCACAGTTTATAGCGGTGATCCTTGATAAGCGCGGTCAGGTTGATGTAATATATACGGATTTTACAAAGCTTTCGATTCTGTTCGACATGAAATATTAATTGATAAATTATCAGACTTTGGTTTTTCTCCGGCTTCCCTTTCATTAATCGCGTCATATTTAAGTAACAGAACATCATATGTCTCATACAGTGGTTTCCGTTCTATCCAAATTAATAACTCAGTTGGTGTTCCTCAAGGTTCTAATCTTGGACCGTTGCTTTTTGTGCTGTACATTAATGATCTATTGGACTCGGTAACATGTAATGTGTTGGCTTATGCAGATGATATAAAGTTATTTAGAGAAATCAAATCACTCAAAGATACAATACTCTTGCAACAAGATCTAAACCACATAGTTGATTGGTGTTCAAAATTCTACCTAAAACTGAATATTAACAAATGTTACCATGTTTCATATTTTAGAACTCTCTCGCCATTTACATTTGAGTATTATATTAATAACACTATTCTCGAGAAAAAACTGACAATAAGAGATCTTGGTATAACGTTTGATGCGCAATTGAGCTTTAGGGAACATTTGAATCATGTCAAATATGATGCTTATAAATCGTTAGGATTTGTCATCCGAATTAGTAAGAACTTTACTGATATAGCTTTGATTAAACAGTCGTTTTACGCATTTGTTTTAAGCAGAATCGAATATGCATCTATTGTGTGGAGTCCAATACATGCCTCACATGCATCTGTTCTCGACAAAATTCAACGCCGATTCCTCAAATTTCTATCTTTTAAGATTGATGGTGTATATCCCGTTAAAGGTGTAAGCGAAATTAACCTGTTGAAAAGGCATAGTATGACAAGCGTTGTCGGTTAGAAGAGATAAACGTGAAATTAAATTTTTGTATAATCTATTAAACAACAAGATCGATTGTAATTTTATACTATGTAGAATACAGTTTAATGTTCCACGTTTGTCAGCAAGGTCAGTTTGCAGCTTTCGATTGCCAATTGCAGTAACGAATATCATATACCGATCACCTGTTCATGTCTGCTGCCGAACGGCAAATAACCAGGTTAAAGATATTTTTTTATAGAATTTAACATTTATTTATTAGATTTGGTTTATTTACCTGTTGTTATATTTAGTTTATTGTATCTATAGCACCTCTTTTTAATATTGTAATAGCTGTAAGTTTTCTTTTTTGTTATGTATACAGGGTGTTTCCTAAGTAATCTAAAATATTATATGGGGCGCTTCGTCACTCAATTTTAAGACGAAAAGTTCATATAAACATGTTTGATAAGTCTTGTCGTTAATGAGATACAGGGTGTTTTATTATTTTATTAAAAGCAACAACATGTGTTAAACATAAAGGAAAAATAGTATATTTCAGAGCATGTGTTCAAAATGTCCACCTGCAGCTAAAATGCAAGCATCTGCTCGATGTCTAATTGATTGCCAAATACGTTCGAAGATTACCAGGATTGTTACGAATAACATTACAGCCTTGTATGATACGATTTTGAAGATCTTGTACGTTTAATATTGGGGTTGTGTAAATGAGCGATTTTAAATATCCCCACACACAAAAATCAGAGGATTATGTCCAGTGATGAAAAACGTTATTTAAAAACTCGCGAACAATCACTGAAAAATGTGGAGGAGCTCCATCATGCATGAACCACGTTATTCCAAAGGCCACTTAGAATAAGCATGTTTTTGAAACCAGTAGCGTCACCAGGAAAAATTAATTTCAAATACAATCAGAGCTGATTTATTATAAACAATTTAACACCCTGTATCTCATTAACGACAAGACTTATCACACATGTTTATATGAACTTTTCGTCTTAAAATTGAGTAACGAAACGCCTCATATAATATTTTAGATTACTTAGGAAACACCCTGTATATATATAATGTCCACCTAAGTTGGAATCATATGAAAAACTTTTTATTATTAATTTTAGGAAAAAAAGTTATTCTTCATAAAAAGTTCTGCATGTTCTAAAATCTAAAAATACAGTCATCAAATATCAAATTTTTCAGTCGTATACGAGGTTTGTCAAAAATATGAATTTTACTCAAGAGTAAAGTACCTTTAAGTTTAACAATATCTGAAAATGTTATTAAAAAGTTGAGCAGAATTAAAAACTACGTTCAAATATGCAATTACAACCATTTACATTGATAAAATTATTATATTTATTGAACATTTTTTGAAAAATAAAAGTTCAATACCCTGTAGAAATAAAATGACTCCAGCATCGTAAAAGTATATTAAAATATTTTAGTCAAATTATCATAAATAATAATAAATAATCACAAGAGATAAATGTTCATTCAAAATAGAAATATTATTAAAAAATAAAATAACCTTAATTTTTAACGTAAATGGATGTAATTACATATTTGAACGTAGTTTTTAATTATTTTGCGATAAGAACGAACGTCTTTGGAAACTGCTGAGTTTGATTCTTGAATCATTCTCGAATATAAATCAACACCGATGTTGCATTTACGAGATGCACTAACAATGGTTACAGTATTCACCGTTCGCAGCAGCACTTTACCAATGAACAGTTTGGTGGTCGAGGGTGAAAGGGAGTCCGTTGCTTGTGAGAGATGTAGTTACGAAAAAATATTAGGTTTGCGTATCTTTCCAAAGTTTATAATCAATGGTAATACGTAATAAGTAATACGAAATTCAAAGTTTTTTTAGCATCAGAATTAAAACTGTTGACAGTTACCTATTCCAATTTGTTAATCTCCATGGAAACCTATACAGATTTTGTTTCATGACTACTTATTTTAATTTACTTTTTAAAACAGCATCAGCATCTATGCCTTAATAGAAGTTATTTGTGGGGGGTTTTTAATTTAAATGTAGTTTTGTGCCACTGAAATGAGTGAAATTTCCCAAAAATTCCCTGGAACTAGGGAAATAACCATTTTATAAAATTATTGTGTGAAAAATGTAATCTTTTGACAATAACTCTGAAATGGGCAAAGATATCGAACTGCGCCTTCTAACAATTTTATTTAAAACTGTCGAGTGCCGATGGATACGGTATTTAAAAACACTGACATTTCTCTTACAAACAAGCCTGAGTTTGCTATAATCAGATAAGTAATTTAGAAAATATAGTGATTTAAATTATTAGACATTCAGGAGCTTCTCCTTGTCTTATTAAGGTCGGTACGCCAAGGAGCCTCAGACAAAACTTATGCGGAATTATTCAGGCTTTCTAATGATGTTATTGAAGTCATAGCTTCATATGAAAATTTTCGAAGAAATCTTGAATTTTATGCCTCGCCCTGTCAATTGCGCCCCCTTACGGTGAAATTCGGAACTCGAAAATAATTTCCAAGATTCTCTCATAGCCGTTTTAGTAATAAAATTTTTTCCCCGAATTTCTATACTCTATAGTTTTCGAGATCTGGCCGCGTACCAAGCTTAATGAAACAGCCTGTACAATCTTATACAATAAAATTGATTGCAGGTGGTTACTAAATAGAATAAATTTTTTTTGTACCTCGATTGGCTTCACGTAGGAAGTTCAAATTTTATGATCAGGCATACATCACGAATTTATTAGCAAACTCCTTAATAGGATCAATTCATTGTGTGACATTAATGCTGACATTTATTCCGATATAACATTGTTATTTTAGAAGTATTATTTTCTGTAATTGAGATTTCCTGTAGAAAATAAAGAATATTATGATTATTATTTAAAGTTGTTAACCTTCTAGGTGGAGGTGGGGTTGAAAATAATAGTCTCAAACTACATAAAAAGCCGACGTTTCGCCCAAACCTTGGAGGGCTTTATCGAGGCTAATACGTAAATTAAAATAAATTAAATACAATTTTTAGCAGCCCTCTGGATGGTCCTTTGAAGATATTCTGTTTTTCTAAAGTATGAAACAATTCTTTAGAAGCGATTCCTGTGGTGGAGATTACTAAAGGCAAGATTTTAACCTCTTTTTGCTTCCAAAGTCACTTCTATTGCTAACTCTGCATATTTGGTCTTTTTAACAGCTAAGGTTTCTGCAATGTTGTTGGAGTTGGGAACTGCAGCGTCAATAAGGTATGTAGTTTGTTTTCTTTTTTCTTTTAGCACGATGTCTGGTCTGTTACAGCTTATATTCTTGTCCGTAATTATGGTATCCCAATTGAGTCTTGCTGCTGCATTCTCTAGAACTGGTTCTTGTCTATACTTATAATAAGGTGTGTCCATATCTAGAAAAATTTTGGGCTAATCTTTGGTGAATTATATTGGCCACTTGATTATGTCTTATAAGGTAATTCGAATTAGATAATAGTTTACAACAACAATAATAATAATAATAATAATAAACAACAATAGTTTACAAATTTAACTGTTACATGTTGTATTGTTTCAGAAGCAAGGCCGCATCGTCGACATTTGTCATTTTCAACGCTGCCATCTTTCACTATATATTTAAGATAGTTACGGACTGGTATTACCTCATCCTGTATCGCAATTGAAAATCCCTCCGTCTCGCCAAATAAATAGCCTTTAACCATATATTTGAGGCATTTTTGTGAACGCATTCCTGGTTTGATAAAGACCATTTTTCTATTTTATCTTCGTTTGTAGATATTTTTCATCAACGCTCATGTCAATTTCAGATAAATTTAGCGGGGTATAATTTCGATCCATTTTAATTATTTTTCGAATAAAATTACTATTTCTCCTATGAAGAAAATATTGTTGCAAGTTTTTTATCTGGTAGCAATATAGATTAGAGATATCTAATATACCCCTGCCACCTAGCGATCTCGGCAAGTCCAACTGCACTCCATGGATTCTGTATTCCTTTAACACTACTCTTGTCTTTATTTGCAGGTTTTCTAAGTCCGTGGCCGACCAACTTATTATTTCAAAAAATGTAGCTCAGTACAGGTATGTCGTAAGTGTTTATAGCTTTTATTTTATTGTCACCGATTTGTTCCGTTTTTAATATAAATTTTAACCTGCTTACATATATTTGTTCGTAACATCTTTTTTTGTTTTAGTCATGTTAATCGTTCTTATTATTATTATTATTATTATTATTATTATTACTATTATCATTATTATTACCTTTAAGTAATAAACCAACAGTCGCGAATGTTGTACAGTTATGGCTTACATACTAGTTGTCACACTATTGAAGAGTCTGAAAAGCATAAAACAGCTATTGAGTGATTCTCGGTATTTGTTTGCAATTGTACAATCTCTTGCGTATGTAGGAGGCGACTCAAGATTGCTTTTTAAGCCAATGGTTAGTTGTCAATTATACTCGAAGAGTCGACTTCTGAATTGTTTTGAAGCATTTGAAAAATCAAAATATTTCCATTATGAGAAGAAATAACGCGAAAAACAATTAGGAATTCTTTTTGTAGGGTTTAGGTTTAGTACCAACTACGTGGGATAATATAAAAAAAAGATAACATGTTTCTTCGAAAATGTTGATTTAAATATACTGAGAGATGTAAATGAATCTTTTCTAAAAAGAACACGTATTTGTTCTTAAACGGAGGTTATGAACTAATGTCATCTAGATTTGGGTCTCAAAGCCGTCGTTAATTGGAATTTCTTCCTAACGTTTCACTGACACGGTGGTAAGCTTCTTCAGAGGTCTACATCCTACGTCGGAATTGAACGGACACCTAAAAAAATAAACCACTCGTTTTAGAGAAACGTTAGAAAGAAATTCCAATCAAGGACGGCCTTTAAACCCAAATCTAGACGACACTATCGTTTAACAACAGGTAGCAAAAGTCTAAACCAAAATAAAGGTTATATACACACTTTGATTGTTAATTTTGTTTTTGTTTTTCTTATTTTATAAAATACTAGCAAAGCCAGCATGCTACGCATGTACAATATTTGGCCTCAGCACTTACATTAACATTCATCAGTTGACTAATCAATATGAATGCAGAGTACATGGAATTCGTAAAATGAATCGAGAGTAGGTGTGCGCTCGCACAAGTCATAACATATTAATAAGAGATTTCCTTTTTCCGTTACTTAGTATTTAACTTCTGACGTCATCAGTTGTGTATTCAAAATTATCTTTAATACCTATGTTTTTCAATATGAATATTTCCAAAACTGTACATATGATAACGATAATAAACAATAAAGATATTTAAAAATAGGTTCAGTTAAAATCGAAAAAATAAAGTGTGCCATTTAAACCAACAAAGCAATTTGAGTGCATTTAACATACACGCTGTATAAAAAACGACATAATAAAGAGTCAATCTGCTTTACATCTTTGCAAAAGTTCCGTTATATAATATGTAAAAAAAATCTTAGATGGGTTCAGGTATCAGGTTGTTGAATACGGTCGGGCGTCCGCTCTCCTTTTAACCGTTTTTAAGACTGGAATATCTTAGCAAAAGTTCCGTTATGTAATACAGATTTAAGATAAGGAAACATGGGTGTAAAGATGGTTAGATACTCAAAATTATCATAAAAAAGTGAAAGAATTTGGCAACGCCGCACTCAAAACTTGCTAGAAAAATTAAATAAACACCGTCCTAATAAGTACAAAATTTTAATAGAAAAATTGAAAAAAACAATACGATAAAGGTTAACTGTTTTGAGGACAATCTTAACGACAGTTGACCGTAGCTCGTTCGGCTTTCCCTTTAAGACACACCAGCACGCGAAGCTTCAACAACCAGGTACCTGGGTCCATCTTAAGGGCTATCTGTAAAACAGTTTGGTACATTTTTCGTATCGGTTTTTTTAACTTTTTCTATTAAAATTTTGTAAGTTGCGACCCACTTTTGAACAGATAACTCCTCAACTTATTTATAAGATTTATAAATTTTGCTCAGACTGGAAATTTTGAGAGGAGAAAAACAGTTTTTCGAAGAAGAAGTGACACAGATGAAGACAATGCAGTAGCCGTTATGGGACGCATTCATTTAGATCTCATGTTTCAGTAAAACTGATCGGTACTGACACAAATATTTTGAAAGGTTCCATACACTAGATTTTGAAAACTCAAAATTTTTGACCATACAAGATTAATTTACGAGTCAAGTTATTCATGAAATGGCAAATTTACACTGCATCATGTGGTTGAACGAAAACCGGTTTTCAGTATAATGAAATTTTCAGTACATTTAGGACATAAATGTTTGATGTCAGATTATATAGTTGGTTATCTCATTGGAACAAAATTATATAAAGGTACCTTAACTGGAGCACGATATTTAGAATTTGTAAAGATGAACTGCCCTTTTATAAGATGCCGTTTGATTTAGGCAGAGAAGATGGTTATCCACCAGATAACGCAAGGATAGTAACAAATTACTTCAAGTGAAGTTAGCTACTTCACTTGCAGACGTGGCAACTTGCTGAATGGAAGACAACGATTTTCTTCAATATATTGAAATCTCAATAAACAACATACTGAGACCAAGTTCACAATAAAAATTGAAGAAAATCTGTCCATACCTTGAGTTACTTGTCACCTGGAAAATTAAGACATTTTGAGCATTTTGTCAACCTGACAATCTGAATTTGGTGCTATGCCATCTAACTAATACTCTCATTGATAACAAGTTATTCAAAAGTTGTTAAACGTCACTCCCATCCTCCGGCTCCATGACTCCGGCCATGGAAGTCTCAATTCTTACTCTAAAATGTTTATTTCTATTTATGTTTTTGAGGTGATATGAATAGAAATATATTGACATATGTATACATTTTTTAAAATCAGAAAAAAAATAGTTTTTAGAAAATGCGGTATCACAAATACATGATTCCATTTGAAAAGTAATTAACAGTCGTACCTATGTTAAAGCACGAGACCTAGTTGGTTGGTGAAGAAAGTTAATCAGTTTGTCATTCATTTAATTGACATAACTTCCTCTGAATTTATTTTATTGATTTCAAATAAAAGAGATGTGAATACAAAAGTGGAATGCCCGGTTTAACTAGAGTTTGATGATGTTGCCATTTAATTGATTTTATTCTAATTTAATGGTAAAATTGAGATATTAAAATGTTAAAAAATAATATAGGACAGTCAAAAAACGTAATTACTCGTTGATATTTCTAAAATGCTTACTCATATTCATGGTCAAGCAAATAGTACGTTTTACCATTGAGTAGGTATATGCTCATTGGTTACTTAGGTACACGTTGGCATTATTCACGCTGAATAATACGATGATAGACAAAAAGTATGTAATCATTCATTAGATGGCAGAAAACCGTAGATGTTGTAGTCACTTTTGTCAATACTATTTTAATTTTAAGAACGATACACTTCCTGTTTTACCGGTAATTGGGACTTACTTTTTCTAATTTAAACTTTACGCATAACTGAATAATTTGTCGAATGCTAAATTCATTTTGTTCACCACCCATTGAATTTAATTTAATTTGCTTTTATTAGTAGGTACATACACTGAGAGAAATGTTTCGTGTGATTCTCAACAAATTTTGTAGAAACTCTACACGTGTTCTCATATTCCATTGTGGTTGATATAACTATACGAAAAATTGTTAATTTAAAATCTATAAAATTGTGCCTGATCATTTTATACAGGGTGGGGCACTACCAACGAATTATACTGTAGCACTAAAACGACAAATAATGTAAGAAATCTTAGGGCATACATATATCGAGATTATTTGAAACTACATTTTAAAAATATTTTCGATTGTACAGGGTGCTCCAGAAACACGTACTATATCAACGTTGGCATATTTTAAATGAAACACCCTTTATTTTTTTTCTATTTTGGAATTATACGATAAAAAATAATGTATGTTCTTTAACATGTCCATATACCAACTTACATCCATTTCTAAGATAAATCGATTTTACTTGATTTGTAGACCCTTCAAAAAAATGCAATAACTTCAAGATAAATAAGAACAAGTAATTTTGTTTTACAACACCTTACTAAGAACCTTCAACATTCCTTTTGCAATATTTACTATTATGTTATTATGTACAGACTGTTTTAAATATTACCGCATAACGCTAACGACTTAAAACTTAAATAACTTGCTTAACTTAAATAGAACACCCTGCATTTCTGTAGCCTGTTGGAATCAGGAAATAGTTACCTTTCAATCAGTATTAGAGTTACCAACCCCTAACTCTGATAGTTTTCGAGATATTTTAAAATTTGCTAGTCTAACAATTTGCAATTCACTGGAATTTAAGCTACCTGTGGAGATATCAGAAAAAAGAACATTATCTTGCAAACATTTTTAATGTATAGGCAAATCCAGCTTTAAATATTAGCCTTAAAAATGTTTTTTCAGAACAAAATAACAGAAATATGCTCATTACTAATGCCGGGCTCTAACAGTCAGTCGAATCACGCCCACTTGTGACAAACAACAGCAACCGTTATTAGTTTCAGCAAAAATCGATGACACTGTAAACATTCATAACTTTGCTAAAAAAATTCTAAAAATAATGACTTTCGAAATTATCGTACTACTATTAGAGCGATTTGTATTACATTCTTAGTTACCAGCTTAAAGTTTGTCGATGTTTACTATGATCGATTTTTGATGTACCAAATAAAGGTTGCTGTTGATAAACATCAGTAAATTGTGACCGGTGTGTGTAATTCGTCTGACTATTAGAGCCTGGAATACTAGTCATAAGAACATTTCCGTTTATTTTTTGAAAAAAAAATAATAATTTTAAGGTAAATATTTAAAACTGAAAGTTGCAAGATACTGTCCATATTGCGGATATTTCACAGGTAACTTAGACACTAGTACATCATAAATTGTTAAACTATCAAATTTTAAAATATTTCGAAAACTATCAGAGTTAGGGGTGGGTAACCTTAATACCGACTAAAAGATCAATGGAATGGAACACTAAACTGCAGCGTCTATTTAACAAACAGAAAAACACCAAAAACTGCACCAATAAACTTTACTCGGACACGTGTTTCAATAGTTATAAGTTATCATCGTCAGCAAACCGATGATATCTCACAGGTAACTTAAATTCAGTAAATTGCAAATTGTTAAACTAGCAAATTTTAAAATGCCGAGTAAAAGGTAATTACTTCCAGCTTTCAACAGGCTACAGAAATGTACGGTTTTCCTTTTAAGTTAAACAAGTTATTTAAGTTTTAAGTCGTTAGTGTTATGTGGTAGTATTAAAAACATCCTGTACATCATAACATAATAGTAAATATTGAAAAAAGATGTTGAAGGCTCTTAGTAAGGTGGTGTAAACCAAAGTTGCTTGTTCTTATTTATCTTGAAGTTATTGCATTTTTTGGAGATTTTTAAATAAAAAAATATATATTATGATTTTGAAGAAAAAGAAAGAATTTTAGACGAGTTACTGGAAGTTAAATAATAGAAAAAGTAAAGCATTATAATAAGCTGAAGGAAAGCTACCGAAAAAGACTGACGACTTAATGAGTCTGAAGCCTGAGGTAGCTGGGTTAGAAAAAGATTGAATGATAATTGGGAGTGATGTGTGATCTACAGATAGACAGGATAATAACATAAAAAAATTGTGTATAGTGTAATCGACGGTAGTTCGGAGAGTGTCTGAATTTTTTTTTAAGGGAGAGTCCCATCTACTGGTATGTACCAGAGTGCTTAGAATAGGTTTCCACCTCCTGTAAAAAAAAAGTTGGGATAGGTTATATTAGGTTAGGGGCAAGGAGTCTCAAAAAAGGTAATCTGAAACCTTAAATTTAACGCAAGCGATGATCGTGACAATGAAGAAAGAATATGCGGACAAACTGCTGGAAACTGGCAATTATTAGAATAGGTTACACTTTGTAGATTAGAAAAAAGAATAAACATAGCGAGATGTAATCGATGCTGAGGATACGACCACAGCAAATACGAGTGTAAGAGTCCAGAGAGAACGAAAAGCTGTATGAAATGTGACGTGGATGGATACAAAAAGAAGATTTGTGCAGCAGAGGTAGATATATGTGTGGTCTGCGATGAATCTGGACACACTATAGGAGATAAAAATTGTGGAGTGAAAAGATCAAAAGAAAAGGAAAATAACAGACCGCAGTAACCCAAGAGGAAGAAGAAACGTGCGTAGCCGGGCGGCCTTAGATTTAGCCTTGGCATATTCAAAACAGAATATGATGGATGTAATCGCCATAAGTGAACCGAACAGATAGCAAAACAGATGTGGTCATAAAATATAAACAGGAATCTAGAAATTAATAAAATAAGTAAAAGGGAAAGTTTCGTTCATGTCGAAACCAAGGAATTCGATTACATAAATAATACATAAATACTCGGATAAACTCAAAGAAATTATGCACATAATTCGGCGATATGAACGCGAAGACTAAATCCTGGGGAGCTCTTAGAACAGACAAAAAATGAGAAATATTGGAAGAATGGGTCTATGGGAAAAATCTTATCGTGTCAAATGATGAAATCGCGCCTACTAGTTAGGAGAAACACCCAATCTTGGATTTATCTAACAATTGTGTCGAATAAACTCGGAAAAAAGATCAAAGACTGGAAAGTGTTAGATAGAAGAAGACATTGAGTGATCACAAATATATCACCTTTAGAGTCAGTGTAAGAAACAAAATTAATAGAGCGAATAGTAATTTAAGAATGCCAAACTGGGAAACTTTCAGAACGTTAATTGAATTAAATCTTCAAATCAATACAAGTACACACATATGAAATTAATGTCAATAACGAAATTAGTCTAAGATGTTAGAAAGATAGTCTCAAAATAAAAAAACATATAGAAGCAGAACTCAACCGTACTGGTTAAGCCCGGAAGAGATTGGAAAAGTGATGGTGCAATACAAACATATCAAAATGGAATTGAGTGATACGATAAATAAATCAAAGAAAAAACTCTGGAAAGACGTTTGTAACGAGTTACAGAACGGCATATGGGAGCAAGGGTACAAAATGGTCATTACGAAATATCATAAGAATACCTACTCCTGTCAATATATCAGACTGTAATGCTGGAAAAATAGTTAGATCTCAGTTTGAAATTGTAAGGGGGTTCAAAAGAAAAAAGTATAACTGGCATTGATCGACAGCCTTTCAAATCGAGAGAAAAGATCTCGATATATTAATGAAAGAACTAAAAATTAACAAAACTCTAGATTCTAACCTTCAAAAGCTTGGAAAATTATAAATGAGATCATTCCAGGTATGATGCTGAAAAACTTTATTCAATTACTCCTAAAGCAGATATTCTCAATAAAAATGGAAAGAAGGTAAGGTTGTATTAGTACCGACACCTGACAAAAGTACAGATTCAGTTAGTAGTTATAGACCTATCTGCCTTATTGACACTATTGGGAAAATCTACGAGAAAATTATTACTAACAGACTTATAGAAGAAATCCGTACTAAACAAGACCTATCGGATAAGCAATTTGGATATAGAAATTTTTTTTCCTAAAATGTCATTTTCTCAAAAACGTATGGGGTCGCAATCGATTTTATTGAAGCACAAACAGAAACAAATGAAGCACTAACAAATCGTACCAAAAGTTTTGTTTGCGTTTCCTATGATGCGTGAAGTTAGCGGGCACCTGGAAAGTGCCATTTTCTCAAAAATGTGAGAAGTCGAAATCGATTTTATTGAAGCACAAACAGGCACAAAGCAAGCACTAACGATTGATACCTACCAAAAATTATCGTAGATCGTGTCTTACGGTTTATCAATACTTGATCACTTTTGAAAAATTATATTGTACCGGGTGACCCAATAAGCCTGTTCCTCGGCCATATCTCGGGAACCGTTCGTCGTGTGACTTTGGTGTAAAAAAAATATTAGGTAAATCGGCCATGAAGAATCGCAGGAAAATATTTTCAAGTTTTAAAAATGACCACCAGAGGGCGTAACTGCCATCTTAAATTTTTAAATTACATTTTCTATAAATTTCGCACAATAAACAAAAATTTTTTTCACATTTGTAAAGAGAACCAGTTTATCTATCATTTTTGTAAAAACAAAAGTTCAGTTATTTAAAAAACAAAGATGGCGGGTGGTATTCAATTGTTTTGCAATAACCTGCTTTAACTTCTTAACGGTTTGACCGATTTTAACAAATTTTTAAACTAGCCCTCTGGCGGAGAAGAATTCAACTAAATTGACTATTCTTAATTCTTATTGCTTAAAGAATGCTCTTTTCAACGATACCGAATTTGTTAAAATCGGTCAAACCGTTAAGAAGTTAAAGCAGGTTATTGCAGAAACAATTAAACACTCCACGCCATCTTTGTTTTTGAAATAACTGAACTTTTGTTTTTACAAAAATGATAGATAAACTGGTTCTCTTTACAAATGTGAAAAATTTTTGTTTATTGTGCGAAATTTATTGAAAATGCAATTTAAAAATTTAAGATGGCAGTTACGCCCTCTGGTGGTCATTTTTAAAACTTGAAAATATTTTCCTGCAATTCTTCATGGCCGATTTACCTAATATTTTTTACACCAAAGTCTTACGATGAACGGTTCCCGAAATATGGCCGAGGAACAGTCTTATTGGGTCCCCCGGTACATAATATTCAAACAGAGTTTTTGCCCCTATTAGGGATCATTATTGTTCTCTAGACGATATAGGCTTTTTCGTGACCAAACAAGTTCATTTTTTTAAATATTGTGACCTTAATTGTTATGTAAATAAACATAAAAGTAAAGAAAGTATTAAATATCGGTTGCTTGTTTATGTTTATACTTTAGGAGTTTGAGATTTTGCTATAAACAAAAATAAATAGTTTATAGATCTCAATACAAATAAACTAAATACATTACAAACTCCGATAATCGATACTACAGGATTTCTATAAATGATTGTCTCATCAGGTGAATGTTGGAAAATTTTAAAAATGCAAATTTTCTGCTTAAACTGATACTATTAAATGTCCATTATCTGTCAGTTATTTCATCGTTCCGTTGTAATTATTATCCCTAGTTGTAATTGTTCTTCCCCGTTTATCGTTAATTGTACATTTAATTGCTAACTTGATGAGACAATCATTTATAGAACCCCTGTATATGTATAACCAAAGAGTAATACTCACTCTTTGGTATAACTTTGTCCAAGTCGAAGTAGTGAAAAAGTCGGATTAAATGAACGCATTATACAAAATAGAAGACAGTTTGAAAATTCACATGTAAGTGTTCTCTTTCAGCGAGCTGCAGAATTCCAGAACTTATAAAGAGAAATCTGTTATCACAGCACATATCCCGATTGTTTTGTATTTGGCAGACTGCAACTAAAAACTTATTTGCTTTTGAATTTAACAATTTTTGGTCAGCAGAACATAAACTAAACTAATTTTACGAAGAACCCATTTTGTATATAATTAGTATGAGTCCTTTCTTTTTTCCAAACTACTTTTTGTTGATTTTTAAAGAAAAATCTAAATAACTGTTTAATAGTGTTTTAAAACAAAAAAAAATCAAAAAGAAAATTTTCAATTAAAAACCGATGCGTTTCTTCGTTATTTTTTTATTAAATCAATTTTTGGTTTGTAAAAGGCAGCCCGTGACCCTGAATCCAGCATTTGATAGTGTCTATAGGTCCGTTTCGCCCCCAAATATGTAAGTTGGTGGAGAAACACCTTCTACACATCTGGAGATCTTCTCCTACTCCTACGTCGTGTTCGTGGTGACTCTTTCCGCACTTTTAAAACAACAGCCAGGGATAGTTGGATGTAAATTTTGTACTCGTTTAACACAATCTGGTGTCCGATATTCATCCACAGTCAGGAACCTACGGTATCAGGACGCAACGCCAAAATATTGAAATGATTCTAGAAATGTGGCGTAGAGTCAACACTGAAGTCTAGTTTACATAAAGCAACAAAGTAATTAGACTGGGTTACAGGTGTACTTAATTTCTGTTGACACTGTGCAACTTGATAACATTGAAAATGGAAGATGTGGTTGTGATAGTATTGTGAAAATTAGAATGTAAGTGTATGTGAAGGAAATTTTGCAATTGTTGCAAATGTAAAACTTCAAGACTGATTTCTTTATACTTAAATCCTAATTTATTAAGCTACGTTATTTAATACAACTCCTCTACTCAGCACGATTTTTTTCCAAACAATTATCAGTCTGTTGCTTCTTGAACATTTCTAATAATTCTTCGGTAGCAGTTTTGGGTTGATTCAAGGGCCGTGATAAATCAGAATTTGGAAATTCAACTAGGTTTAACTGGGGATCTCTAAAAGTGTAAGGCGTCCAAGGGCCTTGAATAGATGGATTTTCCGTATGCCATAACTTTCTTAATCTAGTTCCGTCCATGATTTCCCGACTGAGTTCTAACTAAATTCAACCATTTTCCAACTTCGTCTCTTGAAAAATTATGACAAAAAATTGTTTGTTTGTCCCCATTTACTGTAATTAAGAGGTAATTATATTTAGTAAATAAATTTAAAACTCTTACAATATTCGGTACATATTACCGGTCCTCTATGTCTTCTAGGTTTAACGTACACTACTGTTCCAGGGTTTTCTTTGGCGTAATGAATTAAATCGTGTTCGATAAATTCTCTGTAACGTTAAAGTTACTAAACTGGTAAAAAAAGTAGGGTTAATAAACACTTACCTCATCCCCATGCTGCTACCATTATTTTTACAAAATTTTAACACGACCCTCTGCAGCTGGCATACATACCTTCCAACACCATTTTGTGAAGGGGTTTTCAAAAACTTTGGTAGAAGAAAAAGATGTGAATTCGACATATCACAATAATCTAATGATCAGTTTACACTTTTTCCATTATTCACGGTTTACAATTTACAACAAAAATTTGTACTTTTTCTGGCTTTCTTCACAAGCGTTCGATTATCTTTTTGGTGATGATTTTGTTGTTTGTTGCCATCATTCCAAAAGGTATTCAAAAACAAAATATTTTAGTTGTAATTCAATTTTGGAAACAATTTGCTACAGGATGACTATTTGCTATGTGGCTAGAGCTCTTGTCATAGAGATACTTTCCCGCGGATGACTCTGTAGCCAGAACTCCTTGTAGTGGAGGTATAATCGAAAATAAATGACAAGAGATAAATGTAGGATTCCTCATCAGCTTCGATTAGAAATGATGTGTTGTTGGTTGCCCTTATATATTAGAAGCTACTCTAATTCAATTTTGGAAATAATTCCCCACCGTTGATTGTTGTAAATGTAAAGACGATTGTGAAACATTATTAAACAGTAAAGATGCGACATTAATGAATGACAATAGACGTTTTACTTAAAGAAATATAGCAATAGGGTGGTGTGGGTGGCTTAGCAGTAAAGAACGTAGCAGTTTCGCGCCAACTAGAAATGTATTGCGCAGTAGAGATGTTTTTTAATTGAAAACTGTGAAGGTATCACACTCAGTAATGCTATTTGTAAGCGCGATCGCATTAGATAATTCCCTATATGGCCTAAATTGTATAAATATGCTAAAGTTGAGGAGAAAACCTGCACGATTGCTTCTAAAAAAATATTTAAAAGTATGACAACGCTAACTTCAGATTACTGGTGAAAACACACACATCTATATTCATAATTGAGTTAATTCTCCTGATGTTCTCCTTCTATACACACCGTGGGGGTGTGCCTGACCTGGAAGTTCTGGTAGCTAGATTTCTTGGGGCCGAACGACGTCTAATAAAAACACTTTTCCCTACTTCATGTGAGTGGGACCTGGGGGGGCGTCTGTTTTTTAAATACGACCACCATCGAGTGATACCTTAAAATGACCGGACTGACCAAGGCGGTTTGAAATATGCATGCCCAAAATTTTTCAAAATTCTTTTCAAGTAAATTGCATCCCTTCAGGGAGAATTTGCAATTTTGTATTAATTAATTATGTCATACTTTTTATATGCTATATAGGTTCTCAATCAAGTCGTCCGTCGGTCTGTAGACCGACTTTGACCTAGTACAAGTATAATTTAAATTGATGAACTATTTATGTATTTGTAATCGGGGATGCAACTTATACACTATTGTCATTTTTCCAAAATTTCAAATTCTCTCCCGTGATCAATTACATTGAAATATATATTTTATGACGTCACATGAAGTAACAAGGATCAATGTGAGTAAAACGTCTATAGTTATGTATCAGAAAAAAAAATTTGGAAATTTTTTTCTCCAAAAGAGTTCCTTTTGCTAGTGGCAGGGTGGAAATCAAAGTTCGATGAACTCTACACTATGATGCGTTGAAAGTTTCCACAATAACTGAAAGTAGTTCCAACATAATTTCAGAAACGTGTTTTCTCCATAAAGCTTGTATTACATTATACTTTTTCGTCTAGAAAACTTTGACAAGTTTGTAAACTAGACGGGATACTAAACTAGAAATCCCTTCCAACTTTGTTCGTGCGATTTTATAATTTTATTGCGCAAACTCTATAGAAGTGTTAACAAGTAATTACCAATTTAAGAAAAATAAACAATATTTTGACTGTAATTGTAACGTGCGTTGTAAGACCTCCTAAATAAAATTAAAAAAACTCCGTGTTTTAACGCTATAACCGTAGAAGCACATAGTAGAAATAAACAAACATCAAAAACACATAAGTAACTAGTTTATGAGTAAGTGTTGGTAGCTCTTGAATTCGATCCAGCGCGCAAGTCTAGTAAGTAAACTTTGATGAAAACTTGGTCCGCTTCTAGTTTCAAAACTTGGACGGAGTTTCCGTATTACATTATCAAAGTTTTGTCAAGTTCATCAAGTTTACAAACTTGTCAAAGTTTCTAGACGAAAAAAGTATAATGTAATACAAGCTTAAGATTGATATAACGTGGTATTGCCGAAACATAATGTGTTGTTAGTTGCAAACATCTGCAAAATCTAACCAAACCGTCACAACACTATACAAAAACGAACGACACCCAGACAAAAAACGGAAAAATTACAACTCCAACAGTAAATCTTTCGATTTCGCTTCAATTTTATTCAAAAAAAAATCTTGTAACGAAAACAATATATACAAAAGTACTTAATTTACCAATTGTATACAAAGCAACTTCAATTTATAAATTACGTATTACAATATCAATAAAACAAAATGAGATACAAATCATCTCAAAACTTAACTAAATAAATGATAAAAGCATTATTAGGCACAATTATATTGAAACAGTTCTTATTTACAATCTCCTTTTCATATGAAATATAAATTCTGAGCTTTTTCTAGCCTAGGTCAACCGAATACGATATTTTTTCAACATAATAATTGACAAAACCATTGCTTTCGTACAAAAACAATAATAAATAAAACTACATTGTACAATAATATCTTAGAATTATTACACTTAAGACTAGAAGTTTATATTAAAATAAATACACTTCCTGTAAAACAGCTCATTCATTCAACACATAATGACTTAACTTATGTGTAAATTGGTGTATTAATACTTGACTCAACAATCTTAGTGTAAGACTAGGCAATCAATAGCTAACAGACTAAAATATTTACTTATCGATATAAAACAAAACAATCACCGCTGCAACAAAAACAGCAACAAAATTTTAATGAAATTTTGTTATTTTAGAAACTTTTCGCACATTATTTTATCCTTAACACACCACCAGCAAATATTCGGCTTGTGCATGTTAGAAATAATGTAAACAAATACTCAAAAAAAAAGGTAGCAGTCAGTCTTTTTCACAGTCCAATCGGTACTTTTATTAGATATTGATATTTTTTTTTATTTATCTGGTAGGTTATTAAGATATTTGGGTAGCTGCAAGAGTTAAATGCTTTCTTTTGAAATTGTAAAAAACAACTTATAAGAAACTAAGGAAGTATTATGGTCTCTAAATGTAGTGTAAATAAAAAAATACGATTTTTTTCGAAAATTATTTAAAAAAAATTATTCCAGTTTCAATCGTTTACTAAATTCTTCTTGCTTCCATTCTCGCCATTCCTTTTTGGGTTTCGTTCGTTTTAGTTGCCCATCCCTACAAGAAATAGATACACATTATAATCGACATTCCTTTTGCCTTAGGTATAGAACTGATGTAGAAGCATGAGCACTAAAGAATCAGTAGGGATTCAAATTTTCAGGAGCGTATCCGTCATCATGTAGTAGATTAAACTGGGAAAGGTATTAAGCCTACTGAAATTTGACTAACAATATCAAGGAGAAAGAAAAAACAGAGAATACCGTTCCATAAAAATAGTCATAGGCAATACAAAGGAATAAAATTTATACTGCAGCGTCTCTCTGTAACAAAAATGAAAGCACAAAAACTATAACCGAACACGTGTTTCGATAGCTACGCTATCATCATCAGCGAACTGACACTAAAAATAAAAGGAACAGGAAGCTTATATATACTATCTGCGTGTAACGCATCGTCATGTCTTATTGATTCCTATATAATTCTTAATTAATTTAATGTCGCCTATGGGTATTTTCAAGCATATTCATGGCAACACTGGACATGTCTGAGCGAATTGTATTTCAGTGTTCAGAATTCATTCAATTTTATTGAAAAAATTAAAAACATTTAGCTGACTGAGAACGAAGTTTTAGTTTCATTCGATGTCTGTTCATTGTTTCGTTCCGATAGATGTCACTTTAGATTATTTGAAAGATATGTTACACCAAAACCATTTAGATAATTCAGAAGTAGATAATTTTATGAAATTAGCAAGATTATGTATGAGTCAAACCTACTTTCAAATTAACAATAATATTTATCAACAAAATCATGGTACAACAATGGGTAACAGCTTATCTCCGTTTATGGCTAACCTGTTCATGGGTAAACTTGAAACTGATTTAAGAAATAATTTCGATTATTTTCCTTGAATTAACTAAGTAATATGTAGAAATTTTAAATTAAAAATTTGAGACGAATGAAACAGAAGCAGAGACCTTAAGTTACTTTTCCTCGACACTTTCGTGACAAGAAATGGCAACAAACTAGATATAGATATTTATCGTAACGGCAGTAACACTATGAGGTTTATAACAAATGATTCCAATCATAGTAGGCAACATAAACTTGCATCTTTGAATGTTTTGATTCACAGATTATTAAATTTCCCATTGTCAAAACAAAATTTTGATAAAGAACTGGGAAATATTAAGCAGATTGCATCATACAATGGTTTTTAGGAATCAATTGTCACAAACATAATTAGAAAACATAAACATAAGTTAAATATTAGAAACATTACAACGTTAGGAACTAGTAATAGCAAAATAGATAATAAAAAAGTTAAATTACCAAATTATCCCACATACACAAAAGGTCTACAAAAAATATTTTCAAAATTTGATTATAAAACAGTAACCTCTAGTAGTAACAACTTGCAAAATTTTTTAGGCAATCCGAAAGACCCAATAGAAATGAGTGATAAATCGGAAATCTATAAAATAAAATGTAAAGACTGTAACCAAGTACACAGGGTGTTTCATTGGTAAACAGGCATACGTTAACTGCAGGTAGGGGACCTTTAGGTGATACTAAAATACCCCCATATGATTGATCTAGCGTTCCTTATAACCGAAGGAATCAATGAGACGTAACGATGCTTATACGTAGATAGTATCACATGATTCAAAAAAATTTTCATCAAACTTTACCATGAACGACAAAGCAAGATATAACAGGTGTATCTTAGCTTAGCTTGTACATTTGTCAATTCTGACAGATTTAATTTCAATTTATGATTGTGTTGACATTATGGTCCAACACATCCAGTTTTATGCATTTAGAGAAAACGTACGTGAATTTTTTCATGGTCCACTTTGATGAAAAATTTTTTGAATCATGGGTTATATACAGGGTGATTCATTACTATTTGGAAATAATTTAACACTAGAATCCCGACCTTTAATTATGAAGATTTAACCCAAAACACCTAGATGAAAGGTCGCTCATTACTAAGTTACATGTTTTGTTTAAAAATTTAAAAACGATTTGTGCTTAGTATTTTAAAATTAATCGACGTATTTATTTCATATTTGGCAGAGAGTGTAGACACTATACACCCTTCCAAATTAGGTTAAACAAACATTTCTGTCTACTACCAGAGGCATACGATAGGGGTAAGTGACCGGTTAATCGTCCCCAAATTTTACGTCACTGGCGGAATAGAAATTTTAGTAGAATTTTCGATTCTCCAATATTTTTCGAGATATTTTAAGTTAAACATGAAGCTGTATCATTTTTTAAATTTTGGTATGTGACTCGGTAATAACTAATATCGACGTTTTGGGCCAGTGGATTGCATTTAATACGCAAATTAAACTTTAATCCGTATTAACAATAAAGATACTAAAATTTATTGACAAAAATGAAGTAGATCTTCTAATTTTAAAATAATTCAAAGTGATTTTAAAATATTATTAAAGCAAATAACATGATTTCTATTTAAATTACAATCCGATAAGTCACATTTGATGGATAATTTTTCAATATTATTTGTTTCGTGTAGTTGGCTCTGAACTGAATTAATTCTTTTGATCAGCGGTTAATCGTGCCCAAATTCTACGCCACTGGCGGAATAAAAATTTTAGTTCAATTTTTCGATCCTCCAATAATTATTAAGTAAATAATGTACTCTTTCCTCATAACGATTAAGTCAATATTTCTCGAGATATTTTAAGTTAAACATGAAGCTGTACCATTGAATTGAAAAAAAATGAAAGCACCCCCCTAGATCAAAAGAATTAATTCAGTTCAGAGCCAACTACACGAAACAAATAATATTGAAAAATTATCCATCAAATGCGACTTATCGGATTGTAATTTAAATAGAAATCAGGTTAGTTGGTTTAATAATATTTTAAAATTACTTTGAATTATTTTAAAGTTAGAAAATCTATTTTATTCAGTCAGTTTAATTTGCGTATTAAATGCAATCCACTGGCTCAAAACGTCAATATTAGTTATTACAGAGTTACATAACAAAATTTAAAAAATGATACAGCTTCATGTTTAACTTAAAATATCTCGAAAAATATTGACTTAATCGTTATAAGGAAAGAGGACATTATTTACTTAAAAAATTTTGGAGAATCGAAAAATTCTACTAAAATTTCTATTCCGCCAGTGACGTAAAATTTAGGGACGATTAACCGGTCACTTACCCCTAAATTTTTGTTTAACGTAATTTGGAAGGGTGTACAGTGTCTTCACTTCTTGCCAAATATGAAATGGATACGTCAATTAGTTTTAAAATACTGAGCACAAATAGTTTTAAATTTTTAAACAAAACACCCTGTAACTTAGTAATGAGCGACATTTTATCTAGGTGTTTTGGGTTAAATCTTCATAATTTGAGGTCGGGATTCTAGTGTTAAATTATTTCCAAATAGTAATGAATCACCCTGTATAAGCTTCTTTTTCATTTTATTTTTAGTGTCAGTTCGCTGATGATGATAGCTTAGCTATCGAAACACGTGTTCGAGTATAGTTTTTTATGCAGTTTTTTGGTGTTTTCTTTTTTATTACATACAGAATATACCTCAAACGCATATTGAGGTTAACCTCAAAATTGACAACTGATCGACAGCTCTGACAACTTTATTTAAGTACTTCAATAAAAATTCAAATGTTACGACCTAAAGAAACGTGGAATATTGTTAACATGAATAATCGGGTGATTAATCGCTAATTATCACATGTAAACACTATTGAAACCCTTGTTCGAATTACCGTTTTCGTTATTTATCTATGTTAATGTTATTAATGATTGGGGTCAGCGGCGTTGTTTGCGATGTTACAGTTATCATATTTTTCTAGAGATGGTCGTATCTATACTGATTATATATATAATAACTGCAATTATACTTAATTATACGAAACTATATTGTATAAAACTTAAAAACTGTCTCCGTTATCAGTTACTGAAGACTTGGATGAAACTTACCAAATTAAATCTACAAGCCCTCCTTGTTTAGCGATAACCCCTTTTACCCTGTTTGCAAAGTCGATAGCACTCTCGTTCTCATTCCTGTACATAGGTGGTAAATACCAAACATCGCATACAATTGCCCAGCTGGTCATCATCATATATAAATATTGCATCATAGAATATTTACTGCTATTCCAAAAGGCATCTCCAAATTTGGGGTCGTACTTAATAGCGACCGGATAAATAATACTACCAACTTCAAAGCTGCCCTTTTTAAATTGCATTACCGACGTATTATTGATGCAGGTACCTTCGGGGAATATAAGTATGGGAGGATTTTCGGGATTGGAGACATGCTCCTTTAATCTGAAAAATAAATAAACATAAAAAGACGTTCAAAATTAGTTTGATAACAATACTTGTTGGTGACAGCATGTCTGTCTCGTACTTCTGAGCGTTCAAACCATATATGAGGAGAAGCTCTCGCTAAAGCTCTCTGCAAGATTCCTAAAAATCCTCCATGACATTGACCGATCTACAATATGAACATTTTCAAATGCGGTCAAAATAAAACATTTAAAATACTTAAGCTTAATAAAAAGCAAAAGATGTGATGTGAAGATGATTGAGTGAATGCCGTAAAAATTTAATGGCGAACGTGCAAGTTTAATGTTAGTACACACAAACGGAAAATGAGTTTGTTAATAAGTGGTGGTAATGAAAGGGCCAAACTTTGATGCCAAAAATGATTAGCAACAAAGCATTAGTAAATTTACGTTATAGATAAGTAGCGTTAAAGGATTTTTAAAATGAAATGCAGAATCTATCCAATTGCGCAATCGAACCAAATTGTGTAAACACGTGCAGTTTATTATTATAAAGTTCAAGAACGTTGATAACAAATCGTATCAGTCGAAAATGCCGAAAATTGAAAGGTAACTAAGCGGTAAAACTTGCACTTTGACCTTGCATCTTATCATTGTATGAAAAAACAACGCAAACAATAAAGTACCAACAATTGTTAAAGAAAATTACTATATGCTTTGTGCTTTTTGTAATACACTGTGAAAGACTCCCTATCAAAAGTAATACGTAATTCGCTCTACGTTGCGAACAATTACAGACCCAATATTGATTCTATTTTTTTTATACAAAAAAAAATTAATGTTCTAAAATTGTTGTTGTTTTGAAGGTCTGAGATTCTATTTAAAAATGCGAGTGTGTGAAAATTTTAAATCGTGTGTAAAAGTATAATGTAAATTAAATCGGACTTTCATTATTAAATCATTTACGTGGATCACGATTCAGAGCAAACAACGAAACGCGCAACACAAAAAAATGCAAAAACCTGTTCCACTTGCAAATTTTAGTTCTGACGTAGAATAGGGTGACACCCATTGCAAAAGGAAGAAAATCTAAAAAATATAAGAGGAAAACTAAATTACGGACAATTTGAGGTCGGGAAGGAGAATGTGGTGATCTTTTAAGGGTGAAAAACGGTTTATCGCGATTTCCGGCAAAATTACAACTCAAAAAAGTGAAACAGTACAGTTGTATTTGCACTTCTTTTACATAACCTTAAAATATCTACGAAAAATTAAAAAAACACTATTTCATCACTTTTTGAATTCTTATTTTTATCTTCCACAAAAAAAAACTTGCGAAATTTGGTGAAAACTTACCTTCTATCTTCCAAATACGTTCTAAATTGTTCAATTCAAAATATTTATTTTTTCACCTTATTTTCATATTAAATCGAAAAAGTAACCTTGTTTTATTAATAATAAAAAAAATCACGTAAAAAAGTTGCTTTTAAAAAAACTTTACGCGCTTTTGTTTGTTGGAACCTCTACTTTCTGATGCTATGCAAAAAAATATTCATTACTGTGGAAAATTTTGTCAGAAAATGAAAAATAAAAAAAAAAGAATTTCAAAAAATTTTCTACGCATCGTCTACGTCTACAATTTTGCGCTGTTTATTGAAAATTTGCTTTAATTACTCGAAAGAGGCTAGATTCCAACATAGTTTGCTAAAAACATGAGAAAATAGTTACTTTTCTAAATATTAAAGATGGTATTGGAAGAGGGTTTAATCTAAAAAATGTGACTGCTGTTGATTTATCAAATTTTGTGTACATTTATGGAACAGAAAATCTTATATAAATATATTTGTTAAACATTTCAGTTAAAAAAATGTATGCTTAGAATTTTACGATTTATCCTCTTCAAAATCTTCATCGTTTACGTCTCCAATATTTTGGCCGGTTTGCATAAATTCTTCATCCACAATTTCATCTGACTTATTTACTTTCTTGTAGTTTTTTTTTCAATATTGGAGTATTTTTCAGAACCATGACAATTTGAATCTAAATAATTATGACATTTTTTCAACTCTAGTTCTGGGATTTTTAGTGTCATGGTTCTAAAAAAATGCTACGAGCAAATAAATGATTCAGATGAAATTGTGGATGAAGAACCAATGCAGATTGGACGAAATATTAGAGACGTAGACGATTTATGTATTTATTTATTTATATGGTACATTTATTATTTATTGTGGATTGGTTCCTCTTAACAAAGCATTTGCTTCAAGGTTTAGGAAAACCATTTGGAAAATTCACTAGAATCGGAAAGAATTTAACGATGGATTAGTGATTAGAATTCCATATAAGAGGATAAATGTGTTCCGAAATATTATTATTTTCGCATGTTTTAGCAAACTCTATGTTTCATCGACTTGCAATTTCTTAGTTTTTCTAACGTTTTTCGAGTAATTAAAGCGTAAATTTCAATAAGTAGCGCAAAATTATAGATAATGATAAAAAAAATTTTGAAATCGAGTTTTTTCGTTTTTTGTATTTATTGAGAGATTCAACAATTAAAACCATTTTCTTAAAAAAAAAATTGTGAAAGATAATAAAAAACCAAGAAGTCAGTTTTTAATTACCTACAACTTTGCTATTTAACCTTTTTTAACCTTCCCGACCTCAAATGGCCAGTAATTTAGTTTTCCTCTTATTTTTTTTACATTTTCTTCCTTTTGCAATGTGTGTCATCCTGTTCTAAATTTACTTTTTACTTTTTGTTTTCTTAATTTTGTTATAAAACAAGAGAATGTAATTTATGTTCCGTTAAGGTTATAATTTTTTGAGACAAGAACAGGAACACATTATTGTTTCAATAAACAATTGTGACAATAAACATACGTAATCAATTTTCGAAAACAATTTAAAATCTGTAATTATTCGCAGTAATTTTCGTACATAAAATTAGATATTTTTAAGGCATTCACTTAAGAACAAAAAAAGCTGTACGTTTTGATATTTAAAGCACCCCCACCTTTAAACACATTTTAAAAAAAAATTCCATCACCATCATTTGTATTTTATTAAGACCCAATGGTTTTGTTAATTATTGTCAACATCGAATTTGAAAATGATTTAAACTAAAAATTAATTTGAACTTAAATTTTTTCTAAAGATAAAATGAAACATACCAAAGAATAGCAATTATCACACATCAAAACTAAAACATCGATAGGCGATGTGTGATTTGCTACACAAATTCCATTTTTGGGTCTATTTTCTGGATTATGATAAGTAATTACAGAAGATAATGCACCCGATAATACGCCGAAGCACATGACGGACACGTATCGATTTACCCACTGCTTGATCGCACTATTTGGTATGTATCCAACCAAACCAGTGCAGAGAGTCAACCACATCACCTGCAATAATTTAACACTCAACAAATTGCACAATGCAAACAGTAACATTACAAAATAGAATAAAAAATAATTTTATTCTTTTATTAACACAAAATGTAAGCGTTTTTTAGCCATAAAACACAAGCTCTGGGATAAACCGTTGGTTCTGGTCCTGCAGAAACTCACCAAAGAATAAGTCCTGTCAGTAGAAAGAATGATAACGTCAATTGGAGAAGTATGATTTGCTACACATACTCCTCCTTTACCTGGTCTGTACTGCTTGTCATGAAATCTAATAATACCTGATAATGAACGAACCATGATCCGAAACGAAATAATATAAGCCGCACTGTATATCCATCTTCGAACAATGTTATTAGGCAAAGAACCTATCAAGGCAGTTGAAACCAAAAGTACTAATACCTACGTTTAAAGAAACAACTATTAAAATAATATCAATTACTTAAATAATTTAATTATTAAAATTCATATTTGCAACATCATTACTAAAATTGAATTTATTCAAGAAGATGACTAGCAGTTTTATTGTTCGTGATTTAAACATATAACACACGAAAATGGTACCGTTTATTTATTAAATAATAGGGTACCTATACATTTTAGGTCCGTATTTCCACTAATATTTTTGCTGTTCTAATTTGTCGACGTAAAATACTTCCAAGTAGTATTGAACCAAGTTCACGTTCACTGAATCATTAATGATTATTATACGTTTTTAGTGGGTCATATAACGAAAATTTACGATCGCACACACAAGCGTAACAAATAAAATTCAAAGGTGCTACCACTGATCGAAAATGGTGCATAGACTAAGGATGAAAAAATAATTCATATAGGTATACTATTATTAAGTAAATTCAAGTAAAGTCAAGCGAAGATAGCTCATCAAACATTGCTTCAAGAATACTATTAACAATTAACGTCTAGTAGAGTCATACACACTAAACATAAGCGAAGAAAAGTCCAATAACGTTTTGATTTAAAATAATATCACTTTACTATAGTTTTGGGATATGCCAATTAATTCAATAAATTTTACGTTTAACTATTCCTTTCTTATTCCTTTTCTACAGAAACATAAAATTTCCTAAAAGGTTCCATAAAATATTCATCAAACTGGTTGAAAATACAATAGAAAAAAAAGACGAAGAACAGGTTGAACTAGAAACAGATTCTACATGAATTCTACAAATACGGACAAAAAAATCTACATTTTTGGTTAAAAATTTACACGAAATACTTTTCAATTTCAACAAAAGTTACTAAACAATAATGTTACAAACAGTCGAATATTATCTAAAAATTCTCTACTTATCAATCAAAATAGATAGAAATAAATATAGCTATAGATGATATTCTAAAAAGTATCTGCCAATGAAAGTGCCTCAAATCTATCTATCCGGGAAAAATAAACAGTCGAACACACAGAAACAAAAATACCTTCGATGATTCACTTATAGCCAACGAAAATCCCTTTAAAATCTATCCATCCCTTAAATAGATCAGCCGTTCAAATAAACCAACAGATAATCATAAACAAAAATTATAGGGTCCTCTACCTGCCAATGAAAATTCCATCAAAATACATGGGTCTAGAACTTTTCATCGCCGCCCTGCTCTTCGTCAAGACGTTTCATCGTCGCCGGTTAAAGACGACTATCGATATCGTTTCACATTCACTTATTCATTATGCGATGATAGGTGCCATATTTTCATTGACTTGTAAAATATTGCTTGGGTTATTTTCAATCCAAAATTTCTTATATTTGTTTATAAATGTATTTTTCTTCTTACACACATGAAAGTAGGATTTTTGTAGTGGGTTGTCATAGTGTGAAAGTTCCATTTTCATCTCTGGTAGTGAAAATAACTTTTATTTTTAAATTGTTGGATCAAAATTGATGGAAACTCTATTATCAACTTAACTTGTGTCATTTTCTCTTGGGTATAAACACTAAAATGTTTCGATGTATTGGAAAGTATATTGTTTTTTTTATTATTATTTTATAATTCCCGGTTTCATTATTTTATTCTCATTTCCTAGAAAAAGTAGTATTTACTATCGCTCGTGAGTTTTTCTCTCAAAAAAACGGACTATCTCTTATAGTAAAATATACTATTTTTCTAACTAGTCATAATAATAATAAAAAAATGTGATTAAAAGGCTCTGATAAAACGAACGGCAACTAAACAACGGCGACGAAACGTTCCGGGGATGAATAAGCGACGATGAACCGACGGCACTGAAAGGTCCCTTCTCCAAATAGATCTATCTTTTTCTAAGATTAGCCCGAACAAATAGCATGTAAACAAACTGGAACACCGTCGATGATTTTGTAAAAGTATATTTCTTCTGAAAAGTATTCATCTCTTAATGGAATTCGGAAAATTAATTTGGACAAACCGATAGACAAACAGACAAATATTTAAAGAACGCTTGCTTGGGTATTAAAACCTGTGCAGGGTGAGTGAACCTCGATGATCAGTTGCTTTAAGAAAAAACTAACAACTTTCGAAGGGATTTGAAAAAATGTTCTTAAATAAGTCAGTGGAAGGTTCTATTCTAACCAAATTTGCATAAAATTTGGAAACAGACATAATGACGTCATCAATATTTTACCCCAGAAACCTAGCTATATTTTTGCATATCTAAAAAAACTTTATTGCAAAAAAATTGCTATGATATTTCCTTAAAAAGCTATAAGCAATTTTGTCAAAAAAAAGTATCCACTATCTGAAATCGGTAACGTCGCGTTTTAACCAAGCAGCCTTTTAAGATAAATAACGTCACATATGTCAATGATTGAATATAATGCATGACAGATATTGTTTTGTTTTGACTTCTGAAAATATTCACGTACAACAAAAAATATGACATGTTTCTACCCTAGAAGTTATCCTAATGTGTTATTCCAAGCTTAAAAATATTTCCAAGGGTAATTTACAATCGAAAACACCAAGACATTTTCTTCGCAAAGTCGAAAGCAAAGGCAAATTGCTAAAAGACTCAATTCCGAAAATCCAAAGAACTCGATTCGATAAGCCTGTCGTGAGTTAAACTTAAAATGTAATTCGGTTCGTCAAATTTGAAAAGAAATGGCTACATTTGTCAGATCAACAACAACGGCGAAGACTTAATTTTGTTGCTCAAGTGATTGTAAACTTAAAGTTTAATCTAAGAAAAATGCCAACAGTTAACTGTAACGACATGTGTGCGTTAAAGTGCTTAGCGCTATCTAAGCGATAGCTTTAATGCTTGAAACACACGTGTGTTCACAGGTGTTCTATCGCTTAGATAGCGCTATGCACTTTAACGCACACATGTCGTTACAGTTAACTGTTGGCATTTTTCTTAGTTTATACTATTCACACGTGTCAATTTTTTACACGAGATGTCGTAAGACACACATTTTACTTAAAGTTTAATGATAATTGGTTTTTTCAACATAGTATATTTAACGGATTAAAGCCAATAGGAATTCCAACAAAGAATGAATATTATTGGGAAACTCACATTATGTCAATACTATTGAAAACTAAGGACAGTATGATGTAGTGAGCATTATTTGAATTTTTTCAACAATTCTTGAGTTTCTCGAAAATGTATCATTCAGCAAATATGTGTTTTCAGCATGAGCTCCACCTCGTAAAGCAAGCACTCTAGATCAATATTTATCTTAATATACTGTGGGCGCCTAAATTACCGGCTTGACTCAACAAAACTTCTTCCTGTGGTGAAAGGTGTTGAACCGACGGCTTAACGTGCCCTACGAAGCACGGTGGGAGCAGACCTTCTAAATTGGAATCGAACCAGCGCGACGGCGGTAGTCAGTTTAGTAAACCGGCACTTTTACCGCTAGGTTATGCTGCCTTATTATTGACAGATGCAATTTGGACTTTTAGAAAAATGCGTATAACTGTTTTTAAGTAGAAATCGTAGCAATTTTTTTTCCCTAAATATGACTATACCGAAGATTATTGTATTCAATTTAGAAAAAAAAATAACTTTCAATTTAAAATAAATCAGCCAAATACCCTATTCTAGTTTACATTTGCCACATAAATCTTTGTGAAAACTCTTATGAAGCAATAACTTCAGAATTAGTAAAGCAGACTTCGTTGAAAATATATATATATGTATTGCAAAATATACCACCAAATTAAGCGTAATAGATTTCCATATTATTCAAGGACTCGTACCTACTAGATATTCTGTCATCATACCACAAAATACAATTAGTTCTAACAATGCCTGACTATAAAATTGTTTCTTTCTGTCTGTAATAAAATTTAATGTGCCAACGTAAACACTAAACATAATTATAGTAATAGTTAATAACTTTAATCGAAATCTATTTATTACTAAAAAAATAGTTTACTTACCCCAAAGAAACAAATAAACACTCTTAACGGAAATAAAAAGAAATATCTAATGAAAAATCCACACATCCATATAACAGTCAATTTCCATGAAATAAATTCGTAGTGAGTGTTTGTTCGCGTTAGTAAATTCCAATTTTTTAATTCTTCAGCTTCGAAACGCGATGTAACTTGGTCCTCAATTATTGATTCAACACCAGCTTTGATATAATCGACACAGTTTGATAAATGAAAATCGTATTTGCTTTCCTATACAGAAAAATAAACAAAAAATAAAATGATGATATTTAAGGCGTTTCCTAATTTTTTTCATTAGGTCGTTTTGCTTTAATTGAATAAACAGTTGTGGAGTAAATAAGTGCTGGCAATGAAATCATCATAATTAATAAAATGAATATGTTTAAGTAGACAAATTGGGAAGAGTGGTCTCATGTGTCGTATGATGAAGTAGAACAAATAATAAATGCTTACCCCTTGAACATCAGGTTTATTATTTTCATCATCCGACAACTTGGCATCATCTGCAACTTTGTTCTCGGATTTTTGATTTGGCGGCTCTGGCATAAGCATGAGCTTATCATCCCTACTGATAACCGTATTTCCATTTTGTTGAGGGAGATATCCGTTTTTGAATTTTTCGTTTCCGTTGCAATTTATGCTTTCGTGCGACTCGATCGGCGCTTTATCTAAACTAGCCGTTTCTTCACTGTAGCCTTCATCTTCATCACTCTCGCATATTCCTCGACTTTTCAACGTTGCTTCTATATTTACACGCCCATACTGGAAACAAATTTACTAATCAATTGTTAGTTATTATTTAATTATCATTTTAAATACGTTAACCACAGCATATGAAAACCATTTTTATTTTTATAATAATGCGCTCGTCTTAACAGCCAAGAGTGAGATTGCAATTGATATAAGAAAAATAAACTACCGGCATTAAAAACCTAATACAAATAAAACCACACAAAATAATGAAATTTTAAAACAATCACTAACTAATGTTTGCTAGATTCAATAAAAGCAAAATTTTAGGTACGGACGTATGCGCATGTGCAGAAGAGAGACGCGCAAGCGCATGAGGGAAACCCATGACTTTAGCGTTTACTGTATTTGTTTTTACGATATACAGAAACTCTCAATTTACCGATTTATTTACACACATTTTAAAATCTTTTTTCGTATTTTCATATAAATTTCATTAAAATTAAGTACTTGCAATATAAGCAATAATATCTTGAATGTTAGTAGAGTATTTTCAACTAATTTCCAAGTATTATTCAAACAATCAAGCGGACCTTTTTGTACACTTTAATAGCGGACTCGTTGCTAGGTTATGCGTCCGCGAAATGAACTGGCTGCAGCCGAGTCCGCAAAATAGGAACCTCTCGTACGGTTTCACAAAAACAAAGTTTCCGACGAGTTTCGAGTGTTGCAAATAAAACTTGTCAAGTAATAATCGTAGATAATGTAATATGTCGCAGGTTTAGTTTCATAGCAAATAAGTTAACAAAGTCTGGCAACAATTTTGAAGGAGAAAGTGTACCGACCAATCATTGAAGTATATTTAAAGAAAAAATTAAAAGCGCTAATGTAGGAAAAACTTCTTCCCGAACTTGAAGATCTACACTTGACTTTGTGTAAATGTAATGACTGTTGAAAAGAGACGTTTTTGCATAAACGTGAACGTCTTTCTGAAATCTAATGGATGGAATCCATAAGTCCAGCGTCTAGCTGCAGCAGAAAAGAGTCAAAACTGTAATCCGAACACGTGTTTCGATAACCTAGCTATCATTATCAACAAACTGGCAGTTAAGGGTTCTACTAATTAATTGCCTTCCCCATTGATTCAAATTGTTGAATGTTTTAGCACCAACAAACAAAACAAATTTTGCAAATTATCGGCCGAATTGGACGATGTTACTTATCAAAATCTTTTAATTAAATAATTGGAAAATAATATATAGTGTATCGAGTGCGTGAAGTAGGAGAAATAAACTGTACTGTACGTACGTGTTATGCAGTTTTCTTTTTTTCTACGACCATGCCACTAAATTAAGTTATCAAGCATAAAATTAAAGCCAATCTATATAAACGAAATGTTCTCAAAATCTAGAAAGAATTAAGGAATGAATGAAATTTGGAATTTAGTAATATAAATGAAGCAAACTTTCTCCATGCAAATTGACCTGTACACCCCTGCGTTTAAGTTGTACCTAAGATCTTAAGCTACAACTTTTATTTGATTTTAATATCTTCATTTTTACAAAGATAAAAATTGTTTAGTAGATCTAATTATACAGGTGCAGTAAAGGTCCTTTTTAACGGACATTATTTTAACGAAACTCTTTAAAAAATGAAGATAGAAAAAATTATAAAACAATTAATCCTTCATAGTCGTACCTAATATGCTTTTTACAATTCTTTTTACGTAATATAATATTTAAAACCGCATATTTCCTGAAATTCAGATTAATTTTTTACCCCTTCTATTTTTTGCAATGACGTCATCGACACTTTTTTTTATTTGGCACTACCTAATTTTTTTGTAGTTTTAAGTAGATGTAACTTGCGGGTTCAAAGATGAAGAATCATTTTTGACATGGACATAGACCGTTCCTGAGATATTAATTTTTAAAGCAAACAAAAACCAGAATTTTTTTTTGAAACAAGAAATAAAAAAAGTCGCTTTATCAGTTGGTAATGATAATTTGTTTTACCTTTACCTTTAAAAAAATGTTTCGTTATTTGTAATAAATGATTATTACCAACTGAGAAAATGATTTAGAGAAAATGTTTATTACTTGTTTCAAAAATACTTGTAAAATATCTCTAGTTTTTGTTTTAGTTTAAAAATTAATATCTTGGGAATTGTCAACGTCCATGTCAAAGTGTCACATATTTATATTATATTGTACTTGTATTTTTGATACAAATTGAGATATTAAAAAATGTTTCAAACTTTTGAGAAGGAAGAAGTTAAAATTTAAACAATTAAAAATTGTAAAATATGCAATTTTTTTGAATCACAGATTCCTTAAATTAGTTCGATCTAAATGAGTACCTACATTATTATTATAGATTGACGTTAAAAAAAATTAAAACTAAAGCACAGCTATCTATAAATTGTTCTATGTCGAACGATGAAGGTGCGTGAAACATATCTCATAAGAATATCGTTGTACTTCACGTAGGCACCGTATTGTTTAGGATGAATTAATAAAATTGTTATCGATTATCAAAAGAAAATCCCATTCACGACCATACCTAAAATTTGAGAAAACAGAAAGTTTTTTACATACAATTTTTAAGAAAACGTAAGACACAACTTTATAAAAATAGTTTATTTTTTTTTTAAATAATACCGTTTTTATTTTTTATTTAAATCGTTTAATCAAAAGTAGGTTTAAAAACAAAAATGTTAATAAACAAACGGTCCAATTTCGCCTAGTTTAGCAAAAATATTAGTTGCTCCATATATGAATAGGGGTTTGAGTTCGCAAATAAAATAAGAAAATTTTAAATTTCATACCTATATAACTAGTGTAGAATGACCTAGTGTTGTCTAGATTCGGATCTAAAGGCCGTCGTTGATTGGAATTCCTTCCTAACGTTTCGCTAACAAAAGTGGTCAACATCTTCAGAGGTCTTTCCATTTCCGATGTAAGATATAGACTTATGAGTTCTGCTGCGCAGTTGTATTTATACCTCGATTTATACTGCTTCCAAGGGAGCGTAAAGTGCCGTTCCATAACCGGAATCCAATCCTCAAAACGGTACCAAATTTTACCGGCAACCAGTATAAATAAAACTTGAGCAGCAGAACTAATCAGTATACATCCAATATCGGAGATGGAAGGACATCTGAAGAAGTTGACCAATCGCGTTACCGAAAAGTTAGAAAATTATTCGAATCAAATGAAGGCGTCTAGATCCGAATCTAGACTAGTTCACAAACACTCCGCAAAAGCTTAAATCAATTTTCTAGTGTTGAATGTTGGATTTATTACCTTTTGTAATGTTTGTCAAATAAATAGACACAAAATCAGTTTTCTGATTATCTAAGTAAAACAAAAAGGTGTAGATTGTATCAGTTCACTGATGATTGTCGCTTTGCTATCAATACGCATACAGGTTTGAGAAGAAGTTAGTTTACGATGATAACGTCTTCACCAATGGTAAAAAGGCTTGAATGATGAGCAGAAGACCATCGCCAGTCTGCTTAACAATCGAAGAAGATGTTGTTCGATTATTATTGTCATCATCGAATTCAAACGAGTTTTATTTTTTCAATGTCCAAAAAGCATTCTTCAGAAAATTAAACTATCATTGTCTCATTCTTCAGCGTAATCATTCTGCGCATTATGTATCATTCTAGTAATTTGAAAAGTATACTCACATATTGACCCGAAAGAATAACTTGGAATTTTACAATATATAAATATAAATGATAACGTTATCATCATTTTTACAAAAGTTAAATGGAAAGATTTTTCGTATCATTGTTCACGTTTCCGCCACTGTAATATTCTACATGATAGACTTAACAAAAAAGTTTACAAAAAAATTGAAACATTTAATCTTCTTCAAATTATTTTTGTGGTAGGGTCAGTTATTTTAAAAATCTACATCTAACCCAACATGGTGAATCTCTCTCCATTTGAAAAATTCGTTTCTACTTCACATTAACACACATGAATTTTTAGTTTCGGTTGACTACATAAATTCATGTAGTGAAACTAGTTTTAATTAATTGAGAAAAGTGAGAGAAGTTTAATACATGTTGTGATCATATGTTTGAACATCATTCATAATTGTGTTCATTTAGTGTCTTCGACTGCGTGCTTTGGAGCGATCTCCGATCGTAATTTATGTTTGACTGCGCTACAATAACAATAACTGTAGTATAACCTTAAAAATTCAAAATGTATGTTTAGCTGATGGCTGCGTTCACAGCAGATCAGAAGCGCACCGTAAACAAGCAATAGGCATACTTTTACCAGTCGAAAACGCTATTAATGTTATCAAGGAAATTTCTAAGGCAGAAGGACCATACTTTGAAATAGTCAACTTATAACGTAAAATTTTCATTTGTTACGTCATGTATTTTTGAAACAGTAATGGCCAGTTTATCAATCTCTGGTTAAAGTTAACTTTCGGTTAATTTCCAAGGAGACAATTATGACAACTATTAATCATCATAACAGTAAACCCAAAATTAAAGTTAACCAATGATTGAAAAGCTCATTCAAACAATGCAGTAGTGCTCTCTTAAATAATTTGTTCAAAGATAGTTGGTTGAGGCGTTTAGGTCCATGGGATTATGGCCAGAACGTTCTTCTGACCTAACACCCTTAAACTTTTTTCTGTGGGGTCACATTAAAAGTAAAGTTTATGAAGGTTCAGTTGATACAATTGAAGTCCTGGAAAACGTTTCCGGAGGGCTTTTAAAGAAGTAAATCCAGACTATATGCAAGACGCGGTTTGTTCTGTAGAAAGAAGAGTTTTGAAATATTTAGAAGTGGGCAGAAGACATTTTGAACAATTATTAATAATTAAATTCGACCATGGTTTTGTAGTATGAAAGTACCAAAAAATAAATACAAATAAGTTTAATTTACGTTATCTAAACCATGTATTTTGCTTTGTTATAGACCGTAAAAGACTAGAGGTTCCACTTGAAAATATTAAGTTATTGCTATTTGAAGTACCTCAATTTTACATATTTATTGCGGCATTACTTATAAACTTACATAAATTTGCAACCATCCAATTTAAAGAGCATTATTTTTGGTATTATTGAGTATTTTGTTTATGTTTCATTGTTAGCAGTTTAGAAGTTATGATTTTCCTAACAAACCCTTGCTAGTGCTAGTTAATAAAAAAACATAAATAGAAACAGTTGCATTTACCTCAGTATCCTACTAGCAGAGCATCAAAGCTAACTACTTATTCTAATAAATTGAACAATTCCTATATTTTACATAGTAGGATAAACTGAGGATGATAGGCATATTGTTCAATTAAAAAAAATGTTCCAAATTTAAATCTCTAGCGATATCCGTAAAAAAAGTAGGAAGGTTCCATCTGAAAAAATTAAGTTATCGCTATTTGAAGTTTCTCAACTTCACAAATATATTATGGCATTTCCAATAAAGTTACATAAATTTGCAACGATTTACTATAAAGAGCATTCTTCTTGCTATTATTGAAAATTTTTAAAAAATGCTTATTGCTACTAGTTTAGAAGTTCTGATTTTTCTAAGCAACCCTTGTAAGTCGCCATGTATTCATAAAAGTTGTAATACCTCAGAAAACAGCAGCTAAAGTAAACATAGCTTACACCAAAAATGTCGCAAATTAAGCGAATACTCCAAAGGTTTTAGAAAAAAGACATAGTTCCATTTCCAAGTTTCAAAATCCTGTTCTTGATAATTCTCCCATAACGTCTAATGATAAAGGCGAGATAAAGCACCCTGAATAAATAGCTATTGAAAATCTACATAGTTTTATCCAACACCTCCTTAGTAAGAGTTCTTAAAGAATCATCAAAACCCTAAAATTTTATACGTTATATGATTTCGTTGTAATGTTGTGTTTTGCTTTGTTCGTTTGTTGACAGCAAAATATTATTTAAGAAAAATTGTACAGTTGATGGAAATGAAAAATGTTCTTTTCGTGAAAAAATTGCGAGAGATGTTGAAGAAGCCACATTGAGTTTGCTACCGAAGAAATCCAGAGATGCTTATTGCAAATCATTAAGTGATTTCAATACAAAAAAAATTACAAGTTCAAGAAATCAAAAGTTCTTGAAAGAGAGCATATTCAAAAGTTTCACCTAATAAAAATATTTGAGGATGAAGGTAGGTCGAAATTGTTATTTGAGAATGAAATTTAATTTTTTGCATTACACGTCGCATTAATTTTGGTTATTCAGGTGGGTGTCGATGTTGTGAATTATTGAATATGTCAATCGATAACGTAGAAGATAAAGGATCCTATATGCATATCTTTCACGTAGGTTTACGATTGTGAAAGAAGGATTCTTAGTTAATGTGATGGATATTTGTATATATTGTCTCTCAACCTAAGAATTTTTCTCAGAAGAGACTGTTTTGTGCTATAGAAATGAGAAATGCACAGTACAACCAGAGGAATAATACCATCAGTAGTAGCTGATTTTTTTAAATTACCAGAACCAGAGTCGTGCACAAGACACAGTCTGAGACGCACATCAGCGACTATATTATGGTATGGTCCAACGTCATGGTCGATGGAAATCGATAACCGTCGCACAAGGCTATGCCGAAGGGACAAGTTCGAGCAAAATGGACATTGCTAAGAAGATACTGGGTGAAAATTGGGGAACAGAAGCCAACATTGAAGTGACAAAAAATGAAACAAATAAAGTTATATCTTTTAATATAAATGTTAACGCACCGGTTCTCAACGTGGGCGATAACGCCCCTTGGGGGCATTTGAGACTTTCAGGGGGGCATTAAAAGATCCCGTGATAATTAGGGAGAAGCAACTTGTAACGTAATCTTTAAAATAAATAACTGTTTATGACCGTGCACAATAAAAGCACTTAAGAATTATTGTTTGTTATAGATAATTATAGTGTTTTGTTTGCTAATGTAAATATCTTTGTTATTCTTGCAAATACTCAATACCATTTCTTGAAAACGTCATTAATGTCCTAAACTTTCTAAAATATACAATAAGCTTTTGTTTCGTTTAATCCTCTTTGTTGTTAAATGATTTGTACCTGAAATAGATTTTAGTATTTTAACTGTAAATAGTTAATGTAGGGACAGTACGAATGTAACCGTCCAACGTACAACATTAAAATAAAATAAAATAACGCCAAATTAAAATAAGCGGTAAAAACAATAACGTAGTCCTCGCCAGGTGTTACGGTTACGTCACTGCATTTTCATCTTATTCCTGTCGGTGCGTGTTATATGTTGCCCATAATTTTATATAAAGACAAAGATTGTTCATTTTATTTTCATTAGTATTATCGCGCGCAATTGAAAGCAGTATTCCATAAGTTAATTTTTTACACGTATTTGTAAATTAAAAACTATGTCGGAAGCAAAAAGAAGCGACGTCAGTATAGTGCGGATTATATTAAATACGGATTTATCGAAAATCCCACAAATCCATCATCTCCAATGTGCCTTATTTGCCAAAAAACATTTTCAAATGAAGCGATGAAGCCTTCTAGACTTCAAGATCATTTGAATAAAATACACCCAGATAAGAAAAATAAAGACGTGACGTATTTTCAAAACATCAAAAACAAGTACGAAATTCAGCCAACTATATCAAAGCTTTTTTCATCAGCTGCGAAGCAAGATGATGACGGACTTCGAGCTTCGTACAATATTTCATTGTTAATCGCTAAAACGGGCAAACCCCACACTATTGGAGAAGATTTAATTTTACCAGCAGTAAAGAAGTAATAACCACTGTGCTCCATAAACCAGCTGTAGATATTATTCGAAAAATTCCCTTGAGTAATAGTTCTGTGCAAAGAAGAATTGATGAGATGGCTGCAAACATTGAAGAATCATTGTGCCATCACCTGCAGACTTGTCAATTTTCAATTCAGCTGGATGAGTCCACTTTACCAACCAATGAAGCATTGTTATTGTCATACGTGAGGTTCATCAAAGATGAGAAAATATGTTAAGAATTATTGTTTGCTACAAATTTAGAAACTGATACAAAAGGAGAAACTATATTTAATACTCTGGAAAATTTTTGTGACGAAAGAAAATTCCTTTTAATAATATTTTGTCAGTGGCTACGGATGGTGCACCGGCTATGACAGGTCGTCACAAAGGCTTCATAGCGTACTTAAAAATAAAGTTCCTCATGTGCTTGCTGTGCATTGCGTAATTCATCGCCAGCATTTGGTTGCGAAAAATCTGAGTGATCGCCTCCATACATCAATGCAATATGTTATCAGAGCTGTTAATAAAATTAGAAGTAACTCTTCAAATGACAGATTGTTTAGTCAGCTTTGTATTGCCAATGATGAAGATTTCAACCGATTGTTGCTTCACACAGAGGTGCGCTGGTTGTCAAAAGGTACTTGTTTGAGTCGATTTTATAATCTGTTTGGATCTGTAATAGAGTTCCTAGAAAACAAAGATCCGGAATTGCGCGACAACCTCATCTCATCAAAGAACGATATTGCGTACTTAACAGACCTGTATAAATTGTTTTAATGTTGTCAATCTCCAACTTCAAGGCGACGACTTAAATTTGATCAAGACAAAAATTGTATTGCTGCTTTCATATCCAAATTGCTGTTATACAAAAAAACATCGGCAGGCGGGAATTCAATAACTTTCCAAATTTATCAGCAGTATTATTCGAGAACGACGACTTGCTTGTTTACTGTCAACACTTAGAAAACCTCCACAGTGATTTTAAGGAACGATTCCAGGATATTTTAAACATGGGTATACCAGACTGGGTGTTGGATCCTTTTTCAAATGTAAACACAGCAGAATCATCCCAGTTAGAGGAATTAATAGAGCTGACGACAAATGAGGAATTAAAAATTAAATTCAGAATTGGCTATCAAAATTTTGGCTGCAGAAACCAATTTCACAACTCTACCCTGGATTATGGGCGATAGTTCAACGATTTTTGATAGCGTTCCCATCTTCCTAATTAGCTGAACGTGGATTTAGTGCTGTAGCAACTTTGGTAACCAAAAGAGAAATCGGCTTCATGTTACTGAACGCGGCGACTTACGGTTGTTTTAAGTAAAATGGAGCCTGATATTAACAAACTCCTAAAAATGCACCAAATTCAACCTTCTCATTAAAAGTTGTAAATTCTATGTTTTTTCGATGTTCATAAAAATATATTTCAATATATTTAAGTATGCGTTTTAATTGTTCTCATTGAAACATTCTTCAAGCTCATAAATAAGATATGGATGATATCCTAACTTACGACTATAATAAGTTTAAATATAATCGTAGCAATAACTGTTTCAGATTCGCGACAGATAGGGAGTAAAAAAGATTGGGAGGGGGGGCTCTAGAGACAAAACTATTCTTAAAGTGGGCGAAGGACAAAATAAGGTTGAGAACCACTGTGTTAACGTATACCTCAAAATGTGAGATTCCTATTTCATATAATTAGGCAACTATTCAATTTTCTGTAAACTGCTAAATTACATAAAAACAATTATTGATTCATAAAATCACCAAGGTTTTAAATACCCCATAATTCAATCAAAATCATTTTTATGACGTAATAATAAAACGGTGTTAGATAAAATAATAAAATAACTGAAATTGTCTCATTTATTTCCATCTTAGATTATCATTATGCATATAAATGAATATTAGTTAATTTAAAATTTAATTACAAATTGAACAAACAGTATTCAATTCCGCAAGAGAAAACATGATTTTATAATTATCTAACTGTTACTAAAATCTAGAATTTTCCAATAATCGATAAATTAGTTTCATATAATTAAAGTTTATCAAAGCATTGCCCGTTTCAACTAACAATAAGATGAAATATGAATTAGTTTCATTTGATACTGGCTAAAACAATAACGGATTCAACTAAATCAAGCTAAAATGATTTGTTTCAGAATCGGAGCTATTTACGTGAGTAAATTCAATTTGTTCCTTTAAAGGTTTAAAGCATACAATGTACTAAGAAACTGTGTAATCCAATCAGACTGAGATTTGGAATTTGATTGTATTGTTATAATTGGAAAATTCTCAAAAAATAAATAATTTTGATCAAAAAAACAGTGGTATACCTCGTTTGGAAAGAGAAGTTGCGTCTCTTATTCCAAATTCCTATCTTCGAAAAGCTAAAAACAATCATTATTTCTAATTAAGCAACTTTGTCGACAGGATTGTAAAAGCAGTTACATAAGTCGATCCTTCAATAATTATAGCCAACATAAGCGTTAGCAAAAAAAAATCTCGAATCGCCTGCTGTAAATTCGCAAGAGGTTGTACAATAGCAAACAAACACTGAGAATCACTCGACAGCTGTTTCGTCCTTTGGGACTCTTCAAGAGTGAGAGAACTCGAGTGTAAGTTCACTATTGTACAAATGCGTGCTGTCAACTATATTCCCTACTTGTGATCGCTAACACGAGTCGACACTAGATGTCGCAAAACTTACAATTATTTCTAAATTGAATGCCTATTGTTATAATTAAATACGTATCATATGCGTTAAAAAAATTGTATACATGAAGTGTTGAAACGCTAAAAATATTTCAGAATCTAAGTTCACGTAAAAAGAAAAGAAAATATGCAGCACTTTATATAATACCGTAAAAGTATATAAATAAGAAACAAATTTGCATAAATCTATTATGGTAATAGCCTATGCTTTTTTATTTCTTTATAGCTTATTGTGGTTTTTTAGTTTTTATTTTGTTCTAATGCTTATTAAGAGTCCGTGAAACTTTATTCTTCCAAGTTAATTACACAGAAAACAACAAAAATAAATATATAAAAACAGTCATACACATTAAAAATTTATGGGCAGTAATAAAAGAACACACTCTCAAAGTAGAATTATGAAGAAGAAAATTGTGAAGTAATTTAAAAAACATGTGAAAAGTTTGAACTAAATGATAGATTTAAATAATAGATAATCAGAAAGTTGAGCTTAATTGTAGTCTAGGACAATATATTTATAAAATATATTAGTAATGATCTACCTAATACGTCAAATTAGGTAAGTTCCTTATTCCTTCATATTTCTATAGGAAGTAAGTGTCACTAATTCTTTACGCCTATCGCCCAAGATTACTCTGGTCATGTAGTCCAAGAAAAGAATATCAACAGAACCAATCATGACTAGGGGTTTTTATAAATATTAGTTTTTCAGAATATGCATAAATCAACCAAAATTGGTCACCCCGAAACACAATGTTTTGAGTATAAATACTATAAAATTGATGCATCGAATGTATTGTCACAGATTAACCGAACCGGCTGTGGTATTGTTGAACTTTAAAAAAGAAACCCCTTAAAAACGTTTAAATGACTAAACATTTATTGTTTGCCTGTATACAACATAATAGAATTGTAGAATTGGTATGGTTGAACGCACTACTCTAAGGAAGTAGTATCCAGATTTGAAAAATTATTTTATGTAGACTATCTAAATTATATTTAAAAATATTATAAGAGGTAAACATTTATGAAATCTTTTATTTAGACTATATCTAACAAATAATAATCAAAGCCCTGCAGGTGGAATGACGTTTGTTTATAGTTAGCAAGCAAATGTTTAATTGTACATTGTTCGATCATTGCTAATTTGTTTTAAACTTTATAAACGGTAAACGCGATCCCTTTCGCGTTACGTTTTGTGCAAATGATTTCAATGTTAGTGTGTTTTATAAAAACGTGGGGAACATAAATTACGGTACCTTACGAACTTGTTAGTGCAGTAAAAGTGATACATTTTTAACAAAAATAATAGTAGGATACCCCTGTACCATGTAATTGTAAATAGTATAAAGTACCTTATAGCATGTTTTATACCAAAAATTGTCATATAGTTTATTACCATTTAAATGCAAAAAAACGTGTTTTTTCATTATTTTTTCAGTTAAGTGTAAATTAATGAAACAACGTTAATGGTGTAAAAAGAAAAGTTGTAGAAGATAAAATTCGAATAAAATGAGCACTAACTTGACTCGATCGGATAATAATTTTCTGAGAAAAAGTGGAATATTCGAGTTTTTTTGAAAATTCGTAGATCTGTCATTTTTTGAGATCTAGCGTAAACCATTCGGGAAATTGGAGGTATTATACGTACTTAATGGGTACAAAACCCTGAAATTCTTGAACAATTAATTTAAATGCATAATTGAGATTTAAATTTTTTAATGCAATATATTCAATCGAAGCTGAATCCTCGTGTAATAGTCCGATTGTCAGAAATAAAAAAATGCTTTGAAGGTGAAATGTAAAGGAACAAAACGTATATTGTATGTTGAAAAGATTTTCCTTCCGTAAAATTTCGCAAAATAAAATTTCCAGGACCGTACTTAGGATAACTGGACCCTATTAAGGAAGGTGAATGTAAAAAGAACTAACCCACTTGTTACTGGTGGAAGCGACGTTTCGCACACTAATGTGGGTCTTCTTCAAAGCCAGTGCCAGATTAATTAGGTGTTACGATGAGAGTTATAAGTTTAAGACACATTCTTTTTTTATAATTTGGTAGAAATAATTTAAGAGGACAGTCATATGACAATGGTGCAAATATGAAAGAAAAAAATCGGCTTGCAACTAAGATTTTAGAAATGAACCCAAATACTTTTTTGTTCCTTGCTCTGCTCATTCCCTCAATTTAGTAGTGAATGACGTCGTTAAGGTTATAAATCAAACATCAGTTGGCTATTTTAATAATAATAATAATAATAATAATAATAATAATCCTTTATTGCCCAACAGGAAAATTAATCCCCAATTACAGGACAAATTAGAAATGTATCATAAAACAAATAAATAATAATAATAGTACCTACAAATGTATTATATCAACAACAAACAAGACATAATCGTTGTATTGAAAAATTAATAGTAATAAAATAATGCTAATGGTTAACAATGTCAAAAATAATACTAGAACGAAAACAATAATAAAAATGTGAAAGAATAAAATTGTCAAAATAAAAAGAATTGAATAAAAATTACAAAACTACTAGTTAACCCTTGTTTGACCAATTGCGTTAATAAATTCACAAAATGATAAAAGAATAAATCAAAATCGTTAACAATTCTGTTGAAATTTCGCATCATCCTGTTTATAGGCGCATTAGCACCAACGTTTGTTCTAATAGTATTAAGGTGAAAGGTGGGTTTGTTTCTGGTATACACTGTAGGTACATGCCATTGTATGCATGATAATAAATATGAACTGTCAATTAAATTCATGACCAGTCTACCAATAAACATTAAGTCAGATCTATTTCTTCTGGCAACGAGTGTATCAAGACTGAACTGGCTATTTAAAAACTTTAATCGATTCCACGAGGTGGATAAATGGAGTGCACCTTTAAACACAAATATTTTGCAAAACGTCTCTGCACACTTTCAAGATGAGAAGATTGACAATTAAAGACAGGAGACCAAACAGAAGAGCAGTACTCAAGACGAGAACGTACTAACGAAAAGTATAAACTCCTAAGCGTAATGATACTAGTAAACTGCCGTGTATTACGTATTAGAAACCCAAGACATTTTAAAGATGTTCGAACAATAGAATTAATATGGGCATTGAAGTTAAGTTTGTGATCAAATATGATACCTAGATCTTTCACTGATTCCAATTTATCTAATGTAATACCATTGATTTTATAGGAAATTGCAGTACATTATAACATTTTGAGAAAGACATTACATTACATTTAGAAATATTAAGTTCCAATCCATTATTTACGCACCATGCAGATATATTAATCAAATCACTCTGCAATAAGCTGCAGTCCTGAGTGGTATCTATGCTTCTATAGAGTTTTATATCATCAGCGTATAAAAGAAACTCGCTATTATTGATGCAGTTAGAGATGTCATTAATGTATACTAAAAACAAAAGCGGCCCCAAGTTAGAACCTTGAGGAACGCCACACGATTGCACAAATGCGGTTGATTTAAAACCATTATGCAGGACAACTTGCTGCCTATTAGTTAAGTACGACTTGAAAAAGTGTAGAGTTTTTACCGAGCAACCAAGAGAATTTAGCTTAGAAAGTAATATACTGTGTATTATCTTGTCGAAAGCTTTAGACATATCCATGTACACAACATCAACCTGACCACGTTTATCTAAGTAATTTGATACATATTGGGTCAAACAAGACAAGTTTGTTAAAGTAGATCTGCCTTTCATAAATCCATGTTGCTTGTCTGTAATAATATGCCTCAACGATGGATATAATTGACTATAGATAATGCTCTCAAAAATCTTCGCAAAATTAGATATTATAGATATGGGGCGGTAGTTGGTGACACACGCAGGATCGCCTTTTTTAAAACCGGACATATTCTTGAAAGTTTCCAAATATCTGGAAAAACACCTGTATTTAAAGATTTATTAAACAACAATAAAAGCGGTTGGGACAACACGGACAAACAGTCCTTAATTAAAAATGCAGGTATGCCATCCAACCCAGAGCACATATTAGATTTTAATTTTTTATGGCAATGAAGAGATCATCCTCAGTGGCAGAGACGTTACGTATAATAGAAAAACTATCTGAAAATGGCGTTTCATATGTACTATTAGCAGTATTATTGTAAAAAACGCTTGAGAAATAATTTTGAAACCTTCTACTATTTCACGTGGAGACGTCAAGCTTGCATTTTGATAACTCATAGTATTCGGAACCTTTGATACGGATCCATGCTTGCTGCGTACATAATTCCAAAACCCTTTCGGATTAATAGCAAATTCAGTTTGAATTTTGTTTATATAGTTACAGTAATCACGGTTTATTATAGTTTTCACTTCACGCCTAATTATTGAAAACTTATTGTAATAATAAGGTGATCTAAACTTTTATACAATCTGTAAGAACGATTCTTATCTTTAATTTTGCGTTTTAAATTAGAAGAAAACCAACACGGATAAACACCGGTAGAGGATTTTAAAGTTGGAACAAATTGATCAAGTAATAGGTATAGCTTATCGTAAAAAGCCCGACACATATCATTTACATCATCAAACTTATTATCATATAAGAAAGACCAATCAGTACAACCCAGCTCTTGATATAAATTCATAAAATCAGCTTTACGAAAGTTATAAAGTTTTGTACCATCGCTAAAAGGAAAATGTTTGATACTTTTTCCTGAAAATGATACAGTGATAGAAAGGGCAGGGTGATACGGATCAATTTCAACTAGTGGGAAAGATTCTTGTTCAACTTCAAAATTGAGATTTATTGCATTGTTCAATACAAGATCTAATAGCCTATCTGTACTATTTTTGACATTGTTAATCTGGACTAAGTGTAGATAATTTATTGTATTATTTAATAACACGCTTTTGGTATCATTGGTAGACGCAACAAAGTCCGGTACATTAAAGTCTCCAACAATAATTACATTGTCCAACCATGACGTATATTCTTCAAGTAATTAAAAAAATGCGAAAATCATTTAAGGACAAATTAGGGGAATGTAAATTACGAAAATATTTACTACAACAAAGGCTGAGAGAGAAATTTTACAGCCTACTATATCGACTAAGGCAACTGAAGTAAAGTGATCTAAATTCAAGGATGTAATATTTGTGTGTTTGGTGGCAATTAGTACTCCACCACCTTTGGAACGAGCAGTGACTGTAAAATTCCTATCTGATCGAAAAACTAAGTAATTATTCAAAGGAAAGAGTTCATTACTATCTACGTCATTATTTAACCAAGTTTCAGTCAAACAGATTACATCATAGTGTGAATCAGATACGTTTAGAAAGAATTTCAGAATTGGAAAATGATTCAACAAGAGCATCACTACAAGACACCATGTTAATTCTTTAAAAAATAAAGTTAATTGTTTTGAGTTTGTATGTCCACAGTGTTATGGTATGAGATCATTTCTAAAGTGAATGTAGCCAGTAAATTATTTCAAACAGCAAGTTTGGACTTACACGCTGGTGTTGAGGCTCTAGAAAAATTAATTGCTTATATAAAAACAATGAGTAACGATGACAATTTTAATAAATTATATCAAAATGCAACTGAATTATATAAAGAACTACATATTGATATAAATTTTCACATATCGCGTATGAAAAAAAAATCTCATTTCAGTTATAAACATCCTGATGAATCTATTTCCCATCCAAAAAAAAATTTAAAATTAACTTTTATTCTGCTGTTATACGATCCTAAACTCATTGCATTAAATTACAAATTTCTATATACATTAAAAACTTCTGATGAAGATACTATCAATAAGTGTGTATTTGATTTACAGAATAAAGTAAATAACGATGTTAACAACTGTGATTTCTACCCAACCGATTTAATACAAGAATTTGCCGCATTAAAACCATTTTTGAAGCAGATGTGTCATAAGACTTTTTTTGACACTACCTCTCACGGTTGCTTCTCGGGAGCGCAGTTTCTCCAAACTAAAAATCATAAAAAATTATTTACTGTCAAGCATGGGACAGGACCGTTTATCTGGTCTAGCAATAATTGCAACAGAACAGCAAATGGCAGTTTCCAGTTTGCTTTTCGTAAAGCTCGACAAGTTAAATTGCTATAATACTAATATTGTTAACTTTTAAATATATTATATTCGAATGTACGTTGTGTTGAAATTGAAATATGTCTTAATAGGTACTCTTATTATAAATAATCAATTTGTATTGTTCTTAGTCTGTTGTTTTATTTTTTATTATTAAATACACGTTTTCTTAAAAAAAAATATTGGAAAAAAGAAACAAAGATTATTTATTATTAATATCATTATATGTATATGTATACCTACATAAACAAAGTAGGTGTCTTATAAATATTGAAGGGCGCCAATTACACTACTGGCACGAAGGCGCCTGAACCCCTAGAAGTGCTGTTATTGACATAAGCGTCACCTTAGACGATCATAGTAAAACTCCATCCGACGACAATGAAAATGAATCAAAAATAGAAATAAAAGAAGAAGAATATTACGCGGTACCATATGCCCATATCTGGTACATAGGTCGTGCAATAAATGTAGACGAAGAGGAACAAAATGTGACTATCAAATTTCTCAAAAGAAGAACTAAACGACTTTATCTGGTCAAAATTAGAAAATGTTCAGAAAGTTGAATTTGGTTAGATTTTTTACAGGTCAATACAAATGATCCGTCACAACCAATGAACTTATCACGCTCGGGTAAGATTAAAATAAATTCCGGGTTTAAAGAATTAAGAAAAATAACAAAGTTAAAATGCTTTAATTTAACCATATTATAATAATCCTGCGTTTTTTAATAGTATCTTCTCGAGTATCTTTTTGTTCATACTTGGTTGTTGTTGTTCATGTTGTATTTAGAAAATAAATGTTTTTTAACTGGTATTTTTATTTATTTATTTTTAATTATCAAGAATCGATTAAACTAAGTCTCTTTGGTATAATTTTTGCGTAGTTTTTCACAATTCTAGAAGTGTGGCGTAACGGATATATGAGGGAGGTCCAAGGTTATAGAGAGATCTGTGGGAGATACTGAGAGGAACAAGAAGATCCTAGGAAATCAAAAGAAAATAAGGTACCAAGAAGTACAGAGAGATCCAAAAAAAGGGAGATCTTTATTTGCACAGAAAAATTTCAAGTGATCAATCCCTCGCGTTTTGCATTTACTATTTGACAGCGACACTTAATGCTGGTTTTAGTATTCTCTAACATCTAGCGTGTTTTATGGGTTTTACCCCTTTAAGAGATCTGATATTCTACTCATCCTATACATCAAAGTAAAGTTTTTAGCGGCGCCAGCTTTTGTTACATTTGACACAATTAAGAAACCGTTTCTAAGATATTTAAAAAAAGAAGAGAAAATAATACCGATCATTGAGATAGGCCATTTTAAAATACATTGTCGCTATTAAGACAGACTTAATACTTCTGTCAAAAAATCATTATGGTAAAGAGTAGAAGATCGATTTATCAATTTGTACAAAAAATAATCCCTTCTGTAACATAAGCAGCGCTTGGTTCTAAAAAGATTGCATGCAGGAGAGGGAAGAATTATTTTATTTAGCCCAAAATCAGGTCATATAAATTAGATGCTGTGTTGTTCTTTTCATATTTTTAATTCATTTTTATTTTGTAATGTTTGGTTGAGTTATGGAGACGGTTTTAAAACGAAATTTCTCAATGAATTAAGAGATTATAACTAAGCAAAAAAATATTCTAACCTGAGACCGACCAGCTATATAGTTTTTATAAATGCGGTGATCTGATTATATTTTGAGCATTATCTCAATAGCTAAACAGGAACATTTACAGAGATACGATGATTACGTGCCATTTTTGTTTCAACATTATTAATTAGGCAAAAAAAGTTACAATAGGTAAATTCGAAGGTACATTTCATTACTACAATTTTTATTTGAATAACTTTTTCTTCACTTTTTCAAGCAAAAGGTTCTAATTCACGTTTTCACATACCATTTCAAATATGTATCACGCCATGCAATTGAAAGTAAAAATACCTGTAATAAAAAGTACATATCTCCAATGTAATAGCATTGATTAAATGGTAATAGAAGAACTTTTACTCAATGGTAATAGTTTCAATTCGGCCAGTAGACGTAGAATTTCCTTAGTATCGTAAGATTTGATTATTTTAATGAACGTGTTTGAATGATAGTATTGTTCAAAAATTACTGTTCATTGTAAAGCTTCAAATAAATGCCCAATTAGTCCACCGCTTAATGGTTTAATGATTGTGATATGAACACAACAATATGCAATTAACGGATTCGAACAATTTTCAAGACATGTTATCGTAACATATATTGTAAAATGGTACGATAATTACGAGTTAAGACGTAAAAACGTATGCTTACCAGGTATATGTGCTCGTTAAGCAATATTTTCTGTTTTTATATAAGCAATTGTCAAATGCAATTTCTGTAAATCTTCCTTGTGACGTTCATAATTAAATAAGAGAAAAACATAGTACTAATCAACTAAAACCGATTATAACAAAAAAAATGTTATATAAACACAATTGTGTTCTAGATAAAATTAAAAATTGTAAACACGACATTGACCGTAATTATCCATAAACCAATGAAATAATAGTTACTTTCCTACCGAGTGTCGAAAGTAGCAGATATCGTGTCAGATTTACTAGTGACACGAGTGCGCAGCGACGGTGTCGGTAAATCTGACACTAGCACGATATTTGCACTTTCGCACGAGTTAGGAACAATATTTTTAGACGGTTTGAACAACATAACTGAAACTAATTATTAATTTCTAATTCCATCGGAGACAAATATCTCTATAATCTGGATACCTTAAACCGTTGCTATGGTCATGTTGTTTATTATTTTAAATTGTTTCTTATTCTCGCTGTGAATTTCTGAATTTCTAAAAGTGTGTTATCTCCTCTAAACTGTAAACGATAAAATATTGATAGTGATCTGTAAACTCTGAAATATGGATAATGATGAAGATAGTATTTTGGAAGCAGCAAATAAAACCAGCCTCAAGTTGTTGCCCCTAAATCCCGGCAACGCTATGAGAAAGCTTATAGTAAGTTTATGGAGTGGCGAAAGCAAAACAGGGTAAATTCTTCGTTTTCGCAAAACGTCCTGCTTGCGTATTTTGGAGAGCTGTCGAAAAAAATTGCCCCAAGCACATTATGGACGCAATTTTCTATGATAAGAAGCACGCTTATTGTTTACCAGAATACTAATATTAGTCAATATCCTAAATTTAAAGCCTTTCTGAAAAGAATGTCGCAAGGATACAAACCGAAAAATCGAGAACTTTAACTGCTGAAGAAGTTAATAAATTTATAAAAGAAGCGCCAGACGGCAATTATTTGTTACAGAAAGTAAGTACATTCCTATAAACAAAAACCCTTCATCAATTGAAGTTTCAATTTTAGGTAATTTTGGTGTTCGGAATTAGTGGAGCCATGCGAAGGAACGAATTGGTCCAATTAAAATTGACGATTTAACTGATGTCGGTTCGGCCGTAATTGTAAAATTAGGTGACACCAAAATAAAAAGGATCGTGTTTTCACGATAGTTGACGAGTTTTACGGTATCTATCGCAAATATGCTGCTCTTCGACCACCAAATACGTCTGAACGTCGCTTTTTTTAATTATCAGCAAACCAAATGCACTAAACAGCCCGTTGGAATTCAACAAGATAGGTAGCATCCCAAAATTGATTGCTACCTACCTTGGTTTAGAGGAACCCGCATCTTACACGAGCCACTGTATGAGGCGATCATCTTCCACCATTTTTGTGGATGCTGGTGCTACAATTGAAGATCTGAAACGCCACGGTGGATGGGATTCTTCATCAGTGGCGGAAGGTTACATAGCAGAGTCTATTGAGCACAAAATGAAAGTTGCTAAAACAATCACGCAGCCGTTAGAAACGTCAGAAACCTCGTCAGAAACTAATCCAATTACTGATAACTTGAACAATGAAGCAGAATCATCCATCATGACAACTTGTTTAACAATTGTCAAATCATCAAACTTGGCAAAAATGTTTGAAAATTCAAATAAAAAAGTAATACATTTCAATAACTGCACATTTAATAATGTAACTTTCTAGTTCTATTAATAAAGATTTCATTCAAATAATAATTGTGCACAATTATTTAAATCCTAATAATCCGAATTTGTGTATAAACTATAAAACTAGAAAATTGACGATCGGAATAGGACTTTATCCATTGGCCAAATTCATATCATGCACCGTAAATGATATGAATTATTTCCACACTGGTCAGTGATATTTTGAAGTTTCGATCTCAGGTTGCTACTTTGATATGTGTCACTTTCGTGACAAGCCGTCTAAATATTATCTTTTTTTAGATATCTGATCAGCTAAGAATATAAGCAACTGCTTTGTATAAATTAATGTCGCAAACAAGTACTATTTACCATATTAATTTTAAAATAAATTTATATTTCATTTTCGAATCTGTGTTAGATCTAGTTGTTGCAGTGTTACTAGGTTATCAGAAAAAGTGCGAAATGTTATTTTTAGTAAAAACACATCTGATATTTTTAGCACAAACATTCTAACGGGGGAACTAAAAAAACGCAGTCATAAAAATATATTCAATTTCTATACTTAATATGAAATTAAAAAAAAATAAAAAGAAAACCATATATTTCTCAATATTTTAATAGTTGAGAAAATAAACAAGTAGTGTATTAAACGCAAATACGTATTAAAATTCTAAGCACAAATCACAAATGCATTTTTAAAATCATTAGATTGTGTGTAGTTTAAACAACGTATTATAGAAAATGTTGGATGGCAACGAAAACTTTCGTAAATATTAAATTTTGTTTATAGTTCACCACGTGGAATACAAGTCATTCAATACTATCGTGTAAATGTTTTCATTGATTATGCATATTGCACAGATAAGAAAGGTGTCGACTTTAGAACACAAATTCATTAAAAAATTTCATCTACCGAGTGATTCAGTTGGCTGCCTTTTATTTTTTTTATTATAAAAAATACTATAAACCATATATACAGGGTCACTAGTAATTGGATACATTCCTTTGGAGATCTGATAGAACAAGAGGTAAGGAGTAAATTTAACCCTAATATGTATTATACAAAACTCAGTGGAGTTTGAGATATTTCGATTTTCAATTTTTCTTAAAAAGTCGATGTTAATATAGTCTTCAGTATGGAATAAAAAATATCCCTTAGCATTTACATCATGGGATAATTTCAAAGAAAAACTTGTACAAAATAATTTTTCAAAATCAGATGTGATAATTTTTTCGAGGTTTTTCAAATAATTCTCAACGCTTCTTTCGTACAAATTGTGTTAAAACTTCCTTGTTGCAATAGCTATTGAACAAGCTGCGAATCTTACAATAAACCCTTAACAGTTCCAAAAAAAATAGTAAAAATGAAGCAGTCGACGGAATTTATTTAACTGCTGTCCACCATTAGACCTTATACGTTTTCCATGTGAAGTGGGCGGATAAACAACTGAAGGTAGAATATGACGTTTCACTCGTATAACTTTTGACAGTCTTAAGTTCATATTTGAAGATTCTTTGTTATAACTAGTTGTATTAAGTTCTTTAAGTTCGGTTTTGCAGATTTTCGTTGTTATTGTTGTTTTAAATGGCCGCTTATAGCAATGCAGAATACGCCGACATTTTATTTGTATACGGATATTACGATGGGAATGCTGCAGAAGCTCGTCAGGAATATGAACGTCGCTTTCCAAACCGTCGCACACCGAATGTTAATGTATTTAGTACGACATATCGAAATATCGCAGGAAAGGGTTCAGTGAAACGTCGGCGAGTGGACGCCGGTGCTCTTCGCGTATATCAACCAGATGCAGAGGATGAAAATATTAATCAACATTTTAAGGATAACGGAGAACTTCAACTGCTAAAGTGGCGCGGGCATAACCATGGTGCGTCACAATGGAAACCCTACTTGGGTGGAAGGTGATCCTGGATTTAATAAGGGAAATTCTACGCTTTAATAGTAAGTTTCAGAAAATGCATGAGATGGAAGCTTCTTAGCCGACAGTTTAATAGGGCCGGACTTTTACCTCAACATTTAAACGCGAGAGCATCATGAAGATTTTCAGAAAATTAACTGCAGGAGCTTCTAGAAGATGTTCCTTTAGCCGCGAGAGCGCGAATGATTTTTCAGCACAACGGTTGTCCAGCGCAATATAGGCTGACGTTACGGAATTTGCTGAATGAACGTTTCCCTAACCGTTGGATAGGAAGAGCAGGCCCAAAGGTTGGCCAGCGCGAAGTCCAGATTTAACTCCTCTGGATTACTTTGTATGGGGTCGTATGAGAGATATAGTATACGCCACCCCAGTCAATACAAGGCTTGACCTTAGACAAAGGATAGTCAACGCTGCCGCATCCATACGGAATACATTGACCACCAGAGTGGCAAAAACAGAAATAAGAAGACGCTGCCGTGTGTGTATACGTAATAGGGGCTCCCATTTTGAACAAGAAATATAGGGTGTTCTATTTAAGTTAAGCAAGTTATTTAAGTTTTAAGTCGTTAGTCTTATGCGGTAGTATTAAAAACACCCTGTACATCATAACATAATAGTAAATATTGCAAAAGCGATGTTGAAGGCTCTTAGTAAGGTGGTATAAACCAAAGTTGCTTGTTCTTATTCATCTTGAAGTTATTTCATTTTTTTGGAGGGTCTGCAAATCAGGTAAAATCGATTTATCCCAGAAATGGAAGTAAGTAGGTATAGGGACATGTTAAAGAACATACATTATTTTTTATTGTACAATTCAAAAATAGAAAAAAATATAAGGTGATCCATTTAAAATAACCCAACTTTGATATGACACCCTGTACAATCAAAAATATTTTTAAAATATGGTTTCAAATAATCTTGACATATGTATGCCTTAAAGTTTCTGACATTATTTGTCGTTTTTATGCTATAGAATAATTCGTTGGTAGTGCCCCACCCTGTATGTACTTTATTTTTTGTGCCACCCTGTATATTCAAAAATAATTTTGGAAAATGCTCATCAAGTACCCACATATAATTGCGCTAAAAATTATTTCCCAATCCTTTTCAATTGTCGTAAAAAAACCGAGGCCTATGTGGTGAGCCATCCTGTATTTGTAAATGATGAGCTACTTAAGTCAGAATTATATTAACGTATGACAAAGTTACGATGGTCAATTTTTTTTTTCAAATGACACCCTGTATATTTTTTGTTAGATCCTTTAGGACATTATTTGTTCCATACAACAACGTAAAAAAATTGTACAGTTGTATTATAATTTTTTTAAGAAAAATAGGAAAGAATAGTTAGATATCTTGTTTCGATTAGTTAGCCATAAAAACAATTGAAATATCTGAAGTTTCCTTTTTGATTTTGCTTTCGTATTAATTAGTTTAAGAAAACTTTTTAGGTGAATAGAATTTGGTTTCAATAAAACTTTATTGTAACTTCCATTCTTAACTTAACTAAAATTCAATTAGAAAACAAATTGTCGACGCAAATATCTTTAATTGTTATTTGACGCAACTCTAAATATCTAATTTCAATTGTTTTTATGGCTAATTTATCCTTGTAGTAAAATAATACAGGGGAGCATTTCTTTACTCTATACAATTTTTCTCAAAAACATTATAATATTTACAACTGTATAATATTTTCTGTTGTTGTCTAGAGAAAAAAAAGTCTAACAAGAATTCATCAAAAAATATACAGGGTGTCATTTGAAAAAAAAGTTGACTATCGTAACTTTGATGCATACATCAACGTAATATATTACAAATATACGTATATGGTTTATAGTACTTTTCCTTACAATAAAAAAAAAGATCGGGAACACCAAACTGAATCACTCAGTATAGTGTTTAAAATCAAATTCAGCAATCACGATAATATATGTTTTAAATAGCAATTTTCATTACATTGTTACATTATATAACTCGTTTTATTAGAAAATTACAATAAATTATACTATATGATACTCTTTAACTCTGCATCTGAAACACGCGATGTACTAAAAAGAAATGAGTAGGCATATTCTATATGGGATTAACTAATTGATAACACTATTTTGTTCACTGTTTTGCAGTTTAAATTTATTCGCCTTGTGTTACTAATAACTAAACTCGCCATAAAAGGAAGTTTTAAGTATATAAAGGAATTTTTCCACAGGTTAGACATAACATTTTTTCCACGACATTCCCCCAAAAAAACAACCTAATAAAAGAAGTAATATTGTAAACGTAACCAATAGTCTCGCTACAGTATTCTGTAGTATCGGCGTGGTCTCAATCTGTCACAGCGCAGTCGCGTAATTCTAACCAATATGTAGGATAGCAATTTTTAAGAGTCGAAATATAAGATATTAAGTTAAACAAACCATATTGAATACTAAATTAAATTGTTTAACTAACTACTAGGAGCAAGTATAACACATTTTTTTGTAAAGGGCATTATTTTCCATAGCTAGTGAGGAAAAACGAATTTTCCTCACTATTTGTAGAGAAGAAACGTCCGTTTTCTAAGTATTCTAACTTTTCACGCCAACACCTTCAAATCTATACTCATTCAAAATCTATTTAGAGACTATTCCATCATAGGTAGTCATGTCAAATATTTTCGTTTTAGTTAATTAACATATCAATTCTTATGTGTTAATAATTATAAAATGTTTTTTATTCGTCCCTCTTCAATTTTTCTTATTTGTTGGTATCTGTGAACTATATTTGACGACATGAATGAATAAGGGAAAATAGTAACAAAATTTTAAAAATTAACTTCGTACGATTTACTAACTAAAATTTAAACAGTTATTTAAGTTAAACGTGAAAAATTTACCCATGAGAAGTTAGCAATAACTTTCAGCAATAAATTTCAACCCTATTACATAAGGTTACACAAGTGACAGAGTTGTTTTAATGTTTCACAGCTTATGACATATTTTTCAGTTCTCTTGATGCATTCGAATCTACATTATATTGTACACTCATGAAATTTAAAACTTGACACCACAATTCTAAACAAAAGTTGCACATGAAGCGGCAAGGGTATCATTTACAATTCTAACAGCAGGTAGTCCAGCAGGGTTATCTTATAGAAGGACGTAGAAGAATCATTACACTAAGCACGTTTTAGAAAATAGGTAATTTACGTTGCTTACTTAATTTTTTCTTTAAAGAATATATTTGAAGGTATCGCTAATTAAACACCATAGCTCGATTAATTATCGAACAAAATTTTGTTTAGGAAATGTTTACAAAATAAAATTAGAAATAATTTTGATTTAAAAACGTCTACAAGCAATAACTTTTAAATTAAATCAAAAACTAAACATGGTTATTTGGGTTGACTGATTATTACTTATTTTTAAATAAATCTAACCTACTAATTATTGTAAGTTATTAAAAAATCATTAAACTCTCTATTCATAATATTTAGTCCTTACAAAATGTATATTTTATGACGTTTCATTTTTTCTGTAGTTAATATAAAAGTGAAAATAAAACTAAGGCAATTCTTATTGTCAACGTATATATTTAGTTTTTGACAAGAATTTATTACATAATTATAATTAAGATACCAAGTTATAGTTTAAAATTAAATGAAAACTTTTTTTTTAAATAAAGGTATTACTATATAAATAAATATAAGAAATCAATAATGGGTGTGACTCCATTATTATTGATACATTCTTGAGGCGTCTGCTCATTGACGCTACAAGGTATCAATATAATTAATATTAATCGTTTCCCATGCGGTATCAATGGCTGCAATTAGTGCATTACGGTTTACTGGTATAAAATTTGGCCCTTGTTGTCTTCGGATAACAGCAAGTATTCGAGCCCAAACATTTTCGATATGTTAAAATCTGGCTTTGCTGGCCAGGGTAACAGCTCCAAGTTATTTTCTGTATCCAATTCCACAACCCGCGAAGTATGAATAGGGCGTTGTCCTTTAACAACAAAATACATTAGAAATGTTAATTCAACAGATCCCGAACTATTTTGGAGAAAGTATAGTGAATAAGAATACTTACTTGTTGGAAAATATAATCTTCGTCTGGATAAAACACTTCGACTGAAGGTTTCATAATAGTTTCCAAATACTAAATACGCAGCAGAACAAGACGTCCATCAAACTCCTGACCCCGCGCGCTAACCCAACCCCACACATTCACAGAAAATAACCACTTCGTTTTTAGGACATAGGATTATTTTCGTAACGAGTCCTTCCATTCTAAAAACTTTTAGTGGTCCATCGTTGCGGCTATTGAACGTTTTTTCGTCGCTAAAAATCACTGATTCCAAAATCCAAAGGTTCGTTCACATATCGCCTTGCAAATTCCAGACGACGTCTCATATTTCGTCACTAGAACTTCTCGCAGCAGCATTATACTTTTATTCCTATCTCCTTTAATCTTGCAGTTATACGGCATCCGGCATGCTACGGCCCGCCGCTAATTCCGAAACAATCCGCGCTTTCAAATCAGCACCGAGATGAGGTGGCATTTTCACAACACTTGAAATTTTAAACTAAAATGGAATTTACATTTCTTACTTTATTTATTGGTTCACACTACCCCTTCTCAAACAGTAGGTAATTGTTTATTTATTACATACTTCTAATGACCAATGTAACAACCCTTAGAGCAATATGACTAAAGGAAGTAAATTAAACAAGCAAGGATATTCTATGTTATTGAAACTTATTCATAAAGTAAAAGCCTTTCCTTATATGCTAATGGACAGGATTTCTTTTAAGTATTAAGATTACAATAGAGGACTTATAAACTTTCGAAAATATCTAATTATAAATATTTACACTGCAATTGCGCTTTTCCTTAATAATTTCTTAGCAATAACATACACGTTCTTGGTTTTTAAGTTGTCATAAATTTGATATGATATAAATTTGTGTTTCTAATATTACATCACAAACTAATCTTTATTCGCCAAAAATTGTTGCTTAAGTTGTAAAGCTTCGTACACACCTGAACAACAAACCGAGCAACAAACATAACAACGAACCGAAAGTCAAACAGAACGACAAACGATCTTTTATGATTTCCACAATCCGAACAACAAACGGAACGTTTGTGCTGTTCCCATAATTATTTCAGTAGTCAGTTCATATATATTTATTATTGAGAAGAGAAAATTGCGGAAAACAAGAAGATAGTGCCAACCAATTTTTACGCACAAAGAAGAGTAAAATTATAATTTACTTCGCTTTTTTTTATTTTGGAAATTTCCCGCCCAAATGAGCTAATAGGGACATCATTTTCCTGCATTCTTAAACACTGATTAATTTAAAACATTTTTCTTCTGTCAACTCCATAATATTACCTAAAACACAACAAACCCACAAAAGGGAGGACAAAAATAAATAATTTAATTCTCCCGCATAAGTTTGTTCGCCGTTTTGTCTAGAATCGTTCTAAAATTCGTACGTAGCAACGTCCAAATTAATGTTCCGATTGCCGTTCGGTTCGTGTTCGTTTGTTCCTCGGTTTGTGTTCAGGGACGAAGCTTTACAATAAGCATATTAATATGAACTATACTTAGAAAGGAGAGTTAGTAACTATAATTAACGACTTAACGTTACGTTAGTAGATTCCATTTACTATTTACACATATTTTCTGGAACATTCGATAATTAACTATCGGGATAGATGACCCTATACTTCGCAGGTTGGCGCAACTGGATACAAGCAAATAACTTGAGCGTTACCCGGCCAGCAAAAGCCCAGATTTTAACATTACGAAAATGTTGGGCTCGAATACTTGCGTTACCGAAGACAACAAGGCCAAATTTTATACCAGTAAACCGTAATGCACTAATTGCAGCCATTGATACCGCAGGGAAACGATTAATATTAATTATATGATACCTTGATAGCGTCAATGAGCAGACGCCTCCAAGAATGTATCAATAATAAGGAGGTCACACCCATTATTGATTCTTATATTTATTTATATAGTAATACCTTTATTAAAAAAAAGTTTTCATTTAATTTTAAACTATAACTTGGTACTTAATTATAATTAGTAATAAATTCTTGTCAAAAACTAAATATATACGTTGACAATAAGAATGCCTTAGTTTTTATTTTCACTTTTATATTAACTACAGAAAAATGAAACGTCATAAAATATACATTTGTAAGGACTAAATATTAGAATAGAGAGTTTAATGATTTTTTTAATAACTTACAATAATTAGTAGGTTAGATTTATTTAAAAATAAGTAATAATCAGTCAACCCAAATAACCATGTTTAGTTTTTGATAATTTAAAAGTTATTGCTTGTAGACGTTTTTTAAACAAAATTATTTCTAATTTTATTTTGTAAACATTTCCTAAACAAAATTTGATTCGATAATTAATCGAGCTAGGGTTTAATTAGCGATACCTTCAAATATATTCTTTAAAGAAAAAATTAAGTAAGCAACGTAAATTACCTATTTTCTAAAACGGCTTAGGTAATGATTCATTCTACAGTCCTTCTATAAGATAACCCCTGCTGAGACTACCTGCGTTAGAATTGTAAATGATACCCTTAAGCCCGCTTCACAAGGCAAACTTTGTTTACAGAATGGGGCCAAGTTTTAAATTTCATGAGTGTACTTCTTTAATTTGTAGTTAAACGTCGTATAAAGTAATAAATAACAATATCGCGAACACATATACCAGCAGTTATATTATCGACATCTTATAAAAAATTGAACAAATCGCAATAAAAAAAAATGTTATCGTCATGATTGTCAAATTGCATGATTTATTTATTTAAAAATAAACTAGAGGTATGAACATCGCAATTTTTTATTAATTAGTTTACAATTTATTGTCGAAAGCATTGCATAAAAAAATATTGAAAATATTTATCGACATGTTTGCCAAAATTTGAAAAACTGCGTGAGTATGTGCAGCAAATTTCGTTTTCTGTATTGTTTATTTATTTAAAAATAAATTAGAGATATGCACATCCCAATTTTTGTTAATCAGTTTAGAATTTATTGTAGAATACATTGCATTAAAAAAAATTGGAAATTTTTATCGGCTGCTGTTATTTGTGTTCGCAAATATTGTTATTATTTTATATGTTTAACTACAAATTAAAGAAATACAACTGAGAAAATATGTCATAAGTTGTGAAAACAGCTCGCTCACTTGTAATGGGTAGTCAAGTAATTTTTTAGCGAAATATCGGTTAGAGCTTAGCTACCCGGCACAAAGAGAAAAACCAAAATGTAGCTTTCTTTATGTACTTTCATATAACTCAAATTTTATCTGACTGAAGCGCAACTTCAGAATTCGCTATTTACGGTATATACAGTGTGTCCGCGGATTGAGTTGAAAAGAGAAGAAAAATTTTTATTATTGATTTTACGCAAAAATAAATCTTTACAAAAAGTTCTGCTTGTCGAAAAAGTGTATTTGCAATAATTGAATCCAAGATCATATTAACTTAAGTGTTAATAAATTAAGAAAATGCTTTAAGAGAGAAGTGCCATTATTTATCATTTTAGGGTAAAATTCTATTTGAAAAAAGTTAAGTTTAAAATCTAAAACCATGTCTAAATGCAAAATTTGAAATGAAAGTTAACAACAAAATTCATATCTTCAAGACATTATTTTATAAAAATTATTAAGGTTCTACGTAAGATCCCCTAACCTCCACACTTTTTTTCATCCTTTGAATTAAATTACCGTAAATTTTACAAATCGTTAATGGTACATTTATTTTCATTTACCGCATCCCGTATTCTTAAGGACTTCGAGGTCATCGGGCAGGTCATTCGCATAAACCTTTTGTTTTAAAATACCTCACAGGGAAAAATCCATGGGTGTCAGATCAGATGATCTCGCAAGAAAATGAATTGGTCGAAATCTTCCCATCTATCGTTCACCAAAGTGATGTGTTAACCAGTGTCGTACCAAAAGTGTGCAATGGGTAGGGCAACCATCCTACTGTACAATGACACCTAACAAACTTTGTCAATTGTCGTAGATACATGATTTTCATTTTAATTTAAACTTAAAAAATCATACAATCCAAAAACTCTAAATTTATTAATAAAATTTTGTATTTAGACTTCGCTTCAGATTATAAAAACTTTTTCGTATAAAATTGTATCCTAACATGATAAATAATGGCACTTCTCTTCTAAAGCTTTCACATTTTCTTAATTTATTTTAAGCTACGTTCATCTGATTTTAGATTTATACAGGGTGGGGCACTATCAACAATTATTCTGTACCACTAAAACGACAAATAATGTATGAAATCTTAAGACATACATATATCGAGATTATTTGAAACCACATTTTAAAAATATTTTCCATTGTACAGGGTGCTGCAGAAACCCGTACTATATCAAAGTTGAATTATTTTAAATGGAACACCCTGTATTTTTTTTCTATTTTTAAGTCGTTAATGTTATGCGGTAGTATTAACAACACCCTGTACATCATAACATAATAGTAAATATTGCAAAAGAGATGTTGAAGGCTCTTAGTAAGGTGGTGTAAACCAAAGTTGCTTGTTCTTATTTATCTTTAAGTTATTGCATTTTTTGGAGGGTCTGCAAATCAGGTAAAATCGATTTATCTCAGAAACGGAAGTAAGTAGGTATAGGAACATGTTAAAGAACATACATTATTTTTTATCGTAAAATTCAAAAATAGAAAAAAATACAGGGTGATCTATTAAAAATAACCCAACTTTGATATATATTGATAAAATATTTTTAAAATATGGTTTCGAATAATCTTGACATGCCTTAAAATGTCTAACATTATTTGTCGTTTTAGTGCTATAGAATAATTTGTTGGTAGTGCCCCACCCTGTATATTGCAAATATAATTTTTTATAAAGAATGACTTTTTGTCGTAAAATTAATAATAAAAATTTTTCTTCTCTTTTTAACTCAATCCGCGGACACAATATATCCTAAATATCAAATTTGAGTTATATCACGTGAAAGTACATAAAAAACTTCATTTTATTATTTTTTTCTACGACCTTTGGACAAACTAGGGAGCATTTTGAAAAAATGGGCAAAATTCGAGTGAAAGTTAAATATTGGCAAAACTATCTAATTTTTTTAGCTGAAATTTGGCATGCTGTTTGTACTTCATAATGACTACTTTTCCTGAAAATTTCAATATTTGATCGAGTTACACGCCATTGAATTTTTCCGTGTTTTTTTGTATATACATATACATAATAATAAAAGGGGAATAAACAGAGGCGGGTGTACTTTGAACCAAAATGTTCCTTCAACATCGATAATAAAAGGGTGCAGATCTGGTTCCATATCTCCAAGGGAAAGTGAGTCAAAATAATTTTAAAGCCAAAAGTACTCCAAAAAAGAGTTAAAAAAACCCTATTTTGCAAAAAAAAGGGTGTTGTTATTGGCACCAAAACAAACATTTTGCGGCGGATCGCTAAGCTCTAACTGACATTTTTGCAAATCGTTTTTTTTTTTTCACTTACTTGACTCCGCTAGTAGGGCTGGAATCTGTGCTGAAAGTTATTGCTAACTTTTTATGGGTGGCAACGACTGTTACCAGTTCAACACGGTCCAATCCCGAAAGACGTTTTTGTTTTAACAATGTCGATAAAAATTTACAATTTTTTTACCGCAATATGTTTACTTAAAATTTGACAACATATCGTTTTCTGCATTTTGCATTTAATTAAAAATAAACCAGCGTCATCTCCAAAAGTCCCCACCAAATGGGAAACTTGTTTATTATGGGTTTTTCGATAAAAATTATTCTTCATAAAAGTTTGTGCATCCTCTAAAACTAAAAATGCACCAACCCAATGTGGCGAAAGACGCGTAATATACGAGGTGCATTCGAAAATTTGATTTTGAGTCAATAAATATCAAAAATTTTATTTGAAAAGTTGTTCTTCATTTAAAAAAACCATCAAGATTTGAAGTCATGGCTATCTAGGAGGAATTTTAATTTTTCAAATTTTTTAAAATGGTGGCTTAACCCCACTGGATTTTTGTCCTTTTAGGGATAGAGAACATTTGAAAACTGTAATTACCAATTGTGTGAGAGCCAGAAAACTAGAGCACATTACGAGTGTAGTCAGCGACGTTGTAAGAAGAACCGAGCTGTGCATGTTGCGGGATGGACATCATACTGAGATATTATTTAATTTTGATGTTTAGTGCCTCAATATTATTGAAAATGATATTCTTGTTAAGATACTGACTTGTTTTGAGTAATTTTTGGTGTCTACAAAAAATCAAAAGAACTTTGCACCAAAAATTTTGTAGTTTTTTCTAATGAATAAAAAAATTGACAATAATTAGCACAATAATTGGACAATTTGTAAATTACAAGCTCTTTTAAACAAACTGTTGTATAAAAGATATCGTTTAATTATCATTTAAAGCAAATCTTTTTTCTTATAACCATTTTAAAAAATTTTTTAAAAAATATAATTTCTCCTAGAAGGCCATGACTTCAAATCTTTTTTTGATATTTACTCTTAACTCAAAATCAAATTTTCGAATGCACCTCGTATATTACGCATCTTTCGCCACATTTTGTTGGTGAATTTTTAGTTTTAGGGGATGCACAAACTTTTATGAAGAATCACTTTTTATCAAAAAACCCATAATAAATAAGTTTCCCATTTGGTGAGGACTTTGGGGATGACACTGTATATGCAATGGCGTTTTCTGTATTGTTCATTTAATTAAGAATAAACTAGAGATATGCACATCCCAATTTTTTGTAAATTAAGTTAGAATTTATTGTAGAATATGTTGCATGAAAACAAATTGTAAATTTTTATCGATATCTTAGTCAAAATTTGAAAAAATTGGGCGCAAATAACTACAAATTGCAGTTGTCTTAATTCGAAAAGCTTAGAAAAGTACAGTTTAATGTAGATTGAATACAACAAGAGAATTAAGAAAATATTATATCATAAGCTGCGTAAACATTGAAAACAGCTCGCTCTCTTATAAGGAATTTAATGTAGTAGGGCTAGAATCTGTTGCTGAAAGTTATTGCTAATTTAACTTATTATTATAACCGTTTTTTAAGCAAACTATTATAGCTTTATAATAAACCTCTCAAATGTACATGATGCGAGATTCTCTTAAGAATTTTTGTATGTGAAAATGTAAGTGCTGCGACATCTAGTTTCCGCATCGTGCTATCGGAACACGTCCGAAACTGAATTTGTATAAATAATATAATAATTATAATTGTATAAATCAATCCCTCATGTTTATTTAACTAGTTTAATGTAACTAGTTTCAACACAAATTCATTCCAACAATTACTTTAGAAAAAACCTAAACAAGTCAATTGAAAGAAAAAAGTGTTTTTTAATATTTAAAAGAAATGAATACAGACTGTTTAAACAGAAATAGAATGCGGCTTCATTAGAGCCATTAAATAATTTTGTTTTGTTAGTTTTATATAAAATAGTTAGCCAGTTGCATTTTGTTATAGAAAAAACAGTTGGGAATGCGCAAGCTTGCATTGCCGGGATGAACAAAAAGAACTGCTTATTTAGCTTAAAAATTTATTTTAATGATTAATTTGAAAAAATAACTAAAAAATTACGATTTGACCACTTTGCCGATGAGATAGACAAAAAATGATCGAAGCAAAAATGTCTTAGATTTTGATGTTCTATAGGAATCCGAAAGAAAATTTTCAAAAATGTCAACAGGAAAAAAGCTACGGACATCCAGACAGACAGACAGACAGACAGACTTTTGTGAATTCATAAGATGAACTTTTGTTCATCGAACAGTAATAGTAAATCAATAAACGTCGAGAGATTTAACTAAATAATTACTGTCGTGTGTTATTTATAGTTTTAGTCAGACATGCATCTCGCTAATTATTAATTCAAGTTCAATTTATGGTTTTAAAACGTTTAAAAGTGACAGCCCATTTTTATTAAATTTAGAAGTGATATTAGTCAAGCGTCAACTTGACACACACCTTTTTCGACAAAAAAGAAACTAAACCAGACCACACAGGACATCATTTGCGATTTATAGTGTTACAAAAGTTAAAGATAGGAAACAGTTTATGGAACGGATATATAAGGCACCGATACGAAATAATTAGCGTTGTTTAAGATAAGCAAAGAAATAATAACCAAGGTCTATGGACAAAATCCAGAAAAATTCAACACAATCAATGAGAACCAAAACTGATTTAAAAAATTAATAATAATAAACAGCAGAAGAGAGTATATTTAGATTTAAATAATGTAAACGAAACACACACAATGTACGTGCAAAGTGCATACATTAATTACGAGGATATATTGAAAAATTCTTCTTAGCCTACTATAGAACCAAACAAAATTTCAATGTCAAAATATTTTATTACTCAACATATTCTCCTCTTAATTGGATACATTTATTACAGCGAACCTGCAACGTCTCTAGACCTTTCAAAAAAAAATTTTCTTCTTGCTCTGCAAACCAGACCTCCACAGCTTCTATTACCTCCTTGTTGGAAGAAAATGTACGACCTTTTAAACTTTTTTCAGTTGAGGAAAGAGGTGATAGTCGGACGGAGCCAAATCGGGTGAATAAGGGGGTGTTCTAGTAATTCAAACCCTAAATCACGAATTTTTGCATGGCAACATGAGATTTGTGTGCAGGGGCGTTGTCCTGCATAAACAAAACACCTTTGGATAGCTTTCCGCGTCTTTTCTCTTTAATATTTTCCCGTAGAGTGGTCAGTAATGTCGAATAGTAATCTCCAGTTATTGTTCTACCCTTATCCAAAAATCAATCATGATTACTCCATGGCAATCCCAAAAACTGAAGCAAGAACTTTTCCAGCAGATTTTTGGACACGAAACTTCTTAGGTCTTGGAGAACCAGAGTGTCGCCATTCCATCGATTGTTGCTTTGTTTCTGGATCGTAGAAATGTACCCAAGTCTCATCCATAGTAACAATTCGGTTTAAGAAGTCTACATCGTTTTCAAATCGAGCACAGATCGAACGCGATGCTTCTACCCTTGCACGCTTTTGGTCAACATTCAAACATTTGGGGATCCATTTTGCAGCAATTTTTCTCATGTCCAAATTGACGTGAACCATATGATGAACGCGTTCGTATGAAATATTCAGTGCTTCAGATATCCGTTTTAGCCCAATTCGACGGTCTGATAAAATCATGTCATGAACTGCATCGATATTTTCGGGGACTGACACAGAAACTGGCCTTCCCGATCGGTCATCATCTTCAATGGAAAATTTACCTCTTTTGAAGCTTGCATTCCAATTTTTGACGGTCGCATACGAAGGACATTGATCACCAAGGGTATTAAGCATATCTTCGTAAATCTGCTTACCTCTTAACCCTTTTAAATACAGGTACTTGATGATGGCTCGATACTCCAATTTTTCGATTTTCACAATTTCGGTGGACATCTTTTTCATTTAATTTATTGCGTGACTCTGGTTTACTTTTTGACGTCAAACTTTACACTGACACTTCTAATAAGTTATTGTTCGTTGCTATGGTAACGCAATATTTTGTTTATGCAAGGAACTGGTCTAGGCTAACTAGATATCAATACATCCTCGTACTATTACAACAACTTATGTACTTTCTCATTGTGAATGTTATTAAACAGTAAACAGAAAAAATTGGGAAAATTGTTTCTTTAGTTCAATGAGTTGCGACGTACTATATTTTCTAGAAAATTGATTTTAAGGTGAATAATAAAAATTAATAATATTTTCCCTGTGTTAAATACATAATTACTCAAATAAATAGACAACTACTTGAATGTTCGAACAAACAAATCGTATGTATGTACTACTTCCATTTTCTGCAGCATTGATCGGTTTGATTACACAGTTAGTGTAACATCATGAAATAGTTGAGTTATTGTAAACAAACTGTCATAATAAAATGATTGAACAAATAAATGGAAGAAAGTATGTGAACAATAATGACAGAAAATCAATAACGGTTATCGAAATAATATCTAATATTTACGACACAAGTTTGTGTGACAAATTACATAATCGTACTTTCTAACTTGAAACCCCTTATGTTCAATATTTTACATAATTACTCCTTTGCTCTAGTGCTTTGTTGTATAATATTCCAAATAATTTTTAAAAAATTCATTTAACAGTTTTTACGAATTTTTCTAATGGATTTTTCTGGTATTGAACAAAGTTTTTACAGCACGTAAAAACTCATGCTTTATCGATGTCATACGACTAAATTTCCAAATTCAAAATAAAAGCAATGAAACTTAAGTGATGAACTAATTGCAAAAAAATTAATTATCTTTTAACAGTTTTGTATTTCACAAGGTCAACATTCACATTCCACGTTTGTCGATTCCTCTACAATCGTTTCAGAACCATGCTCATGTGCTGGGTACAATAACACAATACAATTAATACTAAACAAGATTAACATAAATAAGATTCGACTCTTTTCTAAGAAAAAAAAGATAGTTTATCGAGCGCGCAATTTATGGGAACAAAAATATAATGATATCAAAAGATCACGCTGGCGATTGAATGATAATTGATAATTGGTTTAATGAAGTGTAAGCATAATTAGATAAAACTGAGATAATGTTTAAAAACTAAATACTTATAGCATAATTGGTCATTGTAGTAGCTTTAAATTTTCGATTATAAATAAACAAAATTATTATGACTGGCGTTTATTCACAATCTTAACTTATACCCAAATTTGTTGAGCCCTCCTTACGACCATATTCATTACAACACCATGATACCTACTGTTCTCAAAAAAGAAAACACAAACTAAAAACAATAATAAAGTTAAAAATTATGTATTAAAAAATCGAATCGAAGAATTCCACTATAAATGTTTATAATCATTTATTTACTTTTCTAGATATAACTCTTAACGAAATATTTTTGATGTTGCTTAAAAAGTGATATGAAAACGAAATTTCGAGAGTTTTTTCGAAATGTCGCAATAAGTTAAACTTAAAAGTGTTAACTCGGTAGGTAACAGTTTTGGACGGCTGAAAAATTACATGAAAACATTGAGATATTCAATGATGAAATTTAAGTATGTAATACAAATAAAAAAACTATACATTAGTAAAGAATTTCAATCAATTTTATGCAATATTTATTTTTCTACCTTATGGAAATAATTGGCGAAAATTCTTAAGGCCATCTCCTAATAGCAAAACTTGGTGGTTTTATTAAGATCAAAAAAAAATTTAATTAATTCGTATAAATAAGGTGTCATTTATAAGCTGTTATCATTAGAATATGATGTTTTTTTATGAAATGAGATAAATAACAAGATGATGAATATTGAATATCGCAATATATTTACGAACTTGTGTGAAACTGAATCATTCTATATGTTTCTATGAATAAATGAAAAAATTCAATCAAATAATACTATCGCCTCCTTACGGCACTCACAGATAAGTACTTACACCAACAGCCAATAATACAACAAAAATATAGATTAATGTTTTTAGTTGTCATGCGATACATCTTTAAGTGCTATGTCGAAAAAGACGACATTACTTTCAATTTGTTATTTATAACAACGCACTTACGTTATTCATGTTTGTTGTAATCAAAGCTACATCCTCCAAATGTAATTGTCGTGTTTCTATCGTTCCGTTTAATTAATTTAATGCAAACAATGTGTGACTATAATCAATATACAAAGGCGCAACGTATAAAAGAAATTGAACTTATAACATAAAATAATAAATACAGTTGTGGAATGAATTCCAAAGGTACATAATATTTATCAAATACCGTGGAAATCTAGTAAAGAGCAAAGTTCTGTACAGAGCACACAATAATATATCTTTGAAAGAAGATAAAAATATTACTCATACAAGTCACGCAGCGTAATAGAAAAAAAAATACTTCAAGTTAATTTTTAAATGTTATGACAAATAATTATTGTCTAAATATTTCCTGTTCCCCAAATAAATATTAAATAATGCATAAGCGTTGGTGCGATCTTTCACGACTCAAACTGGTTCTACTAAAAGAGTAATTTAAATTGATGCGCTTTTTATCTACTGATTAAAAGTATCGACTTAGATATAAGGTCCCAACACTATTGTTGTATATAAAAAATTAACTAATGAAAGTAGTAAGTACAAGTTTTCAAATACATCGCAATAAGCGTTAATTAGCATTAATAAAGAAATTTAATTAAGCCATTACAATTAGATTCTGCCACATATATTGATGTAAAACAAATTAGCGGTAATTTTGTACAATTTAAAAAAGAAAGAAAATTCATAACGAGCAACATCTGGAAATCCATTTATATCAAACTACATTGTATACTACAACTTGTAGCGTCTTCTCGTGATGTTGAAAAAATAACGATTCACTTAACACCCAAGAATATTTTTTATAATTTTTTTGTGTTTTATGCAAGAATATTGTTAATTTGATTATAACAAAAAAAAATCAAATACAACTAATAGTTGAAAACGAGTAACAACTTTGGTATATCGGCTGTCCGTTTTTCGAGTGCCAATATGGGGATCTCGCTTATCTTAAGAGATACGAAGTCGGTTAAATTGGGACAAAGTTGCGCATTTTTATGCTGAATTACAATCTGAAAAGAAATTTGAAATGTCTCCAATAATATTTAAAATATCGAAAAAAAAAACGAAAATGTCTGATTTTTGTTTTTAATTTTTTGTCGATAAACTAATCAGATTAGAGATTTCTAACCAAGACATTCTTCGGGCACTTTTTCATGGAGAATTCGAATATGACATCACTTTTCCAATTATTTTCAACTCTTTTTCTTATGGCGGCTTAGAAACTTAAACCGTTTTACAACGATGTTCATTGGTATATGGAAAAAAAACAACGTTCTTTTGTTGTCAACAAAATTTTGACAGTTTGATAATATTTCATGTCTTAATATTTAAGCTTGTGCTAGTTTTATTGCGAAAATGTCCTTTTCAAATTTATTACACTTCGCATCGAAATGCCCACATAACTGCAGCAACGTATTTGCAGCGTTATCCAGAGCGACAACAACTCAGTTAGAGATATTTTTCTTTGCTGCATAAAAATATATGGGTCATTTATAAAACCTAGACAAGAATATGGCGATAGGCCTAATGAACATGAGCAAGAAATTTTGCAGGCGGTAAAACTTTTGCATGTGTACCAAAATTGTTTATCATTTAATTCTTAATTAGGTGCAAGACAATCCATCTGTCTCCTCAAGAGAAATTGCAACCCAGCTAAATTTTCCGTCACATCAGGTTATTTGGAGAACCTTAAAAAAACACAAATATCGGTCTTGGGCAATTTATATTTCACAAACGCTTTATCCCGGAGATCGTGAACGACGGATAGCTTTTTGTACATAATCAAATTCAGGACAACCCAAACTTTCATAACAATGTGATACGGTTTGATGAATGTAAGTTCACCAATGCAGGAATGTTTAATCGCCACAATGACCATTACTGGGCAGTTGAAAATCCCCATCAATTTCAAAAACGGCGACCATAAATACGTTTTGGCCTTAACGTTTGGGTTGGTTTATTGGGCGATACAATAATAGGTTATTACATCTACGAGAGTAATTTAAATGCTGATAGGTACCTAAATTTTCTGAGGACATTTCTCACAGATTTTATGGATAACAATGTTCCTCTTCAGCGTTTGAACGCTATCTGGTTTCAACAAGATGGCGCACCGCCCCATAATACTGGACGGGTTAGGGAATGTTTGTCGGAAATGTTCCCCAACCACGCCATTGCTAATAATGGCGATGCACGCTGGCCGGCGCGGTCGCCTGACTTATCCCCATTGGATTATTTTTTGTGGGGACAATAAAAAATAAAATTTATAGAACATTGCCAGCTGATCTTGACGAACTTCGTCAAAGAATTGTCACCATCCTCAGATATGAGATTAGACGAAGAGATGTGTCAAGACCTGTAGCAAATCTGAGGAAGAGAGTGGCATTGTGCTTAGAATTAGAAGGTGGGTAGTTTGAACACATGTTGTGATGTTACATTCTTTAATTTTTAGGTACCTACCCAAACAACACACTAACATTTAAACTACAAAAAAAACGTAATGATAGATAATCTATAGATGGTATAATTTTGCTTGGTGTGGGATAGATATTCGACACCTAAATGTCCACGATACATACATATAATTTTGATCTTATTTTAGACGTATTTAAAATGTAATGTTTCTGAGATCTGAAAGATATATTTTATTATACTGTGTGAACAAGGTTTGGCATCTATTAATTAACGTATATATGACATCTAAGTTTTACACATTTAAGCTGTCTTCAAATTAGAAAACAAGAAAAATGTGAGCAACGAACAAGTACCAACAGTACGAAATAAAGTCAAGTTATAATAAATAATTGTTGCGACATCTAGCGTCGCTTTGTAACACATCCGAAAATTAATTTTTATTAAAGCAACTTTGTCGACAGATGTGTAAGCTGTTACTAAGTCGATTCTTCGATTATTATAACCAACTAAGTGTTAGCAAAAATACCTCGAATTGTGTACTATAAATTCGGTAGTTGTTTCGTCCTTTTGGAACTGTTCAGAAGTGAGAGAACTCGAGTGTAAGTTCATTAACGTACAAATGCGAGTCATGTATCATACGTCATATAACGTTATCGACTTATACTTTAATGTAAAATAAAGTTAAAATATAAACCTGGATGAAAGACTTAAGTCTGGAGTTATTTTGAACTTAACAAAATTCTAAACTGTTGACATCTGTTAACTGTGCCATTTGCAAGAGACATTTTCTTCTATAAATCCAGTATTTCAATCCCTGTTTAAGGTTAATTTTTGGTTAATTTCAAGGAGACGATTGTGACAACAATTATTACTATGACAATAAACCCGAAGTTTAGGTTATAACCCATGACTGAAATACTGGCTTATAATAGCGATCAAAACACGTGCTGCTTAATTATATTTGACAATAGTTCGTCACTTTTGATACAGAACTAATTTATTATGGGTTCTATACTATTACTGGTTCATGTTTAAATAATATCTTCTAATTTCAGTATTTAGTACGTTTAAACAAAATAAAATACCTTATACTTCAAAAAATCTACCTTATTTTATTGAGATAACTCCAGAGCCATTTAGCACCAGTTGTATAAAACTCGATTTAAGTTAACCGTAGGTTAAACACAATCGTTGCTATGGTTAACTCTTAACCTGGCAATAGTATATTATAGGATGCAAAAGAATGCGTAGCATAGTTTACACATGACGTCAGCTATGACCAATGTTGAAACAAAAATTATTAATCTATAAAAATGTTTAAATAGTTTTTTGGCCTCCTCCATTGTTAACATAGTAACCATGCATTCTCGACGTTAGCGGTATTTGGAATTTTACAAATCAAGTGTACTTTACCGCACGAATAAACCAATATAAAAATTATCGAGAAGAAAATTTTGATTATAGTAGTAAAAAGTACATACAAAAAGACATTTTTACATAATTTCTATTGTCATAAAGTGTAGAATTATAGTAAAGGCGGTTTTATTTGATTTTAATGACGCCATCTCTTAGCCGTTTTTTACCTAATTTTAAATTAAAACATTCTTTCTTTTAAAAGATTCTTTCGAGAAAGGTTAATCTAAAAGTGTCCGGACATTTGGTCACAAGACAGTTAAACATAGAGCATTTAAACACGACTTATAAACACATATAATAACACCGACTTTTAAGCACGCCGACACAATCAGACACATAATCAGTGCGACAGATAAAGATTTGACAATTTAATCACATCCCGATTAATATACTTATTGATGACACTAAACTTACGGTGTCGGCCGGTTTTGCGTCGACCGTTTTGCGCTCGACTTAACCTACCAGTTTGCGCTCTGAATTTAATTATATAAATTTAAACCTTCCCTCATTATCTCCAATCGACCGATTTGCGCTCTCTTGTACTATAAACATTTTGAAATTATCGAGATTTAGTTGTTTTCATGTGATCGGGGGTAAACGGTGTTGGTTGGTAGGTTACAGTTTTTTCTTTAAAACAAAAACAAAAAAACAAACAATTATTTCAAGTAACATTCGTTTATATTAGTTATGTTTGTGTGATGGGGGTGGGGTATTGTTCAAGGGGGCAGTGCGCATCGGAGGTAAACGGCGATCGGGGAAAACGCCTTTAGTTAAAATACTTCTATAAGGAATTAAGGTATTTCTCGGCCTAGGTATACAAATAACTATTATATTACAAGAGAGCGCAAATCGGTCGATCGGAGACAATAGGGTAGGTTCAAATTTCTATAATTAAATCGCAGAGCGCAAACTGGTCGAGTTCAGGTAAGAGCGCAAAACGGTCGAGCGCAACGCCGATCAAATTTACAATAACAACCCTTGATGTGCTTTGGAAATGTCACAAAATTATTTTGTTATCAATGTCCTCGGGATAATAATTAATAATCAATTATATAACGCAATTAATGTTACATGTACCTACCTACGCATATGTAGAATTCAAATTCCAATCGAGTGTGATTTGTTAATTGATAAGGATTCGTTAAAAGATTACAATAGCCTTGAAAATAGGGTGTTAAAATGTACGATTTTGAAACCGCCTCATTACTCTCTAATGTGGAGAAATAATTGTCAATAAACGATTCATCAATTACAATTTTACAATCCTTATTTGATTCATAGTAATTTCAAAGCGCAATCTGATAGTTTATTTATAACTTAACTATACTTTGACTTTACCTTAATGTTTTATTTTTAAATATAACTGTTATTTTTAAAAATTGAATAAATGTCACATATATTTGTCAATTTCAATCTCTTCTAATATTTCCTTATATTACTGATGAAATGTACATGTGATTAAATTAACGAATGTTTATCTGTAGCAATGATTATGTGTCTATGTGATTAAGTGTCGGCGTGTTTAAACCTCGGGGTGTTTAAATGCGGTGTGATTAAACTTCGGTGTGATTACATGTGGTTGTGTTTAACTGTCCTATTTTTAACTGTTGCGTGATTGAGTGTCACATAACCTATTCTAAATTTTGAAAAAGTCCGCATTCCAGTTCAGCATTTAAATAATTAATGAAAAATATCCCTCTGTATTAGTTTCTACTTTTGAACAAAGATATTGTCCACCGGAGGCGTTTTCGTCTCTGCTTTCGGGTTTCTCAATTGCTTCATCCTCGCTAATAATAATATACGTCGCACTTGTAACAATTAAATCATCTTCAAACGTCATATTTTATACGACTATATCATTGATTATTTTATAATCACGACTACATCTTGCTACAATACCTGTTAAAATAAACGAATGACAACAAATGCATTTCTTCGTTACAATGTGAACGAAGAGCAAATTTTTTCGAACGGCGAACAAATTCTACGAATTCATTCCAACAAATTTGTTTGTGTTCGTTCGCTGAATGTGTACACGACTTCTTCCAATCACCTAACCTTGTAAAATACACACTACCGCACGTATATCGTAAATAACTATTTAATTATGATGTCTACTATTGGATACAACTATCAAGTATTTTTTAAAGTACTTTTTCTGGTACTATTTCATAATTTTTTTATACAGAATACAGTAGCACTCGCAAAATACTAAAGCAAAACAAACTTAAATTAATTTTACCAATTACTCCTTATTTAAACAACGTAAATGGTTAAATTCCCGAAGGTCATTCTATGTGCATCAATTTATCAATTAGCAAATTTGCCTATACATTGCTGAACTAGACGTGAATAATGAGAACGAATACCTAACAAAATATGTTGCAAGATCAGAAAAAATATGGTCAATCGAAATCATCGGTTGTCGATGGACCAAGTGCACACCTCCTATGTAAAAACTTAAAAGTACATTTCCCTATATTGCACCACATTTTAAGTTTCATATCTCCTCAAATTGTCGATCGGAATCTTCAAGTTCAAAGAAAAATCAAAACCGATACACGGCTCGATATCTAAATAAATCGAAAAGTTCCTAAACAAACAAGCTTGAACTTTGAAAGAATTAATTCACGTCCTCGTCATAGCTCTAATGCAATAAATTGATAACATTCAATATAGCGGGTTATATTAAAATAAATTCAACCACTTAATTTAACACAAAGTACATAATACAAATTTTTTATCAATTTTGAAGAAGCCTTTGTAATTAAATCGCATACTTCATATTTATCTTGTTATTCATATTACGAGTATGTTACAGTTAAGTAATTGGCTCCCAAATACAATTTTTTGCAAGAGAAACACGGTCTGCTTCATAAACCATTTTTTTTGTTGCGTTGGGATCTTAAAGACTTTATATCTTCAAAAATATTCACAGTCATAGAAAAATAAATTAATCTAATGTCATGGTAAGAAGAAAAATAAATCAGTCAAATTTTTAAACATTTACAATTTTCCATTTGACCTAAACCAAACAAATTCATAATCTACAATGTTCGAGTTAACACCCTTAAAATAACATTTGATGATATAAATACGTATGAAAGCAAACATTTCAACACCAGTATCGATCAAACTTCAAGGATAGTGTTTTAATATAATCCCTCAAAATTTAAACGAATCAAAATCAAATGAAAGCTGTGGTACATCAAGCAATCGTTTTAATCACAAACATATTAAGCTTGTAAGAATCTCCTCATTAAATTAACGTGATAAGTGTTAGATACACTTTTATAAAAATAATTAAGCCTTTTATTCCTGACAACCTGAAGTAAAATTTAATTTAGTATTAATTTCAAAGTAATTTTAAAAAATCAAGTTACAATAGAAAATACTAGTGATTCCTGGAACGAACTTCGATCTTTTCACTCTTATCTATTTACTCGAGTTTAAACTCAAATACATCATAAAAATATTTCGAAACAAACTCTGACATGTCATTTTGATTTACGTTCGAAGGTCCAGAATAATAGTAAAAATGAATAATTTATATTTTATTGTTGATTAATCGCAATAAAGATCTCAATTAAGATAAGTTAGATACGCCAAAAAACCAAGACAAAACACAAAGAAAAATTGATAATTCGGAAAATAACATCAATTAAAATAATTGTTCGAAAGTATTTCCTTCAACCACTCTGTGTTGAATTTTTTTAAAATTTGTTGATTGTGCAGATGTGGAGATAAAAGAACAAAAAAGTTGTTGAAATTGCCAAATTGCAATATCAACTATTTGAGTTGTTTTTGTTCTTGTACCTTCCCGAGAAGGAGTCTTGAACAAATTCAGAACAGATAAAAATTTTTGAAAGCCTCGCCTTTTAGACAGAATATTTATTCGTTATATGTAATAGTTAAAACTGCTAGAAATTTCCATTTCGTTGTTAGACGTTAGTTCATATCTATGGTTCACATATTTTCCATTCCACTCCAAATGTATGCATTCAACATTTAACGAGAAAAAAAACAATCACAACTGCTTATACATATGTGGTAAAATCCGCATAATATGTGATGTTTTTTTATTAAGAACTTTATGTTGCAATTTAGAAAAAAACATCTAAATTATCTTTACAATTTAATTGTGCACGTCCATCAACTGAGCAAAACAACTTAATAAAATAACAACGTATTCCGATTCATATATTCATATGGGAAAAACATTTTTGCCCATTCCTTGTTTAAACAAATTTTTGGTTGTCCGGCTAACTTAATATCAACTTAGGGAGGCAACTTCCTTAATAGTATCGGTATTGAAAAACTAAACAGTGGAGAATTTGCTGCTGTTTTGTCGTAAATTAGTTGTGATGAAAAAAGTTTTACCGCTCTTTTTAAAAAAAAAAATTTTGGTTGCTTCTCTAACTTGGTATCAATTCAAAGGAGCAACTTCCTTAATAATATGGATATTGAAAAACTAAAAAGTGGTGAATTTGCCGCTGTGATATAAAAAGTTGTGCCGCTCTTTATTTACAAAAATTTTTAGTTATCTGGCTAACTTGATATCAACTTAAGCCTGTTCTCTCAGGGTGCTATAAAGTTTATGTAAATTTATCTCGCTTTTGCACAAACATATAGCTAACATTATTATTTATGTCGTGCAGGAGCTATTTTTTTTTATTTTCGTCTTCGTCGTATTTAATTTAATAAAAACGTAAAATAATAGAAAAATGGATTTCCTTATAAGCCCAAATTTCGATTCCTGCGCGACATAGATAATAACTTTCTGACAACCCTACTTTGTTTTTTTTTAATTTTACTTAAAAAGCAATGAGAAAAATTAACATTAAGTAATCGATAAATACTGAAAACTCTTGGAGAATTGTGAAATGAATGTACTCGCGGGCGATTTTTTCTGAGCGCAACAGGCCAGACTTGGAAGCCGATTAATATTAATAGATAATTAATATATTGTTGAATTGTTGATGTCAATTTTTTTTGTATCTGACGTGCATTTTAAACAGTTTTAGAAACAGAAAAAAACAACAAATAGCTATTTATGTAACAAGAAATAAAAATAGTGAACCGCCAACTAGAAATCTGAAATTGTCCCGAGTGATAAAACAGCCTTAAGGAGACAACTTCTTTAATAATGGCGATATTGAAAAACAAAAAAGTGGAGAATTTGCTGGTGTCCGAGCAAAAAACAAATCCGAGAGTGTCAAAGAAAACTTCTTCAAGAGTTCATACAAAAATATGACTTATCCAATGACTAACCTGGAACTGACAAGGACAAAAGCATCATCAACTATTGAAGAAGTAAAGCGAAGTCCTCTTAGTAATTTGAATTTGGAAAATAATTTTGACAACGTCTTAACGTCCATTTGAGCACTAATGCAACGTGTGCAGCGCAAGACTTTCCGAATGTTCTGCAGCCGTTGGATGAGAAGAAGAAGCTTTTGGTGAAACACTCATACGTAAAAATTGTTTCGACAGCTCCACCAGAGCGACGGAATTAATCTAAACCAGTTCGAAAATTGGCAAAACAAGGGACATTCACAGAAGAAAAATAAGAAATCATACTACAAGAATTCACACAATCAAGATTTAATTGACATTATCACTTCATCCAAATACCGATTCTCAAGAATTGACACAACATCAGTTCAAATTTAGCTACTCTACGAACCAGTAAACTTTCCATCTCGAAGATGTTGCTTTAAAAAGCATTTTTAAAATTGCTTTGACTGGTTTCACAGATAAAAAGATTTACGAGACTATATCAACAATATCAAAGACAACAACTCGTTGTTTGAAATGATTGTATAAGTAGCGAAGAGTCAAATTCAAGTAAAAGTTACCAGAAACGAGCCGAAATTCAGATTGCTTACCATAAAGTTGTCATAAAATCTAATTCTATTCAACAAATTGAAGGCTCGTGCAAGATCGTGTCTCTGGTCAATTTCGTCTTCAAAAAGTCGCGGAGTTTCCAAGAAATTGCTCATTGCTGGAGTGGTTGCACTCCAAGAATTAAATCTCTAGCAACGATGAACAATCACGAACGGGGAATTTGGAAAAGCTTTAGGAGAGGTTTTTCACAATCGCGGTGTTTTACCTAACCTTCAATGTAGTCAGGTATTGTAAGCAAAAGGAAAACGTTGATTTCATATGATAGGTATTATTCTTTTTCATTTGCAATTTATCAAACTGGGGATGATTATATTTATAATATATAAAAGTACAGTTTATAAGATCATTTTTAACAGACAATTTTTAAATTTATGTGAAAAATTTCTGACTTGGTTCAATAAATATAATTTCACCTTACACCATTTTAGCTACATTCTAAATTTATGTTTATCGTAATAAATATTGTTATCATCTCCTTTCATGAGATTTTGTTGCTATTGGAGTCGACACAGAACAAGAGATGGACATCGAAACCATTCGAATGTCCGAAAACAAGTGAAAAAATTGAAATTTTAGGAATCGTAAATTATTCAGCTGCTACCGCAATGACCAGAATATCATCAACTACAATTATTGGTCATTACACTGCGGTTGTGAAAAGAAATGTCAATTGGATTGTTTGTAACGATTGCAAATCAAAGGAAGATATGTTAAAGAAAATGTGTAAATTGCGTCCATAATTCAAAAAAAACATAAATACTATATTCGAACCGTTGTAACATTGTAAGGTTTCATTAAATAAAAAAAAAAACAAAAACATGTTATAATTTTCCACTTGAACAATAAGGTGAAAAGACAATAACAATTGTAAGAAGAAGATTCTGACAAAATAGCACATTGAAATTGAACTAAACTGCCGAAGTTGCTATCAAGTTAGCGAAACAACCAAAAATTTTTTTATATAAAGAACGGCAAAACTTTTTTCAGCAAAACAGCAGCAAATTCTCCACTTCTTAGTTTTTCAATATCGCTATTATTAAGGAAGTTGCCACCATTTATTGATATCAAGTTAGAGGAACAACCAAACATTTTTTTAAACAAAAAAACGGAAAAATTTTTTTTCACTCCTGACCGGCTTCCAGACATTTTTTTTTGCTGGTATAACGTACTAACTCTAATCTGGGCTAAAACAGGATTTTCGAGTGTTTTTGCAAGAAGTCAAAAGTTTTTTTAAGTAACACGATATGGTTGTAATCGGTTGTATAAATTCAAGGAACAATTTAAAGCGCTAAATTTAACGTTTACATTTGTTAGCATATTATACATCATTTGGTCTATTTATAGAATTTATAAGCAGTGTATAAAATTTACATAAAAACATATTAATTGTTACTACCATATCAATATTTACGTGATTTTTTTGTTAGATGAAGGTGGTTGTAATAAATATTTTGAATGTTTGATCATAGAGAATATTTGTTTAAATTATTAACAAAATTGTAAGTAAAGTAGTAATCAGGAGAGCTCGAGTATGACTCATTCTCAAAAGCGTATGAATTAAAAAAGGTAACGTATGTCGTGGATTTAATAGACCAATCCAGCATGCTGTCAAATAAATTTAAAGTTCCTAACCTAACCTTACTTATCTCTGTTAAAGATGACAAATAGTTTGTTTACATTTTGTAACTTAGAATTTTCATCTTTACTAACGTTTCATAAAGAAAATATAGGTTGTAAATGGAAAGTGAGTAAAATGCCAGCATTTAGTTGCGTTGTAGAAGTCGCCGTGTATGGGATAATGTAAAATTTTACCCATTTCCGAAGTGCTTCACAGTTGAATGAATTATCGAAGGTGCGACTGCAAAAGTGGATTAATGCTCGACTTTTATTAACATTATTTCTATTAACATCTAAAGTAACATCAAACATAATAAACTTACTGTTCCGATTACATTAATGTGTTCATTTACTTCTACAGCACCAACTTTTTGGACAAGCCCGGCATCAGAGTATTTATATCCGAATAAACTTTTATATGATTTCACTTGTTGGGTGTAAAAACTATTCGTTAATACTAAATAAGTTATAACGTCCTGTTCAGTAACAGGCGGAAATACTTTGCTATCAAACTTTGTCCTTTTTTCGTTTAATTCATAATCGACTCATAATGACCAAGATTATATTTATAAGATGTATTTTATTTTTGTATCTTTAATTTTGTAAAGTACATGTGATTTAAAAACGTTGGTGGTATTACATTTTTTAAATATTTATTTGTAAGATGACTTAATGGAAAGAAACTTCACAATTTTTATTGTTGTGATACAGTTTTAAAATATGAGTTAAGTGTATAACGTAGAAATTACTTCATAAAATATATACCGTACAGATCAATAATCAGTTTTCCACCTCATTATTCACTTTCAGCTTCACTGGTGGTACTATCAGAACCTACATTAATAATAATTGGTGGTTGAATTACATCCCATTGTTTCTGCAGATCCCACCCTTCACCCATAAGTTTCTCAGCGTGTGTAATACACTTCATCCAATATTCTTTGTCTACTAAGTCTAAAGATTTCTTCCACATACTTAAAACCTTTTCATCTCCGTACCCTTCAATACCTATATTTTTATCATAATAACCCTTGCATTTTGCCCATACTAATTCTATCGGATTAAATTGACAATGATATGGGGGCAATCGATGAACTTTATGTCCATTGTGATAAGCTATCATGTCAATTTCAAACGTTTTGGGGATATTTGCTTCTGACGCAATAAAAAGTAATTCGTTCTTTAACATATCAGTAAATTGTAAATTGTGTTTCATTAAAAATGCCTTAATTTCTTCTTTCTTCCACGAAGCAGTGGGTAATTTCTCAATTAAACCATTTTTTAAATAAATCGGAATTCATATTGTCATGGTAATCATCGGTCTTGGCTTTTGAAGAAAATATTAAAGAAGTATTTTCAATAAAACCATCTTTGTTACCAGCACTAAGAACAATAAACCTGAAACATATTTTATACTTAATTGTTGAACTAATTTAGCACATATTTACCGTTTTCCTTCACCTAATTGCTTTTTCTAATGCTTTGTTTATCAGAATCGTGCCAACTTTTCTTTGCTGAGCCTCTACCAAAAATCCAAGTTTCGTCAAGAAATACTGGATTATATACTGCTTCATCCTTGTTTTTAAAATATTCTCTTAAAAACTTTGTTCGACTTGCAGCAATGTGGTCTTGTTCAAATAAAGCTCTACGACCATCTTTTGTTTTATAAGAGAAACCAAGGGACCTTAACAGCCTTGTTAAACTGCTTACACTAAAATGAAAGACATCATCGTCTTTTAATTGTTTTTGTAACGTTGCGACCGTAACTGGTGTTACTATAAAAATAAATGCATAAACATTTGGTGCACAAAGTTACTAAGTACTTACGGTTAGAATGCATTTTATAAATTGTTCTCTTAACAATGTCTTTCACATATTCATCTACATCAGTAGACTTTTTGCAAAGACGTATGCGTTTTTCTGTGGACTCGTAGGGGTTGATTTACCTTGTTTTAATGCTTCTGCCATCCGTTTCTTCGTAGAAGTCACAGCATAGGTAGAAACACCACAGGCATCGGCAGTTCGCTAATGATAACATAAACATTTGAAAATTCGCATAACTCAAATTACAAATATACTGTACTTGCACTATCGATGTTAATGGCACATTACATCCACCTCGTTCACTTTCTTTCTCGAAATACTTAAGCACATTCATTAGCATTATTTGCGTTTGACTTTTAAAAATTTATTCGTAAGAGACATCTTAAAGCACTTACGGAGTTCTAATAAGAACTGTTTTTACTTAATAACGCAGATAAAAATACTAAGACAATTTAAAACAACGCACGAATTTTAGGTTACAATGAACAGCTGATAAATAATGAATCGTATTAAAACCGACATACGTTCTATTGAAAGTATGGGCAGACATTATTATTATTTTCTGTCTCCTTTCTACTACATAATTCTCAAAAGTGTGATAGAGATAACTAAATATAGTTTATTATTGTTGCTTCCTTAGATGAATCATACTCGAGCTCTCGTGATTACTACTATAGCATGAGATGGTTATGAGTGAATAAACCATTGAAATTATCAATTTAAGTAAAATAAAGTAATGAAAATAGGAGTTTTTTTTTTATAAAAATATAATAGTACTTTGTCATAGTTTTTATTTTTTAAATGATTTTAGCGAGTTTAAGATGTTTTAATTATAAATCATTTTTCAATACATTTAAAACAATAATTATAATATTGTGCAGTTTCAAGGTTGAAATAAGTTTATTATTGTTGCTTCCTTAGATGAATCATACTCGAGCTCTCGTGATTACTACTATAGCATGAGATGGTTATGAGTGAATAAACCATTGAAATTACCAATTTAAGTAAAATAAAGTAATGAAATAGGGTTTTTTTTTATAAAAATATTATAGTACTTTGTCATAGTTTTTATTTTTTAAATGATTTTAACGAATTTAAGATGTTTTAATTATAAATCATTTTTCAATACATTTAAAACAATAATTATAATATTGTGCAGTTTCAAGGTTGAAATAAATACAGTATTGACTTAATATGCGTTCAATTGTATCACCATTTAGTGTTTAATGTTTAGTTTCTTCGTTATAATTAATTTATAAAAAAATTCGAAATCTAGTTCTAAATTTTGACGTTTTTTGTGCCAGAAAAGCAACGTATTCATACGAAATGTAACATCATCATCATGAATACAAAATTAAATAAACAAAAAACTAAAACCTAGATCTGAATACCCAAAAGCTTCCAAATGAGTTCACCAAGAAAAAACAAACTTTTGTGCAGAACTCCACATTGTTGCGATACTAATAAACAAGTAAGTGCCGTTTCAGATGCGAGCGTGTTGCAGCGCCGTGTGACCGGGCGCGAATTCACACGATTCGCCCACTATCGCAAGAAGCTTCATCAGGATAAGACACTTGAAATAAACAAACGAAAATTCAAACCAGACCGATTCACGTCAGGTAATCAGCTTGTTAATAAAGTCAGATTCTAGACACAAAGAACACTTTTCAACGTATTCGAGTACATCCACATACATCCACGCATACGTCCAAGATATTTAGCTCATGTGCTCCAATTGTATAAGTACTAGGTCGATAGCTAACTTGAAACGTTATTTACGAACGTTTTTTTACTTATTTGAACTTTTTCTAATGTTGTAGTATTTATAGGTTCTACGCCTATCATAGTAGTAGGTAGATAAAAATGGTACACTTTTTTGTACAGTTAGAGTATCATTGATTTTTAGCTAGGTACGAACAATTCTAAGTTTTCTTTCAAAATTTTAATCTCCTGTATCTCTAGAATGTGTCCAATATACCACCCTTCAACATAATATAGGTGCAACAATACTTTTCAATCTCGTATGTTAATAGTTCAGGGTACATATTTTCATAATCATCTTCTGAAAATACTTCACTGTCCATCTCGTGTCCATCGAATCTGCTCGTGTCCTAACAACAACAACTTTCATCATTCGATGATAACGATGATGATTATGATTATTATCGTTTTCGTTTTTATAAAGTTTTAATTCTTTGAATAACATTGCCAGTCACTTTTAGAATTACAATCCTTTGATTTTCAAAAGATCGTTGATGCTGACAGTGACTATATATCCTAGACTTTCAACCGCTTTAATTGGGGACCAATACCGATAGATGTCGTGTGCATGTTTACGGAATCTTTGTTATATATTGCAATAATTAAGCACACCAATAAACGAATTAAAATGATTTTTTAAATAAATTTCAATGTTTATTAAATGCTTTATGGTTACGCCACTGTAAGTGGCAATGCGACTCCTATTGATCCCACGATATCTATCGGTATTGGTCTCCAATTAAAGCGGTTGAAAGTCTAGGATATATAGCCACCGATGCTGGTATAGTATACCTTTACCCATTTACATTTTGAAGTTCAAAGTTTTTGATTTTTGGTAAACTTAACTCAAGCATAAAAAATCCTATAGCCATGCCACGGTGCAATTATCACTTCTACAGCGATTAATAACAAATAAAAAACTTGACTGGTAGGTTTTGAAATTTTCTTTGACTTTTAGTGATTTTTTTAACAAAGTAGTCAGCTGATACAAAGTTTAGGTTAGAATTCATCTAAGAAAACTTTAATTTTTCCCATGTTTAGGTTATATTTGTTACGTTTTATTTTAATGCGAGTTTACGCCACCACGGTACACTATATAAAATAATGAATTCTATTCAATTCACGGCATGCACAGACTAGTTTTTTGATTGGACACTCTTTATATTCTTACAATATTAACCAATTAAATTGTCAAAACAAAAACAAAATGGGCCAATGGGAATTTTTTATAGTTTTGAATATCTTTTATATCTTGAATATTGTTGCGACATACTCACAAACTGATGAAAACTTATACCACTTTCAGTTGTAATTTTCCCCTAAAACTGATTGTATTTGAAACTTTTGTTATTACTTATATAAAGACCAACATCGAAAACCGTTGATTTTATTGGGAATAATAAGCGAAGTGGCTTACCTCTGGTAGCGATAGCTGTTATTGAATATTTCATGTAATTCTAACCTTAAATTTCTATAAAACTGCGAAAGTGTCAAAGAGTTTTAACTGTCAAAAGTGACGTATGCTCCCGAGATAGAGTAGTAAAAATGTCGTTTTAGAGCGCCATCTATTGGGCATGATTATTCCCAATTACAATTAAGGTCTGACAACTCTATTCCTTCCCTCGTTAGTATTTTTTACTCGTTTATCGCGGTCTCCATTGATATAAAATGGGCTTTTTTAAAGAAAGAAATGGATTCGCTTGAATTAGCGTAAATCTACGACCCCAGTAGTCTCTGAAAGACACCCATTCTGTTCAGTTTTTGACGCCTGGCATTTTTGGTCCTATCCAGGAAATTAATTGGACAAACATTTTTTCGAGTTTAAAACTCGGAGCACTTTTTCTCAAATACCTCAAAAAATATAGAATTCCTAGGTAGGTGATTATATCGTGCGCTCAAAAAGAAAGCAAAAGAGTCACCTTGTGAACGTCTACGCGATATTGTTCGCAAAAAAACGTGTTTTGGTTCATATTTTGAAATTAATCGATTTCTCAAAATCTTGAAAGGACCAAGATTGTTATCCATAAAAAAACGAGCAATTTGAGTACGCTAGCGTTGCTACACGCGGAAAAGGCCGCAAAAGGAAATTTCCTAAAATTTGCCCATTTTCGACGCCATATATCGAAAAGTATCGATCTGAGCAATTCGCGGGATAAGACCAAAATTATTGCCCGCAAAAACCGCGCAATCTAAGTGCGCTAGCATAGCATTACGTCTTTTTTTCGGGCGGAAATAGGCCGTGAGAGAAAATTTCAAAAAATTTAATTTGCGGGATATGACCAAAAAGGTGGGTGTGTTTCAAAGACTCCTCAACTCGTGGATTTCCGGCAATCCAAATGAATCCAATTTGTTGGTAAGGTTTGGCATGTTTAGGTTTTAGTGGTTTTCCTAAACCAAGACGAGACACATCGTTACATCACGACACTATACAGTTTATACCGATCTTCTGGATCATCATACATAACATATACATCACAACGCAATAATGAAAATGTACCCTACGAATAAATAAATAAATAATTTGTTTCTAAAAACCAAAAATATCTGGTTTTTCGAGTATGGTCTAGAGAACTAAAAATTGAAGCTACATTTACTGTGTAATCGAACTTAATTACGTTAAGAATACACCTAGGCGTTCAACCATAATCATCGAAATATCTCTACGTAGTACATTCACGTACCCATGTGAAGTTAGCCATAAAATGAACTTTTCTGTAACGCTATGTAAATATTGTCTATATTGATTTTCTTCAAGCGACAATAAAACGTCATATTATTGAACTACTGGCACACGCTAAAAACTCTTTTTACTGTCTAGACATTAAAAAGCAAAACAGTTATTTTGTTTCCCACAACTATTTAGAGGTTGGTACCTAGGTTATGTCATATTATGAATGTAACAGTAAAGTACCAACTTGATTCGTCGAGAATAAAAAGTCACTATAAGACTCGAGAACCTCGAAAATTTGAAAATAACACATGAAAACTAGCAATAAACGCTTGAAGAAAAAAAATAATATATTTCACTTGGGTTAAAAAAATATAATTGTTTCGCTTAATTTCGCTGTCTCGGCTAACACACTCGCCAACAAACTTTTAAGCTCCAACAATTATATTGTTTCAACTCCTAGTTAAATAATCTACTATTAAATGTATATAACTACTAAAACAACAATTAATTAACACAAATAATTTTTATTTTAACATTTGTTTATAAAATAAAATTGTTTAAATTGTTTGCAAAATACACTTATCCCTATCGAACTTTAAGAGCTTCTTTTATAGTGATCACGTGGATTAATTATTATTCAAATTCAACAATAACTAGTTTTTATAATTATAAACAACATATCAAATAATAAAAATGTTAATATTTTTTAAAACGAAAATATTTGATTTCAAAGGTATGGCTACGGGTGACATTCTTAGAGTATGTTCGAAAGTGAATTTGAACGTGTTGACGTGGATCATTTTTTAGGCAAATTCAACAATAACTAGTTCTTATAATTATAAACAACATATCAAATAATAAAAATGCTAACATTTTTTGAAACGAAAATATTTTATCTCAAAGTGATGGCTACGCGCTAATTAAGTACATACGTAGTGAACGTTCGAATGTGAATTTGAACGTGTTGGCGTGGATTAATTTTTATGTAAATTGAGCAATAACTAGTTCTTATAATTATAAACAACATATCAAAGAATAAAAATGTTAATATTTATTAAATCGAAAATATTTGATTTCAAAGTTATGGCTACGCGCGACTATAGAGTATGTTCGAGGGTGAATTTGAACGTGTTAGCGTGGATCAATTTTTATGCAGTATAGACAATATTTACATAGCGTTACAGAAAATTCATTTTTATGGCTGCATTTATGGCTAACTTCACATGGGTCATTCACACGTACACTCATGAAATTTAAAACTTGGACACCACAATTTCTGTAAACAAAAGTTTGCACACTGTGAAGCGGGCTTATGGGTATCATTTACAATTCTAACAGCAGGTAGTCTCAGCACGGGTTATCTTATAGAAGGACTGTAGAATGAATCATTACACTAAGCACGTTTTAGAAAATAGGTAATTTACGTTGCTTACTTAATTTTTTTCTTTAAAGAATATATTTGAAGGTATCGCTAATTAAACACCATAGCTCGATTAATTATCGAATCAAAATTTTGTTTAGGAAATGTTTACAAAATAAAATTAGAAATAATTTTGATTTAAAAACGTCTACAAGCAATAACTTTTAAATTAAATCAAAAACTAAACATGGTTATTTGGGTTGACTGATTATTACTTATTTTTAAATAAATCTAACCTACTAATTATTGTAAGTTATTAAAAAAATCATTAAACTCTCTATTCATAATATTTAGTCCTTACAAAATGTATATTTTATGACGTTTCATTTTTTTGTAGTTAATATAAAAAGTGAAAATAAAAACTAAGGCAATTCTTATTGTCAACGTATATATTTAGTTTTTTGACAAGAATTTATTACATAATTATAATTAAGATACCAAGTTATAGTTTAAAATTAAATGAAAACTTTTTTTTTAAATAAAGGTATTACTATATAAATAAATATAAGAAATCAATAATGGGTGTGACCTCCATTATTATTGATACATTCTTGGAGGCGTCTGCTCATTGACGCTATCAAGGTATCAATATAATTAATATTAATCGTTTCCCATGCGGTATCAATGGCTGCAATTAGTGCATTACGGTTTACTGGTATAAAATTTGGCCCTTGTTGTCTTCGGATAACAGCAAGTATTCGAGCCCAAACATTTTCGATAATGTTAAAATCTGGGCTTTTTGCTTAAAAATTGACTACTACATTTGATTCTACGCTAAAACCTGCACAAGAAGCGTATTTACACTTTTTCCTGAATTTTTATCAACAGATGAGATATGGAACCCTATCGAAATTTGGCAAAATTCAATTTTGGTCCCTGCATCAAAAATGAAAAAAGATGGCAAATTTTTGTTTTCGCTGTTTAATTTGCTCTAACAGTAATAATTACCGAAATACCCTGCAATCCGATCGAAATCGGTCCACCCTGTACGTATGTAACGAGAATGTAAACATTTTGTTTACCAAAATAGAGTATGAAAAAATGTCAATTTTTTATGGTGGCCTAAAATGGTAGATCCGCTGCTGACACCCGTATTTTTATTATTCTGTGCCACTACAGTCTCCCAACCACAATTAAGTTAGGGACTCTCCTTTTTTTAGAATGTTTTTTTACTCCTTCGCCATATTTCGTCAGTACACATTAACACGTATTCAGTTTTCTTTTATGGTTATCTGTGCATACTGTATTTGTACATAAACAGTTTTAGAACCAATTGAATGAAATACATATACATATTAGCACACAAACAAAATTAGGTCGTAATTGTTTGTAACATGGACGGAATAAATTAATTTTGGAACTGATAACGAAAAGAAATGATTAAAAAGAAGATGCTTATCTAAAAAGGTGAAAATTTTTATAACACCCCCAACTAATTCACATAGTATGGGAACAAAACATTTGGCTAAAAATTACGCAGCAATTTTTAATAAAGAAAAGATCAATGCATCTCGAAATAGATGTTGACGGTGAATGTAAAATTAAGAAAATACACAACTACCATTAATGATTAATATGTAATGTTTAACAAATTCGTATAGTTTTTAGCTAACGAATTGGTTCAATTAACTGTTGAATTAAATACTAATGGATAACGTTTTAACATCCCCTCGCCCCATTACGAGAAACCCTTTTTTTAGTTTTTCATTGAGGGGTTCGTTGGAATCACCGATGAATAATAAACGCACATGTTGAAGTTAAATGAATTACAAACCTCTAAATATAAAAGTTTGACGGGAATGACATGTAACTCCGCTATTTCAAAAATCTGTTGTAGTTAGCTTGGAACTTTCTCCAATAGCAAAACCCTTTTGGCAATTTTTTTTAATATGTTTTATCGTAAATCTATTGCATATGATTACAAAAAAATGTGGTACTTACCTCAAATATCATAAGAAGAATTTTAACATACAAACGTCTAACACCTAACGATTTTCCAATCGATGCTAAGAATATTATGCACAAAATTAACATCAATAACGGAGTCACAAATAAAGATCCGACCACAGACAACGTCGCCGCTGCGTACGCCATGATTTTGACTGATTATGTCAAATTCACTAAAACTTGACGGCGCTTTAATATTGCGCTATACATTAGTATTTTCTACACGTCAACACATGGTAATATACATTAATCTGCTGCGCGACGAAAATTGTTCGTTATGTAGCAACTACATTATAATATTATGTTAGTATTACCAACCCGGGATGAAAAAATCACTAAATTGGATATTTTCTTTAATCAAAATTTGTAATTCATTTTTTTTTCGTATTAGATACGATACGATTCAAAATACGATACATCAATAGATTTCACCGATTAGTAAATTCATAATTTATTATTTAATTAATGGCATTGGTGTTAAAATAAAATTGTACACAAATATCAGTGGCGTCACTTTAAGCGGAGCGTCAAAACAAAGGCTCTTATTTATTTGAATAATAATGTCTACCGGGTGAATACTTCAAAACCGAACATAGGACTTTAACCTAACGAAATCGTTTTCCGCAAACTGTTGCTTCCAAAATTATTTTACAGTGTTTAAAATAACTCCAATTGAAAAAAAAATAGTTATTTACAAACCAAGTGCAGGAAGAAGGTTTTAATGCATGAGCGAATGCTAGAACAATCTTTCTGCAAATGGTTTGTACAGTATTTTTGTAACGACAGAAGCAATCAGTTTGTGTTAAAATAAAATTTGATCGATTTGATTAGATTGATGTAATTTTTAGAGTGCTATAAATTGACGTTTTTTCTAAAGTCAAAAGCGGTACATATTGTTTGTCAACAATAAATGATTTTGAAAATATCTTTCATGTTTTTATATTAAAAGTGTAGAAATTAAAGTCTCTAATAACTTAAAATTACGTTACGATGTCATCATATGAATGTTTCCAGTGTTTTCCGAGAACTAGTGCGAAAACAAAAGCTTCTTGATTGGTTGTAGTGTTACGTATTGGTTATTTAGAGTGTGGAAAGTAGGATTTTACGGCGCGACAGCCCCAAACAGCAGATAGATAAGCTACTACCACAGATACTACTACTTTACCGCAAAGTAGCCGTACTTTACCTTATAGTAGCCGTACTGTGTGTAAAAATCAAGTTTCAAGACAAGTATGAACAACTGAAAAATGTGCTTGATAGTTCAGGAGACCAAAATGTCATTTCCAAGCGGGGGAGTACAAAAATATTTTTCATTAAATTTACTACAAAATGCATTTTTAACTTTATTTTTATTATTTTACTTAAAATGTATTACACAGACCTGTAAACCAAATTTGTCAAATGTGAAAAATGAATTTTATAATAGAGTAAGATATTGTTTAATACAGAATGGTGGGTTATTTGGACACCTTATTTAAGTTTAAGATGTGCTGTAAATTTAGAATAAAATAATAAAAGCTGAAATTAAAAAACAGTGTATAGAAAGTGTTTTAATAGAAAAAGTGAAAAAGAAACGAAAAGATTTAAACTTAAAACTTTGCTTGAAATAGAGGAAAAGGAAAAATCTGCTTTCGAAATAAATAATTCAAATAAAAGTTATAAACATTAAAATTTCCAACAACTTTTTCTTTCAATTTTACTTTTTGTCCTTACCTCCCCGATAAAATTATAAAATTGTAAATCTTCCTCTACTTTTGTTAAAGTTTCTTCTTAAAGACGTGTTCCGGGTTACTTAGAAATTCGACCAATAAACCCAGAAAATTTTAAAGAAGGTACCTATTATATCAATTTTTTTTCTAATTTGGTTTGAAAAGTTGGTTTGCATAATTACATGAAAGTGATTGATGAGATGATTGTAACTGCATATTTCCTTCTAAGGCGCGATAGAAATAAAGAATTGTAATTTGACTCTTTGCGAAACTTTAGAACTAGTGTTCTTTTTTGTGATGGAAATCCCAAAGCACAGTTGGGTACTTTAACTGAATTATCTTTGAACACCATTACCCTTTGCTTTAATATGTGCCGGGCGAGAAGACAAATGACTGGCGATGATAATAATCCAATTCAGATAGATGAAGCAATATTTGATGGACGCCGATATACCTCATCATGGAAGAATGTTGATTAGAGGAAGTAGACTTCTACCTAAAGATAGCGATGCAGATATAGGAAATAGATGAGCTGATGGACTTTGGGTATTTGGGCTAAAGCAATCGCACCCGACGAAGTACGTTTAGGAACTTCAGGTAACTCACTGTAACACAAGAATTTCGGTTATCTAACTAAAAACAACCGCTTATTTTTTCAATTGAAATCTGCAAATTATTATGTCTTATAGTGATAGTCATGCTTGATGGATGTTGCTACAGGTATCATTTTAGATTTTAGCTCTTTGATTTTATGTTATAAACGAAGTGAATTCCATATCTCAAAGTATTGGAATTAAAAATTAAAAAAGAGGAAGAAGACAAGTGCTTTTCGTTTTTCTTTTTTTAATTTCTTTGATTTTAGTTAAATTATCGTTCAAGCAAAACAATTCCAGTATCTGGCTCGAAATTAAAGTAAGTACTGTTCTTAATCTTTGTCAGATATTTATGTCTAATTCAAATTGTAAAATTTGTTTTTCAATTACTTTTAATGTTTAGCAATAATTAGCAGTTATCATGGGAAAGCCCTTGACTCATGTTCTACACAAATTCAATATTCAATCTAAAAATGCTACAATTTAAAGATGGGGTAATTCTTGGAAGGGATGATAAACATTCACTAGACGGCACCAGAAGCAACATCAACTGCTTAGGCAACAGAACTATCACCATAGGCATATCCAAGAAAAATGCAACAAGATATGTAACTAAAACAAAAACATGTGTTCTAAGATAGACCGCTAGCGACCTCTCTTATTTATCTTTCTAACGATATTTTATTTATAAATTCAAGTAGAAACTAAATTAATCATTCCTAATTAAATTCATGCCAATACATATACTTTTCAGTTTAAATAAAGCAAAAACATGTATTCTCTCACTTTTGAAGAGTCCCAAAACGGCGAAACAGCTGTCGAGTGATTTTCTGTGTTTGTTTGCTATTATAAAATCTCTTGTGAACTTACAGCACACGATTCGAGATTGTTAGGTGGCTATAATAATCGAAGAATATACTTATGTAGCTGCTTATACATCTGTGGAAAATGTTGCTTTCTTAAAAATTAGCATTTGTGTGACTATTGCTTAAATTAACTTGCATGTGTGATAAAGTAGTCGAATATTTTTAAAATAGAATTGCCGTGTGCAGTAAGAGTCACGTTCCACATATAATTTTAAGGTCTCTACTTTATGATTGATTAGAGTTGAAGTTGAAGTACTTAAGGATATATTATTAAGTAATAAATGATCTTGATGCACCTTGTCCTTAAAATTGGTTTTTACATGATGACAACCATGGTTTTTAACTTCACAATTTATTTTAAAAACAAATCTTTTAGACTTGATAACGATATCAAACCATGATCGTCATCAAGTAAAAAAGCAATTTTAAGGATAAGGTGCATCAAGACCATTTATTAATTTCTTCTTTATGTTTATGTTAATAAATCGTCGAATTTCTAAACCTGCGCAGGCTATTTGGAATTTAAAAATTTCGTTACGCGCACTTAAGTTCACATCTCTAATTTTGATTTATGATCATAATTTATGTAAGTTTGTTTTGATGAGCCGAGTATAAAAAATAAATAATCAACAAACTCGACATGAATAAAACTCCATTTATTATCATAAGACCAAAATCTCACTTTTCATTTAAAAGACGACAAACCTAATTACCAGAATGCAAATTTACATTTACAACCTGCAACCGCAATGTGTAGTTCCGTGGTTGAGGGTTCGATTAGCTGCGAGTGGAAGGTCAAGATCGGATCAATTAAAGATGGCAAAATTCAACATCAAATCAAAAATACCTACATACAATAAACGCAACAAGATAAACACAATTTCACATAAATAAATGGTTCGTCCATCTCGATTTTTAAAATATTAAGTTAGTGTAAGATGCACATGCTTAAACTATTCCTTTAATAAAAACATTATTATTCATTTCCAAAACTTAATATCAACATTACAAGTTTCTTAATAGGTAACAAATTTCACATTCCTTATTAGGAGTGTAGGCGATAAGGGGTCAGTGAAAACAGTCCTTTCATGTATCGACGTTTCCCTGGCAAACCGGTCTTTATCAGAAGGCCCAACTGTGAAAAATTTGTAACCTGTTAAGAATAAGAATTTTAAGAGTTTCACCATCACTTATTACAAATTTCGTACAAATACATAAAAGTACAGCAATTAAACTTTGTCAAAATATTTACAATATCCAAACAAATTATTAACAACCATATGAAGAAATTTTTATACTGAAGTAATTAATTTATAATTTTTAATAAGTTTGAAAATAATACTAGTACATATTTTATCGATTTTCCAAACAATTTAGATTGATAAAAAATAATATTTAGTATATACCAACCTTAAAAACATTTCCGTGCTGGATTTCATTGCTTCAATTAGGATCGCCCAATAAAATCTGAAAAAAAAAAAACAATTCATGACTGATGTGTTCATTATAAAACTACTCAAAAATCAGATGTTTGCGTCAACAAATTAATTACATAAAAACTAGGTCATAAACACTTACGTTTGTCACTGAATGTAAGAATGATATGTATTATGTTGAAAAATTTTACTACTTTAAGTTACCATGATACCATAAAAATAAAGTACCCGTTACCACTTACCGTAAGAAGCTCCAGTGGTTCATTTGAATTCCATTTAGTACTAAATTATTTTTTCTTCTATTTTAGAACCAACGTGCAGTAGTCTAAATTTGAATTTTCTGGACGTTGGCTTACCGCAGTAAACCAAAGTTGCCCCTCTGAACTCCATGTAATTCCAAACTGTTCTTTCTTCTATTTTCAAATACCCTTAACCTAATACGATGCCATTAGTTCACTAAATCAACACCCAGTATCATTTCAGTGTTCCAAAAACAACGTCAGATTATCAACAGATGATGATCTAAATTGTAATTTTCTGGACGTTGGTTTACCGCAGTAAACTCAAGTGGTCCCACTGAACCTCATTTAACACCAGATTCTTCTTTGTTCTATTTTCAAATAATCTTTTACTCAATACGATGCCTGTAGTTCACTAAATCAACACACAGTATCATTAGTAACCTAACATTAGATTATCAATAGATGATGGACTAAATTTAAATTTTCGGGGCGTTGGCTTACCGCAGTAAACTCAAGTGGTCCCTCTGAACTCCATTTAACGCCAAATTCTTCTTTCTTTTTTCTCTTACCCAATCCGATGACCTTACTTTACTAAATCAACACACAGTATCATTAGTAATCCAGAAACAACTTAACATTAGATTGTTAACAAATAATAAAATAGATTTAAATTTTCTGGGCGTTAGCTTACCGCAGTAAACTCAAGTGGTCCCTCTGAACTCCATGTAACACCAGATTCTTCTTTCTTCTATTTTCAAATAATCTTTACTCAATACGACACCCTTAGTTCACTAAATCAACACACAGTATCATTAGTAATCCAGAAACAAACCCAACATTAGATTATCAACAGATGATGGACTAAGTTTGAATTTTCGGGGCTTTGTTTTACCGCAGTAAACACAAGTGGTTCCTCTGAACTCCATTTAAGGTCAAATCCTTCTTCTTTCTTCTATTTTCAAATTCTCCTTACCCAATCCGATGTCCTTACTTCACTAAATCAACACACAGTACCATTGGTAATTCAGACACAACCGACAATTACATTGTTTTTTTATTTTTTTTAAAAAATTATGTAAAAAATTTTTTTTTGGGGGTTGTTTTTTTCATGTAAACTCAAGTAGTCCCTCTAACTCTAATTAATACCAAGAATGATCTCCATGGACTCTATTTCTCACTAATTTTACCCATTTGAATGTGTCCAATTGTATCAAATCAATAATCAGTACATCCGATACTCCTGAATTGATTTGGTTGCGCATCCTTTTCAGTTAACTTAACTTCTTCAAACCTTGTTCGTACCTAAATATAATAAATTACAATATTATTTGTTACAAAATCAACTCAACCAGCATGCAAAACATCACCAAAACCGTTTGTTTATTTGGTAACTGCTTATTGTGTAAAAGTAAAACAAAATGCAACGTAATGTCATCGTTAAAACTGGATTGTACACATAAACACAAATCGCAGCGACCATGTTACCATTAGTATCTTAAATAGATGAATTATGTAAGTTGTTTTAGGGATGTAAAAAATTATGAATAGTGTCGAAAGTACCTAACTTTTCTAAAAGAAGATGATATGATTTTATAAAGTGGTTTAAAAGTATCGGAAGCTTCCGTGATAAGTGAAAGTGACAAAAATTTAGAAAAAAAATTAGATAAATTTGAGAAAATGGACAAAGAAAGTACTTTTCAGATATCTTGAGATTTGAATTGAAACTAGAAGAAAACTAACCAAACACAGCACTATACGAAGATGGCTATACCTAGAAAAAAAATTACGTACTTATGAAAGTATCTAAATTATCTCACAAACCAACCAACTATAATTGGATATTTATGAGAATGGAAGGTACTTAGCTTGTTTAAATGTAATCATGTCAGAAAAAAACTTAATCACTACACTTTATTAACACGACACTCCCGATATACGTAACCGATAAGAAATTCAAAGCATGGGGGCTACAAAACGCATTTTCAAAAAAAAAATCCCTTACCTTATAGAACAAAAACCGGCAAAAAAACATGAATTCGAAAATCATGTTGGTGTTTTATAATAAAACAACGATAAAGCATTAAAATAAAACCCCTTGTGTGAATTTAAGTTTTGATGTTCATCACCCTCGTGGATGGAACATTGGAATAATAAAAATTCCTACCTTATTCGCGTCCTACCTCACCAAAAGATGAACACTAACTATTTTATTGCAAACAAAAATCGACTCGTATTATGTTTAAATCAAGTTTCGATTCTTACGTTAGTTGTTCTTATCAGATACCAGGTCATTATAATATGCGTTTACGCAGTTATAAAAGTAAAACGCTTGACCTATTGAACTATCGTTAATTATTAGATCAGAAACATTTTGTTAAAAAATGTTTATTATTAATAGTCTAAGAACCCCACCTTAAATGACTTTCAATTTGTTAATAAAATTAAAATTTTATCCCGTTAATAACAATGATAAACAGTTAAGAAATAATAATAATTTTTCATTTGCCGTTTAAAACTAGACGAACTTAAATCCTTGAAGTGTTTATAGGAACAGTATTATATAATTTATATATATTGTAACTAAATCCTCTCTCAAATAGAACAGTGTAATGGACTAGTGGTGTAAGAAGTCCTCTATTTCGAGTATTTAAATTGTGAACTTATCACCGCACTACCATTATTATTTGATAGTTTATATTTTGATTGTCACGTGTCACACGAATTGTATTGTAGTGTAGTGCTTCAATACGCCTAAAATGTCAATACGGCAAATTACAAAATTAAACGTACCTACACAATATAAAAATGTTCAAAATAATCTACAAACTTAATCATTATTTTAAATTAATCTAACTATTTTTGTGTTTACGTTTGTTATTCCTTATAATATAGACTGAGTTATCAAGAAATAAACGACTATCATCAGCGCCATCTACCTTTTAGTAACTAATTTGTATTTCCTCCAAATACAAAAAAGATCAAAAAAGAATATTTATATTTCAGTACATTCAATAAATACATTCTGTATTAAATTCATTCTGCTAACATGATCAATTAATTGTTTCAGTGTCGATAAACAGTTAAATAGAGAGTTTAGAAATTCAAACTCTTCTATCAGACAGCCAAGCATAAAACAACTAAAATTATTAATTACGCCATCTTTAATAAAAAACAAAATACATCACAGCCATCTGTTTTTCAAATGTTGCTACGCCACTGCACATTTTCCATAGTTCCTTTCAGCGGTTGGTAATGCTTAGTACCTTAGTAACTTTTTCTTCTTGAAAAAGTAAGAATTATTAAGATAGGTAGGGCATTAGATTAAATAGTTTAAACTATAAAATAAACTCAAAATGTCTGCTATAGCAGCCCCAGTAAGAGTATCGCCCCTAATCAAGGTACAGTATGTGATTCCCTCATATTTTATAATGCATGTTCAACTCTTGATTATTGTATTATATAATCTTAAAATTTTTCAGTTTGCTAGATGGAGTTTACTTGGTTCTGGTATTCTATACGGGATGTTCCATCAAAGTAGGCTATCACGGAAGGAAGCTGCTATAAGGGAAGTTGAAATGAAACAAAAAGTAGTACGGGATGCAAAACTTCGCTGAAGAAAAGAAATTCGCTGCTGAAAGAGAACTTAATGATTTAGCTAAAGCTGCTGGAACTGTTCTTTAAAGTTGTAGATTTTATTGTGTAATAGCTATTTAAAGTAAATATTGAAATTAGGTAATTCTTGTACTTTATATTGGAATTTGAAAATAGTCAGCATGTTAACTATTATTATTTATTAAGTTTGTCTATTGAAGCTTTTTGCTTTTAAGAAATAACAATTTGCCTAAACAAGCAACCCACTATACCAAGTTTGTTAAATTGGTTACAGGGTGTTAATTAAGTACGGGACCAAATTTCAGCATCAATTTTAAGACAAAAACTTTAAACATCGGTCCTAAACAGCTTCGTTTATACGGGTTGTTGAAATGATAATTTTTTAAAAAACGTTTTTCTTAAGTAACTAGAAGACACAAATTAGTAGGAAGTTGAAACTTGGTGACGGTTTTTAACGTATACAGAGAAATTTTCTAAACCAATAGTGGTTTGTATTATTTTACAAGTGGCGCGGACATAGGAAGTGTCTTATTTTAATTTCAAAAAAATTTTGGTTTTCAATTTTTTTCAAATTTAATAATAATTTATGGTTTAGCAATTAAAACTAAACAAAATTCATCTCTTGAGCTTTTTACTCAGATTCACTGATTTCGATGAAAATGAGAAAATAAAACTATACATACCGTAAAAGTGGACAACTTGGGACAGTTTTCAACTGTAGAACCTCAGCGCCTGAACTGTTTTACATAGAACGTTCATTCTTTGATTGTCAGGTAAAGGTACATGCCAAAATTTTATACACGGATCACACTTTTTTTAAAAAAAAAACCACCTGTCCCAAAGTTATCCGCAAAAACGGGGAACTTGGGACACACCTCAAAATCATATGTATTAGGCCTATAGCGTTGTCATTTAATAACTTGGGACATTTTTTTCGTTTTTAAAAAATGTATTTAACCCAAAACTGAAAGAAAAAGTTGTATAAGCCCATAAACAAAATTTTTATTGAGAAAAGACAGAAAATACATGTCATACCCATGTTAGAGGAACGCGTATTTTCCACGTTGAAGCTTGAGAACAGTCGGTATTTTGAATATTTGACTTGGTCGAATTGATGCATATAATGCCGTCTACATTTGGGAAGACGTGTACTGGTCTTGGTTACCTATGTAGTTAGTCATGAATTTACGTCGAACTGGTTTTCTTTTCCGTGGATTTTTAGCCAAATGAACGAATCTGACGCAAACTCGAGACTTTGCTTCGGAGGGGAAAGGGCCGATGATGATGGTTTCATAGTCGTTAGAGGGACGGCTGATTCGGCTAAGTCCGACATAATTTTGCTTTTCATTGTCCAAATCGAAATCATTTTTGTCCTTCAAGTCATCTGCTGTTATACTTTTGCCGGATGTGACCGCTAACCTTTTCATCCTTTTTGGGGCCGATGTTTCTTGCTGACGCATGTTTTTTAGAAAGTCTTCCATGGTAACTTCCCATTCCGCAGATTCACCCAATGTACTATCCGGGTCTTTTTCAGTGGTGGAATCTGGTAATCTCTGTCCATGACTTTCCGACGATTCAGCGGCACTATTCCACATGCTTCGAAGCCTGATTGGAGATTCGCTGCAAAGTTGTCCATGGAGTTCAATGTTTTTTGGAGCAATGATGAAAACGCGTTTTTAGGCATAACCCCTCGATGTCCTGCCTTCCACTGATCCAGAACTAGTCTCCACTTGATCTTTAGCGGTCGAAAGTAGGCGACGTCGAGCGGTTGGCAAATGTGTGTCTATTGGATGGCAGCAACAAAAATTTGATGTCGTGTTCTTCACATAGAGTGACGATATCCACCGATATGTAGCTGGCCAAATTGTTACATATGATATCGAACCATCCTGATTGGACCTGTTGTACCTGCAATCAATGGGGCCGTTTTCTTGCCAAGTGTCGTATAGGTGTCCGCTTTGTACACGCCGTAACAGGGCAGCAAATGTCCTGATGCCGTTCCTGTGAACATAACCGTCACATTCGTCTTAGTAGAGTCCATGGTTCGTTCTGAGTATTTAACCCCTTCCTCACGAGATCCTTCTTTTTCCCCGGGTCGTCCAGAAGATTGGTTTCGTCGAAATTGACTACGCATTCGGACGGTATTCCTTGTAGCTCATCTTCTAGATTGTCGAAATATACGTTCATTGTTTCACGTGAAACAACAGCCCTTGCTCTCTTATTATTTTTTGCTAGTCTAAATGATAACAAATCCTTGTTTCTGGCTAAAAAAGACTCCTGGTAGGTTGTTCTTGAAACGCTTGACCATCACCCCCTATTGTCCAAATGAGCTTTGACAACTACTGATATATCCAATGGAGTAAGTGGGAAACCCCACCTGGCAGCCATCAGCAAGCTTTTTACTACAACTTTCTCTTCTTCAGGTGTAAAGGTGGCGGGGCGGCCGACATTCCCCATGTTCTTCTGCTTGATTTTGCGACTGATTGTCGACTTCGGCACCCCATACTTTTTACCTGCCTCTCGAATATGAATAATTATCCCGCTTCCACATCCCTGACTGCTTGATCAAGGCTCTGCTTAGTGTAGTTTTGATAACGTCGCCCTCCAACCTTATTAGGTCGTGCCATAGAAATTCGCTTTCTGCAACAACAATCTCCGTTAACACGCTATTATCTGATGTAATCCCTACAATGTAAAATACCTGTTTGAGAAAATCTGATCCTTTACTGTGTCGTTAAACCCCAGGAATGACTTTTCAAACACACTTTTCTTTATACAAATATAAAAGCTCATTGCCATTTTCAAAAATTTCCTTGAATACGTACTTATATTCTAAATGACAGACAAATGTAAACACCCGAAGCAGGCTGTACCATGAAGTGTAAAAGGTTATAAATCTTTTGTTCACCAGATAAACCGTGCCGCAAATGATTTCACTATATCTTGTCATATATTTATATTTCGTTATTTACTAACTTTCTATCTTTTTAGTGCCCATAACAATATCTTGACAACGCAAATGTTTTTTTCCAAACAACGTTCCATTTTATGGTTGTCAATTGCTTTTGTGCGTTGAACCGTTTTTAAAACTTTCCGTTTACGTCATTTGGAAATGTTAAGATTCCTTTCACATCAAGAATCTTGCGGAATTGGATGTGTCGAAACCATATATTGCCAACGTTTTGCACACTATCTTAAGAGGCTTCATTAGGGCGAGACATTTGAAAGAACCAAACGAAACAAATAATTTCAAATTTCTAGACCTGATGAACACCCTTACGATACTAGGTGAAACGTTGACAACTAAGGTTACCATTTTCCGGAAGACGTTTTTGTTTCAAGAATATATGCAAAATAATTGTCCCTAATATTAACACAACGAATACCGATGTAACTATTGCAATGCAATAGACGTTATTGTTACACGATGCTAAGGTTATAACGCAATCAAATTCGCAATTATAATAAACCAATTATTTTTATTTGTATTTTAATATCGCTGCGTTGTCATTTTCCCACGCCGCCTTTATCTGAATCAATCGTATAAGTAAGTTTTGCGTGGTACCTTGTGCATTACCATCCTTGGAAACTATGGCAAGTTTAACAACATCAAAAGAATGATCGAGATTATGTTCTTTTTGGCGAAAGCAGTTCCATAAATCGGTGTCGTGAATCGTTTGTAGTCTAAGTTGAAGCTGACATGCAGACGCAGACGGTTGACGTCGTGGCGACTGGCTGAAAAAGTCATCGACAGCACCAGCATCCACCAACGAGCCTAGTGTTTACTTAAGAAGCTCATCAAGACTAGGGTGGGTATAAGGGTTGGCATGTTTAGGTTTTAGTGGTTTTCCTAAACCTTGAAGAAAATGCTTTGCCAAGACGAACCAATTCACTATTGCACACGGTTTCGTCACCACACTATACAGGTTTATACTGATCTTCTGGGGCACAATACATAACACCTACATCACAATACAATATTTGTATAATGTACCATACGAATAAATAAATAAATAAGACTATCTTCTGCTTTCCTTAAGGTTTTAAAGCGTTGCGTGCGTCGGTAAGTGTTTGGCTGTGGTGCCACTGGAGTTACCTCATTCACCATACCACTCCCCTTGCAGTAATAACGTTGTTTTCTGTTCCAAACTGGTAGTTTCACATCAGATTTTGTGATAATTGATAGCTTGATCGTAACGTGACGGCTGCTTGTTTTGATTTTGCTGTTACTGTTGGCTGGGTTTGGTTGAAGCATAAAGGCGAGTATCAATTTTGTGATTTTAATTGTAATTTTTACTTCGTTGCTAAGAACGTAAACCGACAATGTTACGTGCTATAATTTGCTTGTGTTTGTTTAAGCTTTTGCGAGTGGAAAGCTAATGGTTTTCAATTGCCATTTGTGTATTGCTGTAGCCCTGCTCGCATTGTGTTATATGAGGCCCTTTTTTCCTGCGATGGATAGTCATCGTGGTTTGGGTGCGTGGGTATATAAAGTTGCGGCGTTTGCTAACCTATTTCTCTATTCTTTGATCGTATCTGTCTATCACTGTATTTTTTGTCTTTCTTGGTTCTTGTCAATAGTAAAAGTGCAAGTATGCCTGTAGTATAGGTACCCATATAATTAATCATTTTTAGAAAACGGCGTAATTCTCATCATGTTGTGTGATGCTTTCATCTTCTGAAAATCTGAATGTTTGCCCAACGTTCCGAAGACCCATTATATATTTTTCATTGTCACTGGTTCCATGCTATAGTTAAATTGTTCTTCTTCGAACCAACCCGCGGGTGATTCCAAGAGTTACAAAGTGCAAAAGTTAGTGTACGGCAAAATTGTCGCGTTAGGTAAGTATCATATTAGGCAGATACGTATCAACTAGCGACACTAGTCTTTACTATAACAAGCTCAAGACTATTCTGCCTTTCTTAGGTTTTTCTTTTATAACGGTCTAGTACGCATCTGTTTCGTAGACACTCTTACCTTATTTACCAGGCGTGTTTCTGGACTTACAATTAACTAATAATATAATATTTTGGTTAGCTTTTTTCACTTTTCGATCGGCTCGCTTCGGGTTTAGTGACGGACTATTCAAATCTTGATTTTGGAAGTTCCTAGGTTACGTTTGTTATCGAATATAACAACACTTGGTTGATTCGGAGAATGGAACTATAATGACACCAGCGTACGGTATAATCGATATTCCTGTGTGATTCTGTCATTTCTGTTTCTTTGATTGTGTTCTCTAAAGTTTTACATTGTATGGCAGTGGCACGTTTGTGTAAGTTTGCCGAAATAATTTTCTCGTGACCTAAAAATGGAGGATGGAGAGTGGGTTTTGTGCTATTACTTCAGTTTCTGAAAAACTTCAAGGGCGAATGAAAATCATTTCGTACGTAAAGTCAACCGGCGAAGATGGTCTTACAAAAGTAAAGATGCGTTAAGTGAACATCGTCAATACGAGGGAAAACCCATCGACCGCTAAGTCAGCAATTTTTGTCAATACTTTATGAACGAGCAGTTTTTCTTTTAACCACATAGCCTACACCTAATTGGAAAAAGTTGGTTGCATGCAACAAAACTGGAACCGACCTTACGCTGTGAGTTCGACCCAAATTCTTCACTTCATAAACGTAAACCCGCTGACCCCACCTGTATATAGACGGCACTTAGGTTTACTGCGAAAGAGTGCAAGAGATTGCAACAAGATATGTGCGTTGTCACCATTTGATCAGCCTTTATTTTGAAAAATTTTTCAAATAATAGCATATGATGGACCAAATGCAGATTTAGCTTCCATAGTTGTAATAGGGTAGTTCTGGATTAGAAGAAATGTGGAAAACTGTTTACGCTAAAAACTTTGTGGCGCAGATGATTACAGGAGATGCTTTCTCTCGAAGCGTTCGAGCTCATTTTTTGGTTCAACTGCCCAACTAGTATCGATTACTCTATTCTCACGAAAGAACAATTAGAGAAAAATTGAACAAAATAAAAAAGAGTTGAAAAAAATGTATTCCAGAATGCTCAAGCAAAAATTGACTCTAGAAGACATCATATCTCAGCCAGCTGTTGATGCATTACTCGATCAGCTGAATCAGCAATATCAACAGGCAGAAGACACCAATCGTACTGGTTCAGGTTCTTTGGGTACAATACCCCCAACTGGTACAGCTTGTGCGTCTGTCTCTGTGAGCCGAAACATCTGGAGATTGGAAATTACATCTTCTGTGCGAGAGAAGCATGATTAATATATTTCACCCTAAGGAATAAAAATATTCGGTCTTGTATGTAAGAGCCATCCACAGCTTATAGTTATATTGTTTAGTTTTCCTTGTTTTAGGACATCTACCGTACGCAAAATATCGGCTAGGTTGTACTTATAAACAATGGAAAATTTTGAGACAATCTTCATTTCCATTTTCCCCGAAAAATATGTACAAGATTTCATCAAGAATGGATTCTTCACCATAAGACGTACTAATCAATTTTGATCCGAGATATCTTAGGTATATGCTCCTATCGTGATTAATAGTTTTATCTTCTCTTCTGTGCTTTAAACTGGCAAGTTTGGGCATCGAACAAGAAGTTATGCGGTCCATGAAAACGATTGGCGGATTAGTTGGCAGACGTGGAATTACAGCGAATACGCTGACAACGTGGGTGGTTAGCATTGGTATTCAAGCAATGAGGACCGTCTCAGGCTCTCGAGTGATTCGTTTACGCAATAAAGTTATCGAAATACTTCTAGAACATCTATTCCAGAGAATTATCTTTATTTGTGTTACTGAAGAAGCTTTTAGCTACGAATTAGCTCTACAACCCCCATCCCTTTTTGAAGATAGCCCTATGAGGAAAACAACGAATTGCTTTTAGCTTAAGCCCTCCAGAATCGCTGTTCATGTGAAACGAACCCTCCTTTGAGCACCACCTGTGTGCTTGATGGAGTCCATCTACTGTGAACAATCACGAAACTCCAATCTATACTTACTCCGACGTTTGCGAGGATTACGTTCAGTACGTATTGAGAAAATACGGTAAAAGGAGTGTACCAATTTTCGATGAGTACTACGGCCCACCAAGCACCAAAGCAGGAGAACAACAACGCAGAACCCAAAATCGCACTTCTGTTTTCGTGGATGTGCGAGGAAATTTACCAGTGACTACTTCAAGTGACAAATTTTTGGCGAACAATTTGAACAAAGCCCGCACGCATCAAAAAGGCATTAAACCCTTTAGAATTTGATTTGTTGATCTTCTCTTAGACTCTCTATGTACTGCAGGAATCACTGTCCTTCAGGCTGAAAACGATCCAGGCGTCCTTGTAGCTACAACAGGCATTGTCTATGGATAATGAAAACACAGTGACCGTTGTTGCCGCAGACACAGACATTCTTGCTATATTGGTAGCAAAAGTTGCAAGTCAGGCAGTATACACGTGGAGGCCAGAAAAACAGTCGACCACTTCTAAGATTTTTGGCATCAAGAAGATTCAAGAAAGTCTTGGGAAATCTATTGTAAATTTGATACTAATCATTCATGAAATGTCTGGATCAGACACCACGTGTGCGTTCTATCGCAAAAGCAAAAAAAGAAGTCTGTAGCTACTCGTGCAAAAAAAACGATCTAAAGACAAAAATGGCAATTTTCAAGAAAGCAGACGCGACCTATAAAAAAATCTCAGCAGCTGGGGAGACTTTTGTTATTGAGCTGTATAGAACCAAAAACTGGAGAAGACGCAGATTACAAATTTAGACGACTTTAGGTACGTTAGCTACAAGCAAGCTATTGGACAGCCGACTTTAGCTAGATTTGATCTCGCTACTCTTCCACCAACCAACACTCCTACAAGGTGTATAACCAGATAAATTTCAAATTTTGATAGAAGTAGTACGTAGCCATAGGAAGATTTAATTAAATGCAAAAGTAATTTTTACTTATTAGATACTTTATTTCCAGGTTCAAGCATGGCTGGGTAACACACTAGAGCCAATCCTGTGGGGCTGGAAAAAGACAAATGGCGTTTTGGAACTCGTCATGATGCTGGCACCCCCAGCTCCATTAAGATTACTTCACACGATTTGCTGCAAATTCAAATACGGGCGTGTGTTAACCTAAAATGCTATGTAATGTGCAAGAAATGCCAAGGAGAGGTTTGCTGCAATGCGCCGCAATTTTTGCAGGACAGCGAAAGATGTAGACGTGGACGATCCAACAGGTATTGCCATTTCGCCAATGAGGTACAGACTACCCATGTCGAATAAATATTTTAAAAATGTGTATATATCCGAATTTAACCACATATACAGGGTGTTGCTATATTCGACCGACAACGCTCTACCCCAGAGAGGTCTCGTAAATTGATGAATTTTGGTATAGGAACATAAACCCTTAAACGACTTAGTTGCTGAGATACATGATGTTGAAAGTTCAAAATAAAAATTAAACATTTGCAATACATCAAAAATGCCTTTAAAATAGTTTGTATTACTTCTTGAAAAAATTTACGCTTAACCTTTTTTTAAAAATCGAATTAATAATATGGATTGAAGCAAATTGTTTGGCAAAACGCCGACGGGCAAATTGCACTGCACATAATAATTTGGAATATGTTCCGCACTTTTGTTTCGACCAAAAATAACTAGAAAATTTAAAAAATAAAAAAAATTATTTGCTCCAGTGGCGTAAAAAATATGAGAGTAAAACTTGTCACTTGGAGAACATATTGGTCACCAAATTTGAAAAAAAATTTTAAACACATTTTGATTGTTATGGCAAATTTTTAATTTTTATTTTAAACCTTCAACACCCTGTATCGCAGCAACTAAGCCGTTTAAGGGTTCATGTTCCTATATCAAAATACACCAATTTACGAGACCTCTCTGGGGTAGAGAGCGTTGTCGATCGAATAGCTACACCCTGTACCTATATTGAGAATATCCTCAAAATGTGAATAGATATTTGGCGCACGTACTCGAATACCAAAACGTTAAACATTTAACGCGGTATTTTCTTTTGTTTGCATTGTAGTCGCCGTTGTCCAGTCAAGCAGTTCCATATTATGTTTTGAAAAAATGAATTTTAAATACTTACTTTTTCCTTAGATTGTTTTCGGTAACCGTAGCGAATCGTACGTAACGTAGTAGGGAAGACCGGGGTTGGTTGTTACAGGGGTAAGTTGTTACAACGCGTTTAAAACTCCCGCCATACATCCGAGCGCAATGCGGGCTCCATCATGGGCATATATTGCATTACAGCGCACATCGTCCAAGTTTTGCTCCGATCGGTTGGTTATTGTGTCACAAGGTAAGACTTCATTGATTTTAATACCTCTTAGTAATTTGTTCATCAATTACAGTTTGCTTGCGTAAATTTTCTGGGAAGAAAACCTAGCAATTATGTACATTTTGCATGTCAGACCGGTTCATTACATTTTAAGGTTACGGAAAAATTAGTCTTTTGTTTGAAAACTGCCGTGGGGCAAGTTGTTACGATTTTGATGGGGCTGGTTGTTACTTGTAACCAGCCAATAACAACCAGCCCCAAGTAACAACCAGCCCCAGTGGCCTTATATTGAGTATTCTCGCTCAGTTCATTGAAATAAATTGCTACTTACTTTGTTTTAGGTTTTTTGATAGTTGAAAATGAGGACCTACAAAAGAAGACGGAAAGGAAAGCACACCTTCGGGTGTCTATGCCAGAGCTGCCGAAGAAGTTATAAAAACAGGAGATCCATTCGAAAAGTTGCAGCTGATTTTCAAATCAACTTCATGACTTTGCAAAGATACTGTAGAAAAGTTAAAGCCGCAGGTAATAATAATAGTTGTTTATTTAACTACACTAGTTCTAGTTGTTTATGTAAGCAACTACACTGCGCATATCATGGTGTTGTGATTGTTTAAAATAATTAGATGTATTTTATTATATATGCAAAAACTATCAATCAAGCTAATAATTTTATGACAGACAACACCATAACAGGCTCTCTTATGAAATGAATCAAGTTTTATTTTCCGAATTACAATGCATTTTTAAAAGCATTTATCAATCAAACTCGTCATATGCGCTTGAGAACCCTACCTACTTCTACACTTGTTTAATATAGTTTATTGTGCTTCTAGGACCCGATGATCCACCTCCGTCAAGCGGGTATAAAAAGAATCGTCAAATTCTACCAGATCAGCTTGAAACGGACTTGGCAAAATATTTGATGCTTCTAAAACATTCTACGGCCTTTCCACAACAGAAGTACGAAAACTCGCCTTTGAATTTGCTTCAAAAATAACATTCCACTAAGAGGTTACTGGGCAGAGAAGATGATAGCATCCAAGGATTGGTTGAGCGGATTTCTTAAACGTCATCCTGAGTTATCATTGCGGACACCCGAACCCACAAGTCTCAGCCGGGCTACGAGTTTCAACCGAACAAACGTAAAAAGTTCTTCGACCTTTTGGAAGAAGTAATGGATCGTTACAAATTTGAATGCCAAGATATCTACAACGTGGATGAAACCGGTATCACTACGGTTCAACGACCAGATCGAATCATAGCCAAAAGGGTGAAAAACAAGTTGGATCAGTGTCCTCTGGTGAAAGAGGTACACTGGTCACAATGGCGTTGGCGGCAAGCGCCAGTGGCAATACATTGCCTCCCATGTTCATTTTCCCACGAGTCAATTATCGAAGTTATTTCGTTTCTAATGGTCCACCTGGATGTATTGGAGCTGCCAACAAGTCTGGCTGGATGATAAAAGAACATTTTGTCACATTTCTCGAGCATTTTGCAAAGCTTACAAGATGTACAAAAGAGAAGCCGGTGTTATTGATTTTTGATAATCATGACTCGCACCTGTCCATACAAGGAATTGATTTTTGCAGAGAAAATGGAATAGTTGTTCTCTCCTTACCACCCCATTGCTCGAACAAGCTTCAACCATTGGACAGATCTGTCTATGGTCCACTGAAAAATATGTGAACAGCTTTTGCGACTCATGGATGCGAAATCATCCAGGAAAATGTATGTGTATTTATGATATCCCTGGAGTGGTTCGTGAAGCTTTGCCGTTAGCAGCAACTCCTAAAATATTTTTGCCGGATTTCGAGTTTCCGGTATATGGCCTTTCAACAGAGATGTATTTTCCGATGATGAATTTCTCCCTAGCGCCGTCACAGATCGTCCTCATCCTGACGAAGTTCAAGGCCAAGTAAATCATGACGAAGAAATCAACAATGACGGAGAAAATTTGGAAGATGAGCCAGACATGTTACTGGATGACGGTTTGGTTACCAATTTGGATCGCCACGATCAGCAAACACCAACTCCACTGTCACCTCTTTCAGTATTGCGGCAGGATTCTACTCATGCATCAGACGTCTGCATAACTCCACAGGCTTCCACATCGAAGATGTCCAGCATTCCACATCAATCACCATTGCGACAGGCTTCCACATCACAGGTGTCCACTCCAAATGTTTGTTCCGCCATAAAAGAACAATATTACAGTCCCTCTGATGTAAGACCTCTCCCGAAAGCCGATAAACGTAAAGATACCCAAAAAGGGCGTAAAAGCGAAAGGCAGCCATTTTAACAGATACACCTAATAAAAAGAACTGGAAGCCGAAGAAGAGAAACGTCAAGCTAAAAAGTTGAAGGGGGCAGTGAATAAGACTGGGACAAAGCGGAATCTATCTCACACGGCTAAAAATAAAAAGGTACAATAAAGAACAAGAAACAAATGAAGAACTACAGAGATGAAGATGATGAAACTTCGTCCGATGACGAAACTTTTTGCTTGATCTGCACTGAACCATTCTCCAACTCCAAATCTCGCGAAAAGTGGATTAAATGTACGGGTTGCCATGGTTGGGCCCACGAGGAATGCACTGATGGAAACTATCCCTTCTGGTGCCACAATTGTGAGTCGGATGATGACTTGTGAATATTTATGATGTTTGTAACAACTCACTCCAAGCCTGTAACAACTTACCCCACTCTGGGGTAAGTTGTTACAGAAGACATTTCAGAATAATAATCGTTTTTGACATATTCTTGTTTATTCTATTTAAAAGGTGACACCGCCAGTAGATAGCCGAAGGTTCGGCAGAAATTGTATCTAAATTATAGCTCCTCACTACCAAATGGAAAATACAAAAATTAAAAGTGAAAACCGTAACAACCAACCCCGGTCTCCCTAATGTTCAAATACACTGCCATACCATACTGTAATTTGTAGAGCTTAATTTGTTACTTTCTATATGAACTCCGGCGCCTTAAGTTAGTCGGTAACAATACGTACCCTACAACTATAGTTAAAAAATATCTAAATACATCGATTGAAAATCCATTTTTTCCAAAATGGCGGCCAAATACGATGTGTTGCGGGCTTCGTAACGTCATAATAGCAATTTCTAGACATTTAAAAAAAATTCTTTTTTTAAATTGTTTTGTATTATTTAAAATTATAAAGACCCCAAAAAGTATGAAGCGCCTGAGTTGGAAATGGGAACTTTTTTCTCGGTATTAGGACACTCCGCCCAACATTTTGGCGCAAACAAAACTTGCTTACTAATTTTTTTCCGGGTTGAAGTGTTTCTTTCCTGTTCTATGTATGAGTTTTTCATGTAACAATAAACCAATGTTTTAGACAGATAAACAAGGGTATTATGTACCTATAATGAGAAACATATTAATATGTATTTGGTTTCTTCCTTAGGTTTTTCCTAGTCTGTATAAAAAGTAAACAACCGCAAAAAAAAGTTTACGGCGATAATAATATAACAATTTACTCATAAAATATTATGATGAGGTCAGTCAATTACCAATTTTGACCAAATTTAAAGTGTTCTGAATTCATTCATTAAATTGAAATTGAATTACCCTCGGTTTTCATTAAAACCAGAAAAGTTAGAAAAATTTCACGCAAATAATTTTTTGTGCTCCTTATTTCAAATTCCAATTTTCTTAAAATACTAATTTAAAAACCAAAATGTGGATAAAAGTAGGATGATATGATAAAGACCTAATTTGTAATTAATAATAAATCTAAAAGTTAAGTTGAAGTAAATCAAAAAATACCGTTCATATTTGAATAAAAATATTTAAATGCATGTTCAGCGATTTGACACATTTGTAAGACGTTAAATGATTAACCGAACATTTGCATGAGCGTAAAGGCCGATTTTGAACAATGAGACTGCGTGCAGCGATTGTATGACGCCTAGAGTATATATATACGAAGAAATTCTCTGCAAGAACGTACAATTCAATTTAGTTTGGAAGTCTCATTGCCGCGTCCAGGCTTCGTTGTTATCAATCAATTTTTATATTTCATATCAATAATTATTGAAAATGGTATGTAGATTTTGTTTTTAAATAATTTATTGTAGTTGTATAGTGTTAATATAAATATTTTATTATTCGTATTCCTCAAAACGTTATTTTAGCAAAAATAAAACTTTTTATCAGCGATATATTTAAATTTCATTATTTATTTTCAACGAACAACCGATAAGATTACAGTGTTTTCTAATTTTGACCGTCAGTTTTTAAAATGTTGCCATAATTAGCATTCTTTCTTTCAGAGATTAAACCTCTAGCATCTAACTGTTCAATGCCCCCAATAAAAATTTAATCTTATAATTACGTATGATTTATATTTGTGAATACAGTCATTGTCATTCTTTGAATTCCTTTGTTAATTTTTTCCTTAGCGTTGCAGCAGTGACACTCAGAAAATTCGGTACAGATTTTTAAAATTTGATTGCTTGAATTAATTCGGTATTTATTAGAAATTAGAGTCGTGATTATTATACGGCGTGCGGTTATATTATCAATGACAATTTTATTGACTGTAAATTCTTTCACGGTTGCTATTAATCATAATTGCGCTACAAATATATGTAATAAAATTATCTATTGTGCATTTAATATAATTTTGGCCTACGGTTTTGATGACGTTTCATCCACAGGTCTTCTGCCCCATTCAAGGTCAACATTTGCATACTTCTAAAACGCCTTATCAACTAAAAAAACTGCATTAAGTGGGTCATCTGTTTTAACAGTCAATTTAGTCAGTGTTCTTCGAAGCTTTTATATTTTTGAGACTATATATATGTTTGATGCCTGAACGGTTTCACCTTTAAAAATTGTTTAGGTCATATACTTGATTCATATATCGTTATTACAAGTAATTGATGCTCTAGACGTTTACGTAACAACGTGTTTTGATGATTGGCATAAATTAACAATTAATTTATATCAGCACTAAATCCAAGTTCGCATATTTTTATTGCTTACATTTTTATTTTAATTTCATTAAAACGTGGAAAACGCGTAAACAATTAGCAGCGTTTATATAATTTTCCTTTTGAGTCATTGATATGAAAAAACGGTGAATCAGATCTAATCGCTTAACAATGTTTATTATTTAACTTTTCTTAATATTTTTTATGGAATTAAAGCTTTGAGGAAGTGGTTTATAAGTACGATAAGCATAAAAAGAAATTTGAGTAATCAACATCCTTTAGTGGTTTGTCATGTCAATGAACAAAGCTTTGATTCATTTTAAAATGAAATTTATTACGTAATATTTTTTCAGCGCGAATGTATATCAATCCACGTCGGTCAAGCTGGTGTTCAAATTGGAAATGCATGTTGGGAGCTGTACTGCTTGGAACATGGAATTCAACCGAATGGAGAAATTCCATCCGATAAAACTGTTGGAGACGACAGTTTTAACACGTTTTTCAGCGAAACTGGATCAGGAAAACACGTACCGCGGGCCGTGTTTCTAGATTTAGAACCAACCGTTGTTGACGAAGTTCGTACTGGTACCTACAGGCAGTTGTTTCATCCTGAACAATTAATCACCGGTAAAGAAGATGCCGCAAACAATTATGCACGTGGTCACTACACCATCGGAAAAGAAATCGTCGATGTTGTTCTGGATCGTATTCGTAAACTATCAGATCAATGTACAGGATTGCAAGGGTTTTTGATCTTCCATTCGTTTGGTGGTGGAACTGGTAGTGGATTTACGTCATTGCTAATAGAAAGACTATCGGTCGACTACGGAAAAAAATCTAAATTGGAATTTGCAGTTTACCCCGCTCCTCAGGTTTCGACAGCAGTAGTCGAACCCTATAATTCTGTTTTGACGACTCACACAACTCTTGAACATTCTGATTGCGCATTTATGGTTGAT